>CM035171.1:81331430-81931430 GCA_020205615.1 Panax quinquefolius | reverse complement strand
ATTTCCACTAACACTAATAATTCCAACACAATGGAACTATCAATTTCATCTTTAATCAACACGAACTTATTCATCATTAATATTATAACTCACAATACTTAACAACCGGTCGTTCCTGAGAAAGAGGGGCTTTCAGATAAGGATTTCTCTTCTTCGCGCCGCAATTAGGTGACCAAACCTCTCCTTGACAAAACTTCTAGACATTGTCAATATTGTAATTAATAATATGAATAATTTTTTCGTCTCAATTATTGATTTAATAATATAACATATTATGCAGATGATACTGTGACAATAATTGAATCAATAATATGAGAGATATCATGCAGCAATTACTGTAGCAATAATTGAGTATAATTGAGTGACTTCTTACGTAAGGATCAATAATCAATACCATGTGCTACTATGCAACCACGTGTATTCGTATTTTTACTACTTAGGGTAGTTCAAGCGGTTTTACTTGGTAACACTTTCGTAGTTATTTTTATAAAAGATAATTCTGTAGTTTTTTAACTACGACAATACTTCCGTTGTGGGGTTCACCAATGATTGTGTCGTCGTACGAACATTCCCGATAAAAAGAATATTCCCCGACTAAACGAATATTTTATAACAACTTGCATACTTTGCAAAATTTTCAAATATCACCCTTAACTTTAACCCTTTCTCAATTTAACCATTTACTAAATAAAATAATAATTATAAGAAAATTGAATACTTTTATTTTATAAAATTTGGGGTCTTACAATTATTGTCGATATTTTATATATTATTAAATCAATAATTGAGATGACAAGTTATTCATACTATTATTTGCATAATTAACAATGTCTAGAAAGTTCTGTCGAGGAGAGGTTTGGTCACCTAATTGTGTGCCAATAGGGAGAAATCCTTATTGGAAAGTTCCCTCTTTTCTGGGAACGATCTGGTTGTTAATATTGCGAGTTATAATAATATGAATAAATGTTGTTAAAAATATTGGGGGGATTTTTATGAAGTATTTGTTGGACCCCCATTTACACATTTTTCAAAATAATCGGTAGAAATTTTTTTGTATTTTTTTATAATAAAGGTGGGGCCCACATGTGGGGGCCACATGTGACTTTGGAAATCTGAATTTGGCAAGGGGGGAAAGGTTACGGGAAAGGAAGGGTGTTATATTATTATAATATATATATATATATATATACATGTGTTGGTTATATATATATATATATATATATATATATATATATATTATATAAATTTTGTATATATATATAAGCTTTGCCTTTGCCGTAAGGCAAAGGTTATAATTATATATATATATATAAATATTTTATAAGTTTTGTTTTATTTGATTTTAAATAGAATATATTATATTTTATTTAAAGTTTTTGTTTTATTAGAATATTTTATTGCATAGTAATGCACAGTAAAAATCAAAATTCAGAAAATTTTCATGGGTTGGTAGCTTGGTGCATTCTTTTTATGCGGTCAAGTGATTTCTAAATTCAAATAGTATCTTTTCCATTCTCCTATAAATAGGATGCTTGGTTAGAATTGAAAATGACACAAAAATCAAATAATTCTTCTTCTATAATATTAAGTGTATTTCTTTCGAGTTTTAGAAAGCTTTGAGAGTAGAAAATAGTAAAAGTTTTCTTCAAGAATATTCCCGCTATACCAGTTGGAAAACTCTTCTTTTCAAGGTAAGAGATATTATTTTTGTTCAGTATTTGTGACGCCCCCAAAATAGGTATACAACACCCATTCTGAGTCGCCAAATACATGGTACAGAAAGCAAACTACAACTTCAATAATACAATTGTCGTGCAAAATACGACAACACATAATGTGAGTTTAAATACAAATATTGTCTTCTAGACAATATCCACACTCAAATAAGTCCTCATTACAATTATTCAAACACTATTTTACAGAAGTAGTGAGGACTGCTAAAAACATCTTTCTAGAACCATCACTCCGTACCCCGACTAGTTCTTGCTATGTTCTCACCTCCTGAGAAAAATGGAACAAAAAGGAAAAGGGTGAGCTCAACTAGCCCAGTAAAGAATATTATGACTAAGATAATATACAACAAATTATCGTTAGTCTTCAACAGAGAAAAATCTGATAAAATATAATAGACAACAAGTTTTAGATCAACAACTGCAATGAAATAAAGAATCCATTAGAAGAGTCAGTAGAGAATGAGTTCTACTATCTTCTAAGATTTAAAAGTCCATCATCAATATTTTATCCTGTAACAACAATCAATATACATCTTTAATCAAATATTCATCTTGCACCACAGCCAAAGATATTCATTTGTATCACCGGTTGGTCAGTGTTCATCCAACACCTATTCATCTTTGCACTACAGCCAAAGATATTAATCGATTAATCATTTATCTTTGCACTACTGGGCCAAAGATATTTAGTAATATCATCATTTAGGACCTGAGGATGATGAAAATATTTTAAAAAAAAAGCGAATCCGGTGAGACGGAAGAACAAATAGTAGGGATTAAGTATAAGCAGTTTATCCAAGATCAATAATACTCCATAATAACCAATTTTGAAGCAAAATTCAAGAATAAAGATCAAAACATGGATACAATCAAAGATAGTAACCATAATAGACATCTTGGACAAAAAGAAGAAAATTTTATTTTTTTCGGTGAATAGTGCCGTATTCGTGAATAGTGCCGTATACGTGAATAGTGTCGTATACGTGAATAGTAACCCCGACACAAAAATTTCCAAATTTGATAAAAATTCAGATCAATACTTGACAAAGATAATGATATTGAAGAAATAATATCATATATGAAGAAAATAACATCCCTTACCTCAAAATAACCGCATTTCTTATGCGAATTTGGATATAGTCTTGATGAAACTTGTACTAAAAATAGAAACTCACAAAGTATCTAAATACTCACAAAATACGCTCGATAATATAGAGAGAGAAAAAGAGAAAGCTTATGTTTCTGGTGTGATTTTTAATTCTAACTTAGCCCTCTATTTATAGGAAAATGTTAGCAGACTTGACCTACAACCTGATGTCTTTACTCGCTACATTATTCCCACCCACCACATTTGAAATAAAATTCAGCACATTTTTTCACCAACCACAAGTAGGGCCCACTGAATTCTAGAATTTTCCACCAAAATGCTAAATTCGGATACTTCAACAATTCGAACCGGTCACCTCTTAAAATTCATAACAAATCATAAGTTCATTTTAACGGTTCAAAATTTGTGGACATATACTCAACTTATATATGTATAACATATCCAAAAATTACAACGATCCAACGGTCGGATTAAAAATTATAACTCACATAATATATCTCAAAAATCTTTGGTTTAATTTTTAATACCTTCATTCGAACAAAAATATCTTGATAAAACACCTCAACATTAACTCCTTCATTTTTAACCACAATAAATATATCCAACATTTATATCCACATAAAATAAATATTTCCTTATCATATGAATCAATAATTAATTATTCACAAATAATATTATAGAATCACATTTATGACAACCGTAGTAGTTCAAGAAAGAGGGGCTTTCAATAAGAATTTCTCCTTCATTGTGCACGCAATTAGGTGACCAAACCACTCCTTGACAGAACTTTCTAGACATTGCCAATAATGTTATCTAATAATATTATTCAAATAATATGAATTATTGATCTAATAATGGGAAATATTCCATGACCAAATGAATATTCCCTGACAACAATGATTATTTTATAACCACTTGCATATTTTGCAAAATTTGCACATTTCACCCATAACCAGAGAATTATATCAAATTAATACCTTATTATTCACAATAATAATTAGAGGAAATTCAATTTTATTTATAATAAGTTGGGGTCTTACAACCTCCCCTCCTTATGAAATTTCGTCCTCGAAATTGACATACGTACCTGGTGTTTCGAAAAGGTGAGGATACCTCTCTTTCATTTCTGATTCCAAATCCCAGGTCATTTCTTCAATAGCATGGTTTCTCCACAAAAACTTAATTTATGGTATAACCTTGGTGCGTAGGACATGCTCTTTCATATCCAAGATCTTAACAGGAACTTCTTCGTACGTTAAATCTTCGGCTATCTCGTCTGGTTCTAACGCAATAATATGGTTCGGGTCTTTCACATATTTACGAAGCATGGATATATGAAAAATATTATGAACACGAGACATAGTTGGAGGTAATGCGAGTCTATAGGCCACATTTCTTATTCGGTCAAGAATCTCAAATGGACCAACAAATCGTGGATTGAGCTTTCCTCTCTTTCTAAATCTTGTAACTCCCTTCCATGGAGCAACACGTAACAATACATGATCTCCAATATTAAACTCCACGTCTTTTCTATGAAGATCAGCATAACTCTTTTGTCGATCTTGTGAGGTTTGAATACGTTGTCGAATCATTTGGATCTTTTTTGTAGTCATGCGTACTAATTCTGGTCCCAACAACGTTGTTTCTCCCACCTCATCCCAGCATACTGGAGAACGACACTTTCGTCCATACAACGCCTCAAATGGAGCCATGCCTATACTTGCTTGATAACTGTTGTTTTAAGAGAATTCCACCAGTGGTAAGTACTTATCCCAACTTCCTTTAAAATCTAGGACACAAAGTCTTAATAGATCTTCAAGGGTTTGAATAGTCCTCTCTGATTGTCCGTCCGTTTGAGGATGGTATCGCCGAATCGAATCAGAATCCGTGCCCATAGCTTAGCTCTGCAAGCTAACCCAAAATCGTGAAGTGAATCTTGGGTCGCGATCCAAAACTATGGATATTAGCATGCCATGCAATCTCACAATCTCATTCACGTACATGCGAGCAAGACGTTCAAGGGAATAAGTCTCACGTATCGATAAGAAATGGGCAGACTTGGTTAATCTATCAACAATAACCCAAATCGCATCTATGCCTTGAGAAACTTTGGGAAGACCCGTAACGAAATCCATAGTAATGTGTTCCCACTTCCATTTCGGAATCTCAAGTGGTTGTAATGGACCCTTTGGCATTTGATGCTCCGCCTTTACACGTTGACAAGTTAAACACCTTGAGATAAACTACGCGATCTCTCTTTTCATATTGCTCCACCAAAATGTATGTCGAAGATCATGATACATTTTGGTACTCCCAGGATGGATTGCAAACGGTGTGTTGTGTGCCTCCATCATGATTCTATGCTTCAAGTCAGAATCGTTAGGAACACAAAGTCTGGAGTTGAATCTAAGTATTCCCTTTTCATCGATTCTTGCTTCTAGAATAGCACCTTCTTGCACTTTCTTCTTCATACGCATCAGCTCCATGTCCGTAGCTTGAGCAGCTTTAACTTTATCGATTAAAGTTGGTTCTACTCGTATATTCGCCATCACCATGTGGGTCCCTGGAGTCTTTAATTCTACCTCCATCCTTTTCAAGTCATACAGAATGGGCCTTTGCATTGACAATATCGCACTCAGACTCGCGATATGATCTTCTACTCAATAAATCTACCACTACGTTCGCTTTTCCAGGATGATATTGAATAGTGTGATCGTAATCTTTCAATAGTTCAAGCCAACGTCATTGCCGCATGTTGAGTTCTTTTTGGGTGAAGAAATATTTAAGGCTTTTATAGTCCATATAAATCTCCACTTTCTCCCCATACAAGTAGTGTCTCCAAATTTTCAACGCGAATACGACTGCTGCCAACTCTAGATCATGAGTAGGATAATTCCTCTCATATTCTTTGAGTTGTCGTGAGGCATAGGCTATGACTTTCCCATGTTGCATGAGAACGCATCCTAACCCTTTTGCTCGAAGCATCGTCAGATATAACAAATCCATCCGTTCGGATGGTATTGCGTAGCAGTGCCAAAATGAGTCTCCTCTTGAGCTCTTGCAAACTCTTCTCGCATTCCTTGCTCTATACTAATATTTTATCTTTCCGAGTCAGCTGAGTTAACGGAGTAGCGATTCGAGAAAATCCTTCCACGAATCTCCGATAATAACCAGCTAAAGCCTTAAAGCTACGCACTTTGGCCACCGACTTTGGTTGCTCCCAACTTTGTACTGCTTCAATCTTTGCCGAGTCAACAGATACTCCATGTTTTGACACCACGTGCCCAAGGAATGCTACTTCCTCAAGCCAGAACTCACATTTCTTTAGCTTGGCATAAATCTTGTTTTCACGAAGCCTTTCAAGTATCAGCTTCAAATGGTGCTCATGATCTTCACGGCTTTTGGAATGGATGAGGATGTCATCAATAAAGACAACAACAAACTGATCCAAATATTCCTTGAATACACGGTTCATCATATCCATGAAAGTAGCAGGAGCATTAGTCAATCCAAAAGACATGACTAAGAATTCATAATGCCCGCATCGAAGTTCGAAGGCGTCTTTTGAATATCCTCGCTTTTAATCTTTAGTCGATGATATCCGTAAGCTAAGATCGATCTTTGAATAGAATTGTGCTCCTTGAATCGGTCGATAATGTGTCATCAATGCGAGGTAGCGGATACCTATTCTTGATGGTGACATGATTTAATTCTCAGTAGTCAATACAAAGTCGTATACTCCGTCTTTCTTCTTTACTAAAAACATGAAGCACCCCAAGGAGATGTACTAGATTTAATGAAACCTATGTCTAACAATTCCTGTAGTTGGACTTTTAACTCCTGAAGTTCAATAGGAGCCATTCGATATGGGGTTTTAGAAATGGGTTTTGTACCCGGCTCAAGGTCAATAAAGAATTCAACATCACATTCTAGGAGTAGACCGGGAAGTTCTTCAGGAAATACATCAGGAAATTCTCTAACAATAGAAATATTATTCAAATCTGACTTGTCTTTGTTCAAATCCATAACATAGGCTAAGAAAGCTTGACATCTGTTTTTCAATAAACGAATAGCTTTATGGCTTGATATGATAGTGACTGATTTTAGTGGTTTAGTTGTTTGAATTCATATGACAGGTTGGTTAGGAATATGAAAACTAACAACCTTATGAAAACAATCAATTTTGGCATAATGAGTGGTTAACCAATCAATTCCTAAAATCACATCAAAAGCAAGTATCTTTAAAGAGATAAGATCAATAGGCAATGTGGTAGTGCAAACTTGGATTAAGCAAGATTTATAAACAGTGGATGTAATGAAAGTTTCACCCAACGGAGTCTCCACTGATAAATCAAAGTCTAATTTCTCCGGAGTCAAGTTTAAACGTTGAGCACAAGCAGGAGAGATAAAAGAATGGGTAGAACCCAGATTCAGTAAGGTATAAACTTCGCAAGAGTTCAAGATTAGCTTACCCGTAATCACCTCGTTCGGGTTCCTCGCGTTTTGGCCAGTCACGACAAACGCTCTTCCAGGAACCGCTGATTTCGACTTATCTGGGACAGCCCTTGGAGTCACCATCCCCGTTGAACTTGGTTTTGCTATAGAACAATCATGAGCTATGTGGCCTTCCTTTCCACAGTTATAACATACCTTGGATTGTTGTGGACAGTTTGGGCTGATATGTCCCTCTTTCCCGCATTTGTAACATCTAACTGGCAGTCGTTCTCCTCCCCTAGAATTTGTTGTTGGTGCTGGTGCTACTGCTGATATCTTCCCGTCATTGTTAAATCTCCTCTTTCTGAAATTTCCACTCGACTCACCTCTCCTATTATCATGGCCAAGATGACCACCGAGAGTGGTTACCGCTTTGTTCAGATTTTTCCTCCTCGTTGGTTATCATCGCCTCGATGATCTTGCCACCGGTATTATGACCTTGGTTGTGGTCCCTTGGTTGAACATACTCACTATCTCGCTCTAATAATTGAGCCCTATTTACAACATCTGAATATAAAGAAAATTTATGAGATATAAGATATTGCCGAATCTCGGGTTTAGACCTCTCAGAAACATCCTTGTCATTCGTTCCTCATTTTCGACCAAATGAGGTGCAAACCTGGATAACTCTGCAAACATCGCCTCATACTGGGACACCGTCATGTTGTTTTGTTCCAGTCTGATAAACTCCACCTCCTTCATATGACGAATACTTTCAGGAAAGTACTTGTCATTGAATAATTTCTGAAATGTTTCCCAAGACATGCTGAGTGTGGCTGGCTGGGTACGCTTCAGAGACTCCCACTAGTAGTCTACCTCACCGCGGAACATAAAGGTGGCGAATGGAACCTTCTGTTCCTCCGTGCATCCCAAGACATCGAATATCTTGATAATTTTCTTGACCCACGTTTCTGCCATGATCGGATCCGGCTTTCCCTTAAATTCTGGTGGTCCCAACTCTTTGAACTGCTTGGCTGTGACAAGCTTCGCATTACTAGCATTTCCACCCATATTCTGTGCACGAGTTTCCCTCATCTGGTTTTGCATAAAATGCAAAAAACTTCTGAACATCCCATCATTCATCATTTGTTCGGTAGTGTTGTTTACAGGAGGATTATTGCCTTCCTGTTGCACGTTCTCCTGGTTTGTAACTAAAGGTTATTCCACAGTCTCATACACTCCATTGTTAACGTTTTCAGCAGCAATTCTTAAATACTTCCATAAAACAAGGGTTAATTAAACAAATTAACATATCACATAATATTCCTATATTATGACTGACCAACAAATAAGCTTAGATAGGACACACTAGCAAAGGATTTACTTATCTCTCCCCTCCTAGTTCTATTCCCCGATCTCCGCCAGAGACCATATCCCTAAGCTTTGATACCAACTGTGACGCCCCCAAAAATAGGTATACAACACCCATTCCGAGTCGCCAAATACATGGTACGTAAAGCAAACTACAACTTCAATAATACTATTGTCAGGTAAAATACGACAACACATAATGTGAGTTTAAATACAAATATTATCTTCTAGACAATATCCACACTCAAATAAGTCCTCATTATAATTATTCAAACACTATTTTACGTAAATAGTGAGGATCGCTAAAACATCTTTCTAGAACCATCACTCCGCACTCGACTAGTTCTTGCTATGTTCTCACCTCTTGAGAAAAATGGAACAAAAAAGGAAAAGGGTGGGCTCAACTAGCCCAAGAAGAATATTATGACTAAGATAATATACAACAAATTATCGTTAGTCTTCAACAGAAAAATCGATAAAATATAATAGACAACAAGTTTTAGATCAACAAACTGCAATGAGAAACAAAGAATCCATTAGAAGAGTCAATTAGAGAATGAGTTCTACTATCTTCTAAGATTTAAAAGTCCATCATCAATATTTTATCCCGTAACAACAATCAATATACATCTTTAATCAAATATTCATCTTTGCACTCTACAGACTAAGATATTCATTTGTATCACCATTGGTTGGTCATGTTCATCTCAACACCTGTTCATCTTTGCACTACGGGCCAAAGATATTCATCAGTTAATCATTTATCTTTGAACTACGGTGCCAAAGATATTTAGTAATATCATCATTTAGGACCGAGGATGATGAAAATATTTTAAAAAAAACGAATCGATTGAGGAGATGAAGAACAAATAGTAGGGATTCGTATAACAGTTTATCCAAGATCAATAATACTCCATAATAACCAATTTTGAAGCAAAATTCAAGAATAAAGATCAAAACATGGATACAATCAAAGATAGGAACCATAATAGACATCTTGGACAAAAAGAAGAAAATTTTATTTTTCGGTGAATAGTGTCGTATTCGTGAATAGTGCCGTATACGTGAATAGTGTCGTATACGTGAATAGTAACCCCGACACAAAAAGTTCCAAATTTGATAAAAATTCATATCAATACTTCGGCATAATGATATTGAAGAAATAATATCATATATGAAGAAAATAACATCCCTTACCTCAAAATAACCGTACTTACGATGAATTTTTGGATATAGTCTCGATGTGAAACTTGTACTAAAAAATAGAAACTCACAAAGTATCTAAATACTCACAAAATACGCTCGATAATATAGAGAGAGAAAAAGAGAAAGCTTATGTTTCTGGTGTGATTTTTAATTCTAACTTAGCCCTCTATTTATAGGAAAATGTTAGCAGACTTGACCTACAACCTGATGTCTTTACCTGTTACTATTCCCACCCACCACATTTGAAATAAAATTCAGCACATTTTTTCACCAACCACAAGTAGGGCCCACTGAATTCTAGAATTTTCCACCAAAATGCTAAATTCGGATACTTCAACAATTTCTGAACCAGTCACCTCTTAAAATTCATAACAAATCATAAGTTCATTTTTAACGGTTCAAAATTTGTGGACATATACTCAACTTATATATGTATAACATATCCAAAAATTACAACGATCCAACGGTCGGATTAAAAATTATAACTCACGCAATATATCTCAAAAAATCTTTGGTTTAATTTTTAATACCTTCATTCCAAACAAAAAATACCGATAAAACACCTCAACATTAACTCCTTCATTTTTAACCACAATAAATATATCCAACATTTATATCCACATAAAATAAATATTTCCTTATCATATGAATCAATAATTAATTATTCACAAATAATATTACGTAATCACATTTATGACAACCCGTAGCCGTTCCTGAGAAAGAAGGTTTTCCAATAAGAATTTCTCCTTCGGTAGCGCAATTAGGTGACCAAACCTCTCCTCGATGTAACTTTCTAGACATTTCCAATAATGCTATCTAATAATATTATTCAAATAATATGAATTATTGATCCGATAATGGAAAATATCATGCGGTGACAATTATTGAAACAACAATAATATAAAATATCAACGCACAATTATTGAATCAATAAAATAAAATATTGAGCAAAGAATTCATCGTAATAATTATTGAGTAGTGCCTTCTTACGTAAGGATCAATAATTCATCAATTGTGCATCCAGCGCCAGACATCGTATTTTAACCACGGGTATTCCAACATTGTTAATCAGTAACAACTACGCCGTTACTTATAAAAACTCAAACTTGTCGTTTTCTTCATTCGACAATTATTCTGTTATGGGGCCCACAAATGACTGCGCCGTCATACGAATACTCCCCGACAACAAGAATATTCCACGACCAAATGAATATTCCCTGACAACAATGATTATTTTATAACCACTTGCATATTTTGCAAAATTTGCACATTTCACTCATAACCAGAGAATTATATCAAATTAATACCTTATTATTCACAATAATAATTAGAGGAAATTTGATTTTATTTATAATAAGTTGGGGTCTTACAGTATTCGTATAAAATAATATTTTCTTCCATACTCTGTAGTATGTAAGTAATATTATTTCGTTTCAGATTTTAAATTCTATACTCCTTTTGTTAAGTTTTGGCTTTTATACTCCATGAAATTAGTTATCCTTGATATTTGCGTTTCATCCAGTATCTTTTTATTAAAATATTATTATGAGCATTCATGATAAGTTTTAACTTTTTCATGCAGGGGTACTATTCACAGGGTTACTATTCCCGAAGTTACTATTCACGAGGTACTATTCACTCGATTACTATTCACCCGGGGTAATATTCATGACAAAAATTGATTTCTTTTCGGTCAAAATCATTTTTGATACAATATTATTCTTGAATTTTACTCCACAAAGCAGTATCATGTTGACAATTTGGACGTTATTGATTTCTGGATAAATTAAATTATAAATCTTTAAAAATTTATCCTTGAACTTTTTTTATTGAATTCTTATATCATTGTCATCATCCTCATGTTTATATTATGTTTAAAGTCATCTGTGGCCTGTATTGCATAGATGGACTTGGTATGATTATGACCAGGAATTATTCGGTATAATCATGATCGTAATATTACAAATGATGTGGTAAAAGTCCTCATTGGCCCGTAGTGCATTGATGGATAGTTGTTGGCATGATCATGACCATTGATGAATACACGAATATCCTTGGCCCGTAGTGCATGGATAATTTATGGTCGTGATACTAAAGAATATCCTTGGTTGTAGTGCAGGGGTGATTCGATGATGTAAATTATTTATTAAGCTGAGTCTCAGCGATAAAAGTGATGAAAAACCTTTTAAATCATAGAAGATAGTAGATTTTATGCTCTACTTGACTCTTCTAATGGATTGATTGTTCCACTGTAGTTAAACTTGATGTTTGTTATATTTTATCGGTTTCTTTGTTGAAGGTTAACGATAAATTATTACGCATTATCTTAGTCATAATATTTCTTCTTTGGGCTAGTTGAGCTCATCCTTTTGCTTTCATTGTTCTCTTGAAATGAAATGAGCGTGCGGGACTAGTAGGGGACAGAGTGACGGTCCAAATGATAGCATTAGTAGTCCTCACTATTCTTTGAAATAGTGTGATAATAAATGTATTGAGGACTCCATTTGAGTTGAATACTGTCTAGAAGACAATATTTGTGACGCCACCAAAATTAAGTATACATCACCCATCTTGAGTCGCCAGATACATGGTACAGAATTCAAATACAACTTAATAATACAACTGTCGTGTACAATACGACAAAACATAAATTGTGAGTTTGAATACAAATATTGTCTACTAGAGAGTATACAAACTCAAAAGAAGTCCTCATTATAATTATTGTCACACTATTTAGCAAAATAGTGAGGACTACTAATACTATCATCTGGTCCATCACTCCGTTCCCCGACTCATCCCAGCTATATTCTCATTTCCTGAAGAAAACAGTGAAAGAAAGGGTGAGCTCAACTAGCCCAGTAAGAAATATTATGACTAAGATAACGCAGAATAAATTATCATTAGCCTTCAACAGTGTTAAACTGATAAAATATAACAAACATCAAGTTTAACTGCAGCGGAACAAGCAATCCATTAGAAGAGTCAAGTAGAGAATAAAATCTACTATCTTTTATGGTTTAAAAGGTTTCTCATGACTTTTATCGCTGAGACTCAGCTTAATAAATAATCCACATCATCGAATCACCCCTGCACTACGGTCAAGGATATTCTTTAGTATCACGACCATAAATTATCCATGCACTACAGCCAAAGACATTCGTGTATTCATTAATGGTCATGATCATGCCAATAACTGTCCATCAATGAACTACGGGCCAATGAGGACTTTTACCACATCATTTGTAGCATTACGGTCATGATTACACCAAATAATTCCTGGTCATAATCATACCAAGTCCATCTATGCACTACAGGCCACAGATGACTTTCAACATAATATAAACATGAGGATGATGACAATGATATAAGAATTCAATAAAACAAGTTCAAGAATTAATTTATTCAGGAACTGATAACGTCTAAATTGTCAACATGATACTGCTTTTTAGAGTAAAATTCAAGAATGCTCAGAAGAATATTTTCATGAAAAGATACTGGATGAAGCGCAAATATCAAGGATATTCCACTAATTTCATGGAGTATAGAAGTCAAAACTTTAACCAACTGAGTATAATAACGAATGGAATAACAAAAGAAATCACCATGCATGCGGATTTCAGATGCAGAAAGTTATTCCAACAGATTAATAAATAACGGAACGTGTCGGTGAAATTACGACCGACAAGGGATATTCAACAGAATAATAATAAAAGGCGGAACCAGTCCGGTGTAAACGCATGTGAGACAGGATATTCCAACGAATAATAATAAAAAGGCGGAAACCGGTCCACAGAACGCATAGCGCATGACAGGATATTCCAACAGAATAATAATAAAGACGGAATATTTGAAGAATGTCACCAAGTATAGGGTAGTCGCATATAACGATTATTCCAGTGAGAATAATAAAGAATGGAATAATGTAAGTATTTCACCAATAAGAAAGAAGGAATACCCCTAACGAGTACAACAAATAATATCCCTTACCGTAAAAGAAACTGAATATAAGAGTAGGGAAGGAGTAGAATACTTTTCTATAGTTTCTCTATAATTTCTCTCTCAAGAGTTTCAGTGAATTCGTAAGAAATAATGAAGGAATGAGCTTCTATTTATAGAAAAATGGACTGCATAGTAACTAACTCATGAACGGTCGAGATTGATTTACTTTAATCTGACGGTCCATATTTAAAGCAAAATCTTTTAAATAAAATATAATATATTCTATTTTTTTATAAAAAATAAAACTTATTATAATATATAATAATAATAATTGTACTCTTTCATTTCTCAGCCATCCAAAACCCTTCCCGTGAACACAATGCTTTTCCTTCTCCCCATTAGTCAACTTTACATGCATACCTACATGTTATATATATATATATATATATATATATATATATAATACTACACCATCAGATTTCCATCATCCATCAAATTTCCTTCTCACACACACTAACTATATAATAATGGTACTCCCTTCCACCATCCTGTAATCATAACCTTTATATAAATATATATATATATATATATATATATATATATATATATATATATATATAAACACATGTAGTATACTACACACACACCCCCAAATATATATATATATATATATAAATTCCTTACCAAACACACAAGCAAAACCATCTCCCCATTTTTCCTCGACTAATTTTTCCACACGTGGGCCCCACATGTGGCCCCACAATTTTCTACCGATTATTTTAAAAAATGGGTAAATGGGGGGGTCCATAAATAAGCAAAACTGAGTGACTTCTCACGTAAGCATCAATAATCAATCTCACAGTGTCTACTTACGCAACCCACGTATATCGTATTTTTTTACACCGGGTGTTTCAACAGTTAACGGTAAAACTTCCGCCGTTATTTTCATAAAGTATTTTTGTCCTTTTCTCAATCTGACAATAATTCTGTTACGGGGTCCACCAATGATTGTGTCGTTGTACGAATATTCCCTGCTAAAACGAATATTCTCCGACCAATCGAATATTATATAACAACTTGCGTACTTTGCAAAATTTATAAATATTACCCACAATTATAACATTATATCAAATTTACTCCATAATATTCAAAAATGATATTTATAGAAAATTCATCTTTATTTATAAAAGTTGGGGTATTACAATATTCGTATTAAAACTCTCAGTTTATGTTTTGTCGTATTTTACACGACAGTTGTATTATTAAGTTGTATTTAAATTTTGTACCATATATTTGGCGACTCAAGATGGGTGATGTATTCTTATTTTGGGGGCGTCACAAAGACATATAAATCACATATTCTCCTTCCAATATCCATCTTTAGACCTTCGGATCCATCATGAACCCACAACACATAAATCTCCCATAACCAAGCATGCATTTCTACCTAGAATAACATATACTAACATATCTTGGCAAAACTAAGACTAGGTTGTGATCCTGCCTCTTTAATGCATTTCTCCTCTTAGCAATGAATTTCAAGTAGCCCTCTACCTTCTTCTTTCTTCTTTCTTCTTGGACTCCACCAAAAATACAAGAACTTCTCTATGTTTCTTCTTTTCTCTCTAACTCTCTTATATTTACCAACACTTAGAATTTTAACAAATGAAGCAACTTTTGTAAATGAACTTGGAAGAATTTATTTATAAGCCAAACTTATGTACCAAATACATGTACAATACTTGTATTTTATACACTCAATAAGTTAATAACCATTGATAAAAGGTTAATTGGTGAAAAGGTTTACTAACCCTTACTAACTCTCCTCATTTTTCATGATTAGCCCACATGGGATTGCTTGCAAGCTAATTGGATAAATTTTTTTAGCATTTTGGCTATTAAGAAGGGGATCAAGAGCACTCCCCCTATCTATCACTTCTCCTTAAATAACACTAATTTATTAAAACTACGTCGTTTTGAGATTTTTTTCAAGAGAGTGGTCCTACTTGCTTTCCTTTTATTTATAAAAATGACATCTATAGACCCATTTGATTTTTAAAAGAATCTCCAAAACAACGTGATTTTAATAAATGAGTGTTATTTAAAGAGGAGTGCTAGATAAAGGGAGTGTTCTTGATCCCTCCTCCTCCTCCTCCTCCTCCTCCTCATCTCTCTCTCTCTCTCTCTCTCTCTCTATATATATATATATATATATATATATATATATATGGAGAGTATCAAGTGCATACCCCTTTATTTAACATACATTGTTCACCACCTTTCGCGACTAATCGTGTAAGACCCCGAATTTTATGAAATAAAAGTATTCAATTTTTCTTATAATTACTATTCAGTAAATGGTTAAATTGATAAAAAGCAAAGTTAAGGGTGATATATAAAATTTTTTTCAAAATAAGCAAATGGCTATAAAATACTTTTTGTTGTCGGGAAATATTCGTTTGGTCGTGGAATATTCTTTCTGTCGGGGAATATTCGTAAGACGGCGCAGCCATTTGTGGGCCCCATAACGGATAACTGTCGGATGAAGAAAATGACAAATTTGAGTTTTACAAATAACAGCGTAGTTATTACCAAGTAACACCTTTGTTGGAATACGGTGGGTTAAAAAATGATGTCGCGTTTTGCTTGCGATAGCTTACGTTTTGCACAGTATTTTTGAATTATTGATTCTTACGTAAGAAGGCACTACTCAATAATTGTCACAGTGGTTACTGTTCAATATTTTATTTTATTGATTCAATAATTGCTGCGTTGATATTTTATATTATTGTTGGTCAATAATTATCACTGCACAGTATCTCCATTATCAGATCAATAATTCATATTATTTGAATAATATTATTAGATAGCATTATTGGCAATGTCTAGAAAGTTCTATCAAGGAGAGGTTTGGTCACCTAATTACGCGCCAGTAAGGAGAAATCCTTATCGGAAAGCCCCCTCTTTCCTGGGAACTGCCTGGTTGTCATAAATGTGATTCTGTAATATTATTTGTGAATAATTAATTATTGATTCATATGATAAGGAAATATTTATTTTATGTGGATATAAAGGATGGATTTATTTATGTGGTTATAAATGAATGAATTAATGTTGAGGTGTTTTATCAGTATTTTGTCGGATTAGAGGTATTAAAAGATCAAATCGGTGTTTTTAAAGCTCTATTGCGTGAGTTATAATTTTTAATCCGACCGTTGGATCGTTGTTATTTTTGGATATGTTATACATATATAAGTTGAGTATATGTCCATAAATTTTGAACCGTTAAAAATGAACGAATGATTTGTTATGAATTTTAAGAGGCGACTGATTCAAAAATTAGGTTTATAAATGATTTTGGTGGAAAATTCGAGAAATGGGTGGGCCCCACTTTTGGTTGTTGGGGAAGATGGCTGATTTTTGGTGGGTGGGATAGTAGCAGGTAAAGCCATCAGGTAGCAGGTCAAGTCTGCTTCGGCGTGCTAATATTTTCCTATAAATAGAGGGCTAAGTTAGAATTAAAAATCACACCAGAATTCATAAGTTTTCTCTCTTTTTCTCTCTAGATTATCGAGTGTATTTTGTGAGTATTTAGATACTTGGTGAGTTTCTATTCATCAGTGCAAGTTTCTTTCAGCGTCATATCTGATATCCAGTCAGAAGTGCTGCTTTTTTGAGGTAAGGGATAGTAAGGGATAATAAGGGATGTTATATTCTTCATAATGATGTTATTCTTTCAATATCATTATACTGACATATTGGTATGGATCTTATTGTGGAATTTCTACCTTTTTGAGTCGGGTTACTATTCACGATACTAAGACTATTCACGATACTTATTATTATTCATGTATATGGCACTATTTACGTATATGACATTATTTATGTATACGGTACTATGTACGAATACGAAGTACTATTCACGAGTTATTATTCATGAGTTACTATTCACGAGTTACTATTCACGAGTTACTATTCACGAGTTACTATTCATGAGTTACTATTCACGGATACTATTCACGACAAAATTGGTTTCTTTTTCTGACCAAATTATCGTTGATTTATGAATCTTATTCTTGAAATTAAATGCAGTTGTTGATCATATTGTTTTTATTATCATATATAACATTTTTATAATCCTAGTGAAGAAATTTCTCTTTGACTTGAGTGTAAAGATGGGTAGATTATTGGTATGACCATGACTATGGGTTCTCTTTGGCCAGTAGTGCAAAGATGAATTGTGACTAATATGATCATGACCATTGAATTTACAATTGAATATTTTTAGCTTAAATGCAAAGGTGAATTGATCAACATGGTTATAATTATGGTTTATATAGATTTTGAAATGATTATATATTTCTTTGAGATGTGAATATCTTTGGCCTGTAGTGCAAAGATGACCTGTTGAATATCTTTGGCTCGTAATGCAAAGATGACCTGTTGTTGAATATCTTTGGCCTGTAGTGCAAAGATGACTTGTTGATGAATATCTTTGGCCCGTAGTGCAAAGATAAATTTATTAGTATGATTATGAACATGAACTGTGATTTGGTATAACTATGATTCTTGATGTTTCAGGTGATGAAAATTATCTTTGTCCTGGATGAGAAAAGGAATTTAGAACTACAATTACAATTATGAGTTATACATGTGATTGTGGACAGGAATTGTTGATTGATGTTACAGGGATAAAACATTGTTGGTGGACTTTTAACATGGAGAAGATAATAGATTTTATGGTATATTTGACTCTTCTAATGGATTGCTTGTTCCGTTGCAACTATGGTTGAAAAGTTTTATCATCTACCATATGTTCTAAATCTCTGATTTATTACTGATGAAGGCTATTGATAATTTAATTATCTTTACTGAGCTAGTTGTGCTCACCCTTTTGCTTCACAATTCATTTTTAGGTAATAAGAGTGTAGCTGGGTCGAGCGGGGGTAACAGGGGAATAGAACGGTGGTCATCATTTAGTAGTTATATTTGGTGAATCAACTAGGATGAGGCGAACCCAACGTTGGAAGGGTGTTTTGTCACTATCATACAAGATGTCTAATGACATACAACCTCGTGTCATCATAAGGCATGGTTGTGCTCATCCACTTGCTGAGTATATCTACGAGCACTACCTATATGATCTTGGAGTTTATTTGAAGTATAATTCTCAATTGGAGACAATGGAGATAGTTATATGTCAAGAGAAGACTCACCATTGGGAAGAACATGATAGTAATCTTCTCGTTTTTCTTTGGGGTCTATTGGGTCAACCAAGGATAATTTTGTGGCCATATGATATCTAATATAACTTAAATGCATGGCCTCCCATGTACGAAGGTTTCCTTGAGCACTTCCCAAAGATTCTAATTTATAAAACAGTTTTTGACTATACCTTTATGTAGGGTGCCATTGTGACGTGCTATCCAAGGTTGGGACATGAGTCACAGTTGGTATATATTTGTATCCAAACTCACAGCATATGTGTTGTTGTATTTTGCACGACAATTGTTGTAATAAAGTTGTAGTTGTTTTCTGTACCATGTATTTGGCGACTCAGAATGGGTTGGATGGAATGGACCTATTTTGGGGGCGTCACAGATCGGGCGATGGTTCGGTCCGTCGTGTATATCATAGAACCGTCGTCTTAGCTTTTAGCGACGCATTGAACCGTCGCCATAACATATAAACCGTTTATCTGTTCTATAGCGATGGACCAAATCGTCACTAAAAGTGGTGAGCAATGTATGTAAAATAAAGGGGTATGCACCAGAAACGGACTATATATATATATATATATATATATATATATATATATATATTCATCCTACACTTTCCATTCCACATTAGGTTCCAATATAATATCTATTGGATCACTAACATAATTTAATTTGGGTCATGTACAACTATTATACACATTGAGCTCAATTTCAATTCTAACTAGTTAATCCATAATTCCTAACATTTTACATATACCACATTATTGTCATTGGGCTTAAGAATATTTGTTAGTCAATTACATTATTTATCCATCTTTTAATTAATCCAATTACTTGATTCATCTCAATCATTATGACACAGAAGACATAACATTTAAGCTTAATCAAGCTTATCATCATCACTAAAGTTCTCAATTACCACATACTCAATTCAATTAAATTGAATTACCAAGTTTCATAACACTAACATATATATATATATATATATATATATATATATATATAGGGTCCGATTCCTATCCGGACTCCCGCATTTTCTTAAGTTACCGACTTTTTTTTTTGTTTTTTTTAAAACAACTAAAAAAAAGTTTCATATTTTATGGAACTGAAATTTTTTCATAATATAGTGTTTTGGATACATATAACAAAACAGGTCACTGTATTATGAAAAAATTTCAGTTCCATAAAATATTAAACCTTTTTTTTTAGTTTAAAAAAAAAAAGCAAAAAAAAAAAGTCCGAATTTTACTCTCGTGATGGAGAATGCGGACTGATCATTTATATATATATATATATATATATATATATATATAGGTTAGGATTAGGTCAGGACTCTTGACCGACCAAAATCCGAACCTTTTTTTTTTTTTTTGCTTTTTTTTTTCTAAAACTAAAAAAAAAAAAAAAATTTATGGAATTAAAATTTTTCCATAATACATTGTTTTGGGTGTGATTTGGGTACGTATAACAAAACATGTATGTACAGTCTGTGCAGACTGTACCACCATTTTTTGGTATAAGTATTCAAATCATGCCAAAAATATTGTATTATGAAAAAATTTCAGTTCCATAAAATATTAAAAAAAAAAATTAGCTGTTTTAAAAAAAAAAAGCAAAAATTGGATCCGTTTTTGATCAGGTCCGGAAGTTCAGACCTGATCCATTCTATATATATATAATAAAATATAAATCATTTTGAATTTCACGCTCACTCAATAAATCATCTGGACCGTTCAAAATTTAGGATAAATCTCACCGTCCATATAGTGCCGGAGGCACGGGACATGGCTAGTATATATATATATATATATATATATATATATATATGCACACAAAATAAATAAATTAGCATACATATTTTTATTACTAATATTTTTACAAAATTCGTGGGTATTACATACGAAATTTTATTAAATTAAATAAAATTATTCATAAAGAATGTTCTTTGTTCCTTCTTTATTTCTTTTCTTTTATCATTTTTGTTGATAAGGCAACCGTTAACATTTAACATCAAGGCGTCAGTTTGTGAACACAAGCTCAGCCAATACGAAAGAGGATTCTACCAAAATGTTTTTTTTTTCAATTTTGTTTTGTTTTGGGGAAGGTAAATGTCATCAAGAACATTGGGATTCTGGAGATGTTATGGGTTGCATATATAATTTCAATAAAAGAAATGTTGACAAGAGTTTATTCAAGTAACTGTCTCTCTCTAAATATGTAAGTGACAACAATAAATTCCCCACTGTACTATCTTTCATGTCCATTTTTCAGTTTACTCATTATCATGAAAGGTAGAAGTATCAATACAATACATGAAGGAAATTGTTAAATTTATAAAAGAAATTGTTATTTCCACAACAGAAGTGTCGCTATAAATCATATAACAATGGTTTTTGCCGTCGCTATACATCTACAACGACACTTTTGTTGTAGAAATAACAAAAAATGTTATAAAATCTAATACAAAGAACAAAACAATAGCAACTAGCTTCTTTTTTTTTCTTCTTTTTGCTTTTTCCTTTTGGAGGTGGGGGTGTTAGAGTGGAAGAGAACAGAACAATCTGTCATAGTTACATACATGTATACAGTATGTCTGTAAACTATTTAGCATCCAGCTGCCTTCAAGAATTTGTCGTAGGGGCTTGAAGGAGGTAACCTGATAGATTGTTGTTGTCCAAATTCACGTTTGTGATCCGGTTGCTCCATATTTGTCAATCTAGTATCCAAATCCAAAAGCTCTGTGGTCTGAAACAAGGGACAGAACAACAATTCATCAAGTATTTCCCCAATACAATACAATACAATACAAATATAAAGAAATCAGACGCACTATAAATCTTGTTTGCCTAAAGCAGTTTATCTTAAACTCAACTTATTTAACTCATAAACGTGGCGTCTGAGACTCAAATCACACGGAAAATGATGTGGTACATTTGGTGCGTTTAGAAGTCCAAAAGCACCAAACGCTACCACTGCAAATGCTACCGCTGCGAAAGTTGCAAAGTAACCAAACAAACCACAAGTGACCAAATCTGGATGCACATAAAATGAAATGATTGGGGAAGCGTCTCTAGTTTCGTTTAAATCCTTTCAATTAAATATCTAAAACCACCCATGGGGTTATGACATAATTCAATTGTGATGTCAGAACCTGTGTTACATGGACTCTTCATCCATAGGACACAACATGGGTGTGGGTGATGGACACTCCATAATAGTTATAAACAGTTTAAATATTCTAAAAATAGGTGAGTTCACTGTCGGATACTTATATGATTCCTTCTAGGGATCCGATGTAAAATAGGTCAAAACAGGCAACCATTTTTCAAAAAACCACAGGGGAGGTGACCAATGTATTCAAACCTATGGGCATTTAGCCTTAGTATTACTCTCCAAACCCTTGACAACTTCAGTGAAGATAAATCTTCAAAGGGCAACTAAAACAATATATTATGGACATCATTGAAGAAAATAAAAGAAACTAAAAAGAGACTACCATTCTTTTATCTTTATGGAAAAAGAACTCTCACCCCTTTCCCTAGGAAGGGACTTTTCTTTTCAGTATCATTCGGAAAATATATTTCTTTGGCTTCCTGCTGCAATTTAAGACTCTGAAGGGCTGACATCTTCTGCTGTTTACCTGTTACAAGGGCCTCACACTGATTCGTCACTTCATCATAGGGTATAGGTGTTGAGGAAATCGGGGAGCTCGCAACATGACGAGCTGTTTCCAGAACCTGTTGGTGATACATACCATGTCAGGCTAAGGAATTGAAAACTAATAACAATATTTCATGTCGTAAAAATTAATAACATGGACAGTGAGTTGATAAATCAACGTTTAGATAGTTAAATTCACCAATCAGAACAGAATGGCGTGAGATGACAACACAAAAAAGAAAATAGACGAAAATAGAAATAGAAAGAAAATAGCCAAGCCAGTTCTTCAATTCATAGCATTCATCTTGATGTTTATCACATCATATATTCCGCCAGTTTATAGAGCCTACTAACCTAAACCAAAATGCTAAAATGCACCACGGGAATACTACTGCCCATGTGCTAGCTATTTATAAAAACTCCTGACTACTTTCAAGGTCCTTAAGTTATTTTTATTTTGGCTATTGGCTTTGTTGTTTGTCATGTTCTCTTTTGTAAATATGTAATCTGGCTACTAAGAACAACTCAGATAAGCCAGTTGTTGCTTTGACCTTTTTGCATCCAGCACTTAAGAGGAACATAATAATATTTATGCTCCGTCACTAGAGTAAAGGAACATACAAACCTTCACATTATTATTCATCAATAAAATAATTCAGATCAGATTACAAGAATATGGAAAAAGAGGTCAACTTACCGATTCTAAGAGCTGATTAACACTTAAAATGTCAACTGAACTGATGGGGGTAGATGATTCATGACCTGATTGGCTACCATTTAGATCGGGAAATGATGCTTCATCCATTAACGCAGCAGGCATGACCTGGTAGAAAGCAATTATGGTTGTCAATGAGTAATCTATGACGGGGTAAAGAATAAAGATAATGGAACTATTAACTTGCATGAATGACCTCATCAAATACTTGAAACTCCATTTGCGCAAGTGGAGAACATGGGCGTAATGTCTCCATAAATAATGGACCCTCCAATGGATAGGCATCAACTGGTGAAAATCCTTGTAAAAGTTGCTTCTTTATGCTTGACAATTCTTCCTAGGAGATAATATATAAAAGAGAGTATTTAATACAATTACTGTCAGATCTAGTCAGACTAGTAATATGTGAAAATTTTAAAGTACTTAAAAAACTGAGAAACTATTTTGGGGTTGTTGCGGGGTGGGGGGAGAGAATATATAAACCTACAATTATAGGATCTGATAATGTACGTAAACTCTTAAACTCTTAAGTAGTTTTTGTTAGTTCAGAGGCACAATAGTTATCTAGGAGGGGAGGGGGGGGGGAGGGGAGGGGAGGGGGGGAGGGGGTTAAATAGATATTTTAAAATTCTTTTACAAAATACTTGTTAGTTTTGATAATGATTTAATCACAGCGGAATTGAGATTTGTTTATTTTCCCTTTAAGATATAACGAGTTAATAGGAGTTAAGCAGTTATGGCAGTTATACCAGTTATAACAAGAATATAAGAGACACGGTGATTTTAAGTGGTTCAGAGCACGCAAGGCTCCTAGTCCACTCTTCTACTCCTCGAGTAGGAAATCCACTAAGGATATCTTTTACAATCTTTGAATCTCACAGATTCCTTCAAGACTAGCAGTCTTGGAACTTCTTAGTTCACTTTTGAACTCTTCAAGTCCAGCAAACTTAGTACTTCTCAGTTCACTTAGAACTCTTCAAGTTCTTCTGACTTGGAACTTCTTACTTCACTTGATAATAGTTGAGTTCTTGAATGGTGCTACTCAGTTGCCGTTAAGCTTGTGTTCGAAAGAACTGAGTAGCTGAGCAAGCTTTCTTTTTCAGATTGTAGAGTTGAGCGTTGTATGTTCTTCAGCGTTTTTGTTCAGTGCTTGCTTTTTCTTTTCATCTGCTTATGTTTTGCATATATGATGCCTTTGAAATGTATCCGTTTGAAGACATCCGTTGAAACATTAAATGCATTTGACATTTTTGAGTTCTGATGGAGACTTTCTGCACAACTTCTGATTAGCAGTCTGGCCCACTGACACAGCAGACTGTTATCTCACCTAACACCTGAAAAGGTGTTTTTCTAGCTGACCCATAGTACTTTCCTTAGCTTCTTCAATACGTCTCTTTGTTATATACTAAGGATGACTGTTGTGTCATTGGGACTCCCGAGGACTTCAACGTTTATAATCCATTCCACATTTGTTGTGATTTATTCTTAAACAAATGGACAAAGCTCGATGCTTCTGATTGTATCAGATGATGCTCTACGATCATGATCGTGGTGTCCTGCCACATTGGTGCTTGATCCGGTATTGATAGAAGAGAACACTACGATTTCTCTTAAGCACTAGCACACTACGATCTTAACTTGCTTGACTTGCAGACTCTACGATTCCGAGAGCACTCTACGATTCTTGAGTTTGACTCGGTAGGCGTTTGGACCACTCTTCGATTTCAGGAGAGGCCCTCCAAAGCAGACAGACTACGATTCTCGATGCTCTACGATTCTGCCTTGGCTTCTGCAATCTTTTGATCAGCTCGATAGACAACGATTCTGTTGAAGCCTATCTATTACATCTCAAGATATAGATCAACCTAACAGCTTTGATCTTTTCATCTATACATTCATTTACAGAATGATAAACATTAAAAGCTCATATCAACCTAACAAGTTTGATCTACCACCAAGTCCTTGTACATGTATTCCTTGAAGGACTTTACATATAATCATGAATATTTACTTTCAACATCAAATTTAAATATGCAATCTCCCAACAATCTCCCCCTATTTGATGTTGACATAACCAAGGAGATTTGTGTCATGATTATCAATTTCTAGATGCAGTTGCTAGAAAGTAAATATAACTTAGTGTTTCAATGAGCAACTGAAATCTCTAGAGAATATGCATGAATTTATTGATGTTTGTAAAGACAGATATTACAATTAAACTTAGTTACATCAATACGAAATGAGTTCCAACTTATCTCTATTTCTTCTTCCTTTTTTTCCTTGGACGATTGGCATATTCTGCAACTCTCCTTCTCCTGTTGGCTTCGTCTCTCCATGCTTTATCTTCCAACTCGCTTTGACTTGGCCGTTCCCAATGATCGTGTCTGTTCATGAACGCAGGATCTCCAATTGACATGTTTAGGCCTGTAGTGGCTACACCTTGTGAGCTGGGAGATGGCTCTTGACTCCTTAGCGGTTGTGCCATGATTATTTGATGTTGTTCAGGTCGTGGAGTCTGATGGCGAGGCTGTCTTGCAGGAGGGCTCCTTGAAGATTGAGCGATGAATTTGCCTCTGCCTCTTCCTTTGCCTTTCTCTCCTTCCCCTTTATTCTCCCCCTTTATGTCAGTATCAACGGTTCGAATGTCTTCAGATAGTCGAGTCATGCCTTGGACAAGCTCGTGGAGTTGATTCTTAGAGTGAGCAATGTCTTCACGGTTTTCTTGGATCAGAGAATCAGTTCTAGATTCTCTCTTTTGTAGAATGGCCAAGACGGTTTCTGTTTGTTGCATTTGGCCCATGAAAAAATGCTTGGAATTCTTTCATTGAAGTTCGTAGACTCGTGAGACTTTCCATCATAAGATTATTTTGGGATTCCTGAGTATTCTGCAAAACGAGAACTGCTTCCCTGTATTTCTTGGCAGCCTGAAAGTGAATTTGATCCCTTTCATTGACACTCTAAATCATTTCATTTATCATCTCCCTAAGCTTCTTTGTAAACTCAGTATTTAGGTTGCTGGGGAGGGTGTTGGCAACATCGATCAAATGAGTCAGCCTCAGATGAACAAGGTCTGAGTGAACTTCAAGATCTTCTTGTATGTCCTTGGTCACCTTCTGAGATGCTTTAGACAACTCCGTTTTGGTAGGAAGATCTGATATGAGTTCAAGGAGTTGCTGATTATTTGGAGGAGAGGCTCTAGTATATTGATCTTGCATATTGTAGAGAGCAAAATCAAGATTGAAATAGTTATTAGTTGATGAGGAAGGGATATCTGATGGAGGAGCAGGTGTGTGAGGTTGAGTCTTAGGAGGAGGTGACTCTACGATTTGAGCATGTGACTCTACGATTGGATTGGGATCAATAATCGTAGAGTGAGAGATGATAGGAAACTGGATCAATACAAAATTAGGTATGTTTGGTTCATCAGTTACAGAATGTTGGGATCCTGTAACTAGAAATTGATTTAGTGGATGAAGTATCACTTCCAACCATCTTGACAATTCATAGAATTGGTTGAAGGTTGAAGGTTGATGGTGGACAGTGACTAACCCTGAAAGATATGGGAATAGTTTGTACCTCATGCCCATTCTTTGAAGAGGGACCATTAGTAATCAACTTTCGGGCAAAAGTGAGGTTGCTTGGGAATCCATGAGCTAGCACAGAGATTGCTGGATAAGCTTTGAAGGTCCAGAACATGTGATCCCAGGAGTTGAGGATTTGGGCTCTGTGAAAGGGCATCATAGGTAGATAGGAGAACAGTTGATTGTAGTTGGCTCTCCTATATCCAACCCAGCCCACTGCAATAATCTCAACTTCGTCATCCTCTTCTTCTTTGTCTTCATTTGAAGTTTCCACTACATCAATCATCTCCACTTCTCTTCTTTGTTCTTCTGCTTTCTCCACCTCCATAGCTTCAACCCTCTCCATTTCTTCAGTTTCAGAAGCTAAGATCTCTTGAGGGACCGAGGGAGGTTCATGATGATATTTCGGCAATTCCTCCTCAGCTGTAGCCTTTTCTGATATAGGAACTTCGTGAGGCTCCCCCTCAATTCGATCATCCATTTGAACTTCAAGCAACTCCCCCTCAGCTGAAGCATTCTCTAGTACAGGAACTTCAGGAAGCTCCCCCTCAACTCTAGCTTCGGGTAGCCCTTTCTCAACAGCTATTCTTCTGTCTTCCTCCTTTAATACTCCTTCATAGACAAGAATGTATTTTTTGACAAGCTTTCTCTTTGTCTTCCTAGTCGAGCCACGACCTCGATGATTTTCTTCAACTTCTTGACTCGAAAGTTTGATCAGTCGAGAAGTCATTGCAAGATCCTCTTCTGGAGTGGTGTCAAGTCTGGACTCTACGATCGGTAGTGACTCTACGATCGAAGAGAAAGAAGATTTCTTGGACTTATGGCTGCGTTTTCCCTTCTTAAGCAGCTGAGAGGTGGTAGCTCTATCTTCTTCTTCTTCTTTAGACTGTTGTTCTTTCCCTTTCATTTTCTTCAGAGTTTCAGTGCCTGAACTCCCTTGAGGTGCATCAGTGGTTGAACCTTGAGGTTCCTCTGTTGTCTGAGCCTTATCTTCCTCTTGCCCTTGCTTTTTCTGACCAAAGTAATGGGTTCTTCTTTATGGATTTCTTCTTCTTCTTCATCAGTTTCCTTCACAATTGACATGTTCCTTGGTAGTCCTGACTCCTTCGCTTCACCAGTCCTTCCACTGGATTCAGACATTATTCTGACATTTTCTGCTGGATTTCTTTTCCAGTTTTGAAACAGTTGTTGGGTCATCCTACTGTTGGGATTGATAGATTCTCCTTCATTATCCGCAATTTTGTCACCCAGTGCTGATTGCATGATGATGCTTATAAACCGCCCGTAGAGCATCTTTCCAAAGCTCTTTGATTTCTTTGAATTGAGTAGGGCTCCATAGTTTAGTTGAACCCCAAAGCAGATTGCTGTCATGAGCTTAAGTTGCACTTCATTCACAGAGTCATGGCAAGAGCTCTTACAGCATATGCATTTCCCAACAATGTCAGCCAAAAACTCATACCTTTGGGGAAACTCTTTCTTCTTGTACCTCTTGACGGTCTGAAACTTTTTATGATGCATCTTCTTCAGTCCTTCATGAAATTCGACGACCTCCATAGATAGAAGTCCTTTTGATTTGAAACCTAGGGCTAGGTTTATATTTTCAGCTTTGGGTTTAATTTGCTCGCCCTTGACCCTTGTGGTGATAACATCGTTCTCAAAAGCTCCATTTATGTAGAACTCTTTTACCAGCTTCGGTTAGATCCATGTGCTGGTGCCCAGAGCTTCTTCAAGACCAGTCTTCTTCAATCAGAGACAGAATTTTGTGGAATTGAAGATCAGCTGTCTTGAACTCGTCGAAGCAGAGTCGGTAACCAGTGATAACATTTGAAGCCGCCATTGATTTCCTTGCACTTATATTGGTTGAGCGTTTCGAAAAACTAGGGTTTTTGCTTGTAGAGAAAGAGAGAGGAATAAGCTTTTTGAACTTCTAAGATGAGTTTTCAAAAAGACCTTTTCAAACTGTACTTGTAACTTCCCTCCTCTCGATTTGCATATTGGGGCATGTGTCAAGTCCTGCTTGGCTCCACGATTTTAACTGATGTGGAAAATACTGATCTGCCCTTAGCTCCCCCTGAGCCAGTGTATCCTTTAGGAAGACTACGATCGTCGAGGTAACACTACGATTGTTGAGGTTGCACTACAATCATTGAGATTACACTACGATCGTGGAGGTTGCACTGCGATCGTTGAGTTCACTGCTGAATCTGCTCTACAAACGTTGTCTGCCATGGTCCTTGTGATGAACTTTGACTTAGCATTCCTTCCGGGTTAAGGTAGCTCAGGAAGGGCCAACCTCTTAGAATGAACTAAGGATTAGGTTTGTCCTTGAGGCGCTTGACAGAGGGATTACTTGGATTTGTTGGGAATGTTGTCATCACATGATGCTTCTTTGTCATGTCGAGGCAGCTCTACGATCGTGGTCCTTCATGTCAAGGCAACTCTACGATTTTGAACACAGCCTTTATATCTGCATGGTTAACATAAACTAGAGCATAGATTTTATGGTTGTAGATTTAGCATGCCTAACTCACTTATCAATTTATTAAATTTGGATTCATCAAAAGTGTAAAGACATCAGCAAGTTGATTTTCAGTAGGGATGTATTGTAAAGATATGGTTCCATTTTGAAAATGATCCCTAATAAAATGATATCTTATTTCTATATGCTTTGTCCTAAAATGTATGACAGGATTGTGTGTTATTGTTATGACACTTGTGTTATCACAATGAACAAGTATAGATTTGAGATCAAACCCATAGTCTGCTAACTGATTTTTCATCCATAAGATTTGAGCACAACAATTGCCAAAGATTAATGTATTCAAACTTTCCGTTGTTGAGGTAGATACTGAGTTTTGCTTCTTGCTAAACCAGGACACAAGTCTGTTTCCTAGCAACTGACAGGTGCCACGTACTTTTTCTATCTATTTTGTAGCCTGCAAAATCAGCATATGTATATCCTGTCAGTTCAAAGGAGGACTCCTTGGGATACCAAAGTCCCAAGTGAGGTGTGCCTTTGAGATACCTGAAAATCCTTTTTACAGCAGTTAAGTGTGATTCCTTAGGATTAGCTTGAAATCTAGCACATATGCATGTTGCAAACATTATATCGGTCCATCGGCAGATTAGATATAGAAGAGAGCCTATCATACCTCTCAGTATTGAGTTATATCAATACTTTTACCTTTTCATCTTTGTCAAGCTTAGTTGCTGGAGCAATTGGTGTTTTCATGGGAGAGGCTGATTCCATACCATACTTTTTAAGTAAGTCTTTAATGTACTTGACTTGGTTTATGAAGATTCCTTTATCAGTCTGCTTTACTTGCAATCCAAGGAAGAAATTCAGCTCACCCATCATGCTCATTTCAAACTTGCTCTGCATAAGCTTGGCAAATCTCTTACACAGTTTTTCATCAGTAGAGCCAAAGATAATGTCATCAAGACTTTGGCTTTATGTTTTCTAAGAAATAATGTGGTATCTACTCTACCTCTAATGAAACCATTTTCAATAAGAAAGTTAGTTAATGTTTTATATCATGCTCTAGGTGCTTGTTTAAGACCATATAAGGCTTTGTCTAATCTATAGACATAATTAGAGAGAGTTGGATTGATGAAACCTGGAGGTTGCTCCACATATACTTCTTGAAGTTCACCATTCAGGAATGCACTTTTGACATCCACTTGAAAGACTATGAATTTCATGTGGACAGCAAAGGCAAAGAATATTCTGATGGCTTCTAATCTGGCAACAGGTGCAAAGGTCTCCTCGTAGTCAATGCCTTCTTCTTGAGAGTAACCTTTGGCCACTAGTCTTGCCTTATTCCTTGTTATTACTCCATCTTCATTCATCTTGTTTCTGAAGACCCACTTGGTGCCAATGACTGGATGGCTTCTTGGTCTTGGAACTAATCTCCATACTTTGTTTCTTTCAAACTGATTTAGTTCTTCTTGCATGGCTTCTATCCAACTGGAGTCTTCCATAGCATCTTCTATCTTCATGGGTTCCATTTGTGACAGAAAGCTTAGATAGAAACACTCATTCTGAGTGGCAGCTCTTGTTTTGACCTTGATTTGGATCTCCAATGATTAAGTCTTGAGTGTGATATTTTGCCCATCATTTCTGTTGGAACATCCGCGTCCGATGCCTTCTTCTCGAGATCTTCAAGATCAATTTTCTTCTTTGATGTGGAGGTTCGTTGTCTTGCGTAGTTCTCTCTACGAACTCCTCTCCTTGCTCGACGATTTCATTTTCTGGGACTACGATCGTGGTGTTGAGCTCGACGACCTCGTTCGTAGTATCTGAATTATCGTTTGTAGTGTCTTGAGACACTGTTTTGTCCAAGTCTGTTTCATCGAAGATGATGTGAATCGAGACTTCAACACTCAACGTCTTCTTGTTGAACACTCTATAAGCCTTACTGTCTGTTGCATATCCGAGAAAGATTCCTTCGTCTGACTTGGGTTGGAATTTTGTCAGATACTGTTTTCCATTGTTGAGAATATAGCATGCACAACCTAATACATGAAAGTAGTTGACACTTGACTTTCTTCCTTTCCACAGTTCGTAGGGAGTCTTCTTTAACGCAGAGTGCACAAGAGATCCGCTTTCGAGTGTAGTACGCAAGGTTGACAACTTCCGCCTAAGTATTCAGCAGACGAGTCTGCCGCTAGTAGAGTTCTTCCAAACCTCTATCAACATTCTGTTCTTTCTCTCAGCTACTCCGTTTCTTTCGAGGAGTTCGTGGAGCCGAGAAGTTGTGGATCGATGCCATTTTTCATGCAGAATCGGGTCCATCTCAGAGAAGTCGAATTCTCTACCATGATCACTCCTTATAGCCTAGATTTTCTCCCCTTTCTCGTTCATCACCAGTCTGAACATCTTAAGTTGGCAGCTTGTTTCATCTTTTGAGTTTAGAAAGAACACCCATGTGAATCTGGTGTAGTCATCCACTACGACCAATAAATATCTCTTCCCTCCAAGGCTTGTTGTTGGAATTGGTCCAAATAGATCCATGTGAAGCAACTGCAGAGGTTTGTCAATTGAGTTGACAGTTTTGCTCTTGAATGAGCTTCTAGTCTGTTTTCCAAGTCGATGTGCATCAGATGGCCTTTCTTCGACGACGGTTGAACTTGGGTAAGTCTGCTACTAGATCCTTGGAGGTCAGTTTTGACATGCTTTTGAAGTTGAGATGAGACAGTTTTCTATGCCATAACCAACTCATTTCTTCAAATGCTTTAGTCAGAAAGCATAGTCTCGTCAAAGCTCAGTTGACCAAGATTAACAGTGTAGACAATTCTTTCTCTTGTTCCAGTCAACTTTATAGAGGATGTCTTCAGATCTCTGACTTGACATTGATTGTTGAGGAAGGTGACTTGATGACCCTTGTCGCAGAGTTGGCTTATGCTCAGAAGATTGTGTTGTAATCCTTCCACATAGGCTACTTTACTGAAGGATATTGCACCATTCCCAGCTGAGCCATACCCTCTTGTCTTGCCAGAGCCATTGTCTCCGAAGATGACTGACGGACCCTCCTTCTCTATGAAGTTAGACAGGAGGGCTTTGTTTCCGGTCATGTGCCTTGAGCATCCACTATCCAGATACCAGGTTGTGATCGTGGAGCTTTGTTCCTGTGATAAGATTAAACTCTCATTTTGGTACCCATACTTGCATGGATCCTACTTTGTTAGTACCCTTGGGAACCCAAATTTGTTTGATTTTGGGTCTCATATGCATAGGATTATTGCAGCATATTGCAGCCTTATGACAAATCTTATTACATACAAAGCATCCAATATGATGCATGCTTGTGTGTGTAAGTGGATTCTTCTTCCATTTGGACTTATGTGGGTTCTTAGCAATCCTTCCTTTATATTGGTTCTTCTTTTTCAATGTGTCCTTGTGATTCATGATTTGTGAGGAGTGAAGCTTAACTTTACTGTTCCTTCCCAGTTGGTTCGTGGAGTTGATTTTACTCGACTCTACGACCCTTCGAGGTTGGAGAGTAGTGATTAAGTTACTTTTCTCTTTTCTGAATCCTAGGCCAGCATGGGATCCATTATGTCTTGAGACATGGATTGGATCAGAAGAACATGGATGGACTGGTTCTTCCTTCTGTGAGGATTTCACAAATGTAATACTTCTATTAAAATATGAAACATTACTAGAGCTAGTTTCCTTTATCTTTTCCACATATAGTTCTGAGGTAGATTCCCCAAAACCTAAATCTGTTCTGTCAGATGCACTTCTCTGACTGGAAATCAGGGAGTCCATGGAAGAAGAGGATTTATTCCATGTAGAGATTGTCTTTTCTAGTTCCTCAATCTTAGAGGTTAGATTTGACTCTCTTTGTGCATTAAGTTGATTGGTCTGTTTTGAGAGTTTATTCTCAGCTTCAAATTTGGAGAGAGTTGGTACTTAGAAGAGCTGTTTCCAGTTCTTCTTGTACTTTGTCTTTCTCTTGTTGAAGAAGAGAATAATCTTTAGACAGAACTCTGATCCATTTCATGTATTGATGCAGATCAGATGTTATGCCATGTAGAGCAGTTCTTAAATCATCAATATCTACATCAGGAGAGTTAAAGTCAAATACCTCATCTATACATACTTCATGAATGTCAGAGCTCTTCTTATCCTTTGCATGTTTGGCCATCACACAAAGATTTGCCATTCGAGGATCTTCATCATCTCCAGATTCGAGAGTTGAGTCGTTGTCTGAGTCACTCCACGATCCTCCAGCCACAAGACCTTTGTCTTTCTTCTGGGGCCTCTTGTTGCCTTTGAATTCTTTCTTTGAATTTGATTTCCTCTTTAGTTCTTCTCTAAGAGGTTTGTTGCAATTTGCAATGAAATGGCCAGGCGTCTTGCAATTGTAGCATAAGTCATTTATTTGCTCATGGCTGTTGTAGTAGTTGACTTTCTTAGGTTTGTTGCTTCTGCCTTGACGCATGAATCTTTTGAGTCTTCTTACCAGCATTGCAAAGTCCTCATCATCATCTTCATCATAGTCTAATCATTTTCAGTGTTAGCTTTGGAGATGTTATCTGTTGCTTTGAGAGCAACCCCTTTGTCCTTCTTTCTTCCTTCAGATAGAGTTTCTGCTCGTTGAGTCAGCTCCAGTTCATACGTGAGAAGGTTGCCATATAACTGTTGAACAGTCATTTCATGGAGATTCTTTGATTCTCTCGATGGCAAAGTGGTTTTGGCATCCCACTCTGCTAGGTAAAGCTCTCATGAACTTTATGATTAGATCTTTATTTCGATAGATCTTTCCAAAGGCTCAAGAGAGTTGAAAGCGTAACATTGAATCTTTCGTAGTGGAAGTGACATTTTCTCCGGAACGTGGGCAAACATTTCATATTGTCGAGTCAAGAGATTGCTTGTTTTCTCTGACTTCTTCTGTTCCTTCATGCATGATGAGCAATGCTTCCTATATTTCCTTTGATGTTTTGTTGTTGACCACATTTTCAAACAGGTCATCTTCTAAAGATTGGAACAAAATGTTCTCGGCCTTTTGTCAAGTTCGACATCTTTCTTTTCGTTGTCATCCATTCTACTTTGACCTCGATCCGAATTCTATTTGGGTCGTTTCAAGTTGGTGCAAGCTTTGTAGGGAACGTAGGGCCCATTTCGAAACGATTTCAAATAGATCTTCATCTATTGAATCCATGTAGCTTGCATACACGAACTTTCCGGTCATGTAATTTATTTTGTTGCACATAGGTGGCTTCTACGCCTCCTCAAATCTTTTGATTCGCTTATCGATGTGCCATCGATCTACTTAAGCTTTGTAAGTTATTTGATAGAACCCGCTTTGATACCAATTGTTAGTTCCCAGAGGCACAATAGTTATAGGGGGAGGGGGGGAGGGGGGGGGGTTGAATAGATATTTTAAAATTCTTTTACAAAATACTTGTTAGTTTTGATAATGATTTAATCACAGCGGAATTGAGATTTGTTTATTTTCCCTTTAAGATATAACGAGTTAATAGGAGTTAAGTAGTTATAGCAGTTATAGCAGTTATGGCAAGAATATAAGAGACACAATGATTTTAAGTGGTTCAGAGCACTCAAGGCTCTTAGTCCACTCTTCTACTCCTCGAGTAGGAAATCCACTAAGGATATCTTTACAATCTTTGAATCTCACAGATTCCTTCAAGACCAACAGTCTTGGAACTTCTTAGTTCACTTTTGAACTCTTCAAGTCTAGCAAACTTGGTACTTCTCAGTTCACTTAGAACTTTTCAAGTCCTTCTGACTTGGAATATCTTACTTCACTTGATAATAGTTGAGTTCTTGAATGGTGCTACTCAGTTGCCGTTAAGCTTGTGTTCGAAAGAACTGAGTAGCTGAGCAAGCTTTCTTTTTCAGATTGTAGAGTTGAGCGTTGTATGTTCTTCAGCGTTTTTGTTCAGTGCTTGTTTTTTGTTTCATCTGCTTATGTATTGTATATATGATGCCTTTGAAATGTATCCGTTTGAAGACATCCGTTGAAACATTAAATGTATTTGACATTTTTGAGCTCTGACGGAGACTTTCTACACAACTTCTGATTAGCAGTCTGACCCACTGACACAACAGACTGCTATCTCACCTAACACCTGAAAAGGTGTTTTCTGCTAACCCATAGTACTTTCCTTAGCTTCTTCAATACGTCTCTTTGTTATATACTAAGGATTATTGTTGTGTCATTGGGACTCCCGAGGACTTCAACGTTTATAATACATTCCACATTTGTTGTGATTTATTCTTAAACAAATGGACAAGGCTCGATGCTTCTGATACAGACAGATGATGCTCTACGATCATGATCGTGGTGTTCTGCCACATTGGTGCTTTATCCGGTACTGATAGAAGAGAACACTACGATTTCTCTTAAGCACTGGCACACTACGATCTTAACTTGCTTGACTTGCAGACTCTACGATTCCGAGAGCACTCTACGATTCTTGAGTTTGACTCGGCAGGCGTTTGGACCACTCTTCGATTTCAGGATAGGTCCTCCAAAGCGCATGCACTCACGATTCTCGATGCTCTCACGATTCCGCTTCGCTTTCGTAATCTTTTGATCATTTCGATAGACTACGATTCTCATTGAAGCCATATCTATTACATCTCAAGATATAGATCAACCTAATAAACTTTGATCTTTTCATCTATACATTCATTTACAGAATGATAAACATTAAAAGCTCAGATCAACCTAACAAGTTTGATGTACCACTAAGTCCTTGTACATGTATTCCTGGAAGGACTTTACATATAATCATGAATATTTACTTTCAACATCAAATTTAAATATGCAATCTCCCAACAGTTTCAACTAATTGCAGAATATGACCAATTGTCAGTACTTGGAAGGCATTTTTGCAGAGGAAGCTCTGCAGCTGAAAGATGACAATTCTGCCTAACTGATATATATGAGTAAAAATTTGATAAACTGACAGTGTATATACAAGTAGTGTTAAGATTATAACACATCATTAAAATAAAGGTAACTATGTCAAAGATACCTACTTCATTAATGATGTGCCATAATCCTAACATCGCTCGTACTGTCAATGTATTAAACTTAACTACTTCAGAAATGATATATAAACGATAAGTCCAATGACCATGTTTAATTGGTGGGTGAGCGCATATTAGAGTCGCGAGATCAACATACTAAATTCCTTGTTGTCCCGTTGTCCCACTTTATATGTTGGGACATTCTTCAAGAAAAAGTAAGTTTGACTGACTTGTACCACAACCCTCCCTAGTGTAAAAAAATATTGATAAAAACAAAAGAAAGAAATTTAATTAAAAAAGGAGATGATATATTTGAACAGGGGATAAGTAGGACAAATTTAGGGTGAATGATTAATGGAAAATAGACTAGGATTTAAACTCCACGTTTAAACCACTAGAATCTCTCAAGTATATCAACTCCACGTATCAACATCAAGATGGATAAAATACCTCTACAGTAGGATACTTCTACGATATGAATAAAATAATTGTTAGAAGATATGATAGAATATACCATAATTGTAACTTCCTTAATCAGTGTGTACACATTACTGTAATTTAGAAATTACCATAAATGTAATTAGGGTGTTTTATGTATATATATCAATCTATGTAATAGAAAGAGACAAGATCAATGAAATAAGCTTCTCAATTTCTATATGGTATCAAAGCCTGATTCTTAAAACTCACTGGTCTTCACTTTTTCCTCCCTCTGTTCGCTGCCGTTCTTAAATCTCCTTGGAAAATCAGTCAAATCAATTCAGTTAGAGAAATTAAGAACATAATTGTTTTACCCATTGTCAGTCGAATAACATAGAAGTGTTAGACTCACCACCCGTCGCTGCAAGCGCCACCCCACTCGCCAGTCGCCGACACCACGCGCCATCCTCCGTCGGCGCGTGAGACAGTTTCTGACGAGTTTTTTCCGACGGGGTTTGTTACAGTGTAGTCGACTCTCTCTCCTCTTTCGATATACAGTGGTCTTGTCAAGTGAAATTCAGATTTATTCTGTAGTATTCGTGTTGGCCTTGTGTTGGTTGCTATTTGATTACTGCTGTTTGAATTGGGATAACATAAGATTGGGTTCTAACAGTACAAATTGATTGCACTAAGTTGGTTTTGGAATTACTCTGCTATATTTTTGAGCCTTTATCCTTGTTGATATTTCCTTGGGTATTTTTTGTTGCTCCTATTACATCCATATGGCAGACTCTAGTTCCATGTTTAGTGCTGGTACTACTGAAACACCTACAGGACAGTTGAGTAGAAATCATCATCTCAACTCTGCCTTAAGTCTTAGTCCATTCAAATTGGATTGTACCAACTATCTGGCATGGTCTCAAGCATGCCGCATGTCAATTGAGGCCAATCGTATGCAACACTTCATCAATAGAACCACCACTATGCCTGAGAAACCGGGTCTGATCCAAGAGGAATGGAAATCTGATAATTCCATGGTAAAAACATGGATTTTTAATTCCATGGAACCTAGTATGCGAAACAGTTACATGTTCTTCGACACTGCCTATAAGCTTTGGGAGGCAATCTCTCAAACTTTCTCTGTTTCTGGTGATATGTCTAAGGCATATGATATTCGTAAAAGGATTCGCGAGCTAAGTCAAGGGGAGAAGACCGTGTCTCAGTATTTTGCAGAAATTAATGCTCTTTGGCAGGAACTTGATCATTATCGGGTTTTTTCAGCTAAATGTCTGGAAGATGCAGTAGCTTATCAAAAGTTTGTTAGTGCAGATAGAGTTGTGGATTTCCTGGCAGGTTTAAATATAGAATTTGATCAAGTTCGAGCACAGTTGATTGGTCAGACACCTTTTCCATCGTTACGAGAGGCTCATGCTAGGGTCCAACAAGAGGAAAGTAGGCGTCGGGTGATGGTTTTAAATCCTGTTGACCGATCTGCCATGGTTGCTTCGTATCCTAAGTTTGGCTCCACTACTCAGTCTCCTGTTGAGGAGTCCCGTGAATGTGATTACTGTGGGGGAAAGAACCATACCAGAGATCATTGTTTCAAGCTTCATGGACGTCCTAAAGGGCGAGGGGGTAGGTTTGGTAATGGTAGTGGTCATGGACGTGGATCTCAAGCCTATGTGACTACTACAACACCTCCTGTTGATACCTCCAGTGCGTCAGACACTACTTCTGCACTCACACCTGAGGAAATCTCAGCTTTTCGGAAATTCTATTCAAAATCCACTTCTTCTCATTACGCCCAGTCAGGTATACAGTCTTGTGCTCTTAATGTTTCATCAACTTGCTCTAGTTGGATCATTGACACAGGTGCCTCCGAGCATATGACCGGGTCCTCCACCCTCTTTACTTCATACAAGCCTTGTTCTAAAAAAGACAAGGTTTGCGTAGCTAATGGTTCCCTCTCTTCTATCTCTGGGAAAGGCTCTGTAGTTTGTACCCCTTCATTGACATTGTCATCTGTTCTTCATATTCCTTCATTCACTGCAAATTTGTTATCTATTCAATGTCTTTCTGAATCCTTAAATTGTTCAGTGACTTTTTTCCCATCTCATTATGTTTTTTAGGACTTAGTGACGGGGGAGAAGATTGGCAGTGGTAGTGCAGTTGGTGGTCTCTATTACTTTGATGTTCCCTCGTCGAATATGTTCCCTACTCAGGGCTCTTCACTCTACTTCTGACTCAAGTTTGACTTCTCTCCATCAGTGGCATCGACGTTTGGGACATCCCTCCTTTTCTATTTTAGAGTCTTTGTTTCCATCTTTAGCTCAACAATGTAATAAAACTCAGTTCTTGTGTGAACCCTGTGAATTTGGGAAACACAAACGTTTTGTTTATTCTGCTATTAACAATCGACATTCAGAATCTTTTACTGTTATACATTCTGATATGTGGGGACCCTCTCGGGTTGTTTCCCGTTCTGGTCATAAATGGTTTGTTAGCTTTATTGATTGTCATTCTCGTGTCAATTGGATTTATCTTCTTTGTTCCAAAGATGAGGTGTTTGCTTGTTTCAAGGAATTTCATAAAATGATTCAAACCCAATTTGACGCTAAAGTAAAGATTCTCCATAGTGATAATTGTCGTGAATATAGTAATAATAATGCTTTTGCATCTTATCTCTCTCAGCATGGCATTATTCTTCAAACCTCTTGTGTCAAAACTCTAGAACAAAATGGAGTGGCGGAAATAAAGAACCGCCACTTACTAGAGGTACCCCGCACCCTTATGTTCACTATGAACACCCCTAAATTTCTATGGGTAGATGCTGTTTTGACTGCTGCTTTTATGATAAATCGACTTCCTTCTAGAATTCTTGGGAACAAAAGTCCAATCTCTTTGCTTCCACACACGCCCAGTCCTTCTCCTTCGCCTCGGGTCTTTGGTTGTGTGTGCTATGTTCATGATAAATCTCCCACTCGAGGAAAATTAGATCCCAAGTCTCTTCGGTGTGTTTTCATTGGTTACTCTCTAACCCAAAATGGTATAAATGCTATCATCCTCCTTCACACAAAGTGTTCGTCACTCGGGATGTAACCTTTTGGGAATCGAAACCTTTTTATTCTCCTTCACCTTCTCCTCAGGGGGAGGATGTTATTGATGAGGAGAAGCTTCCTCATGAGGCTGGCATCACAAGTTCTTTTCTACCCTCTTTTCCTGTTCCATCTTCCCTTGTTCCTACTGATGATCCTGATAATTCTACACAGGGGGAGTTACAGAATGAACCTGGGTTGAGAACCTATGTTCGAAGAGGCAAGCATAAGGTCATTATTTTTGCACCACTACTCCAACCCTGCTCAGAACCTAGTCTTGATAATGCTAATGGTGAGAATCCTAATCTTACTTGTTCATCTGATGATACTGATATTCCTATTGCTCTTAGAAAAGGTGTTAGAGCTTGTACTCAACATCCGATCTCTAATTTCGTAGCCTATGATAAATTATCTGCATCTTATCTCTCTTTTATTTCTTCCTTGTCTTCAATATCTGTACCTCAAGGATGGAAAGAAGCAATGAGTGATGAGAATTGGAAATATGCTATGATAGAGGAGATGAATGCCGTAAAAAAAAATGATACATGGGAACTAGTCTCACTTCCTTACGGAAAAAGACCAGTTGGTTGCAAATGGGTATATATAGTCAAACAAAAGCCAGATGGGACAGTTGAGCGATTCAAAACCAAATTAGTTGCAAAAGGGTACACTCAAACTCATGGGATTGATTACCAGGAGACATTTGCTCCTGTGGCAAAGATAAACTCTATTCGTACCATAATCTCATGTGCAGTAAACTTCGGCTGGGATGTTCAATAGTTGGATGTGAAAAATGCATTCCTTCATGGTGACTTAGAGGAGAAAGTATATATGAAAATACCCTCTGGTTTTGCTTCATCTGCCACCAAGGGCAAGGTTTGTAAACTGCAAAAGGCATTATATGGGTTGAAGCAATCTCCCAGAGCTTGGTTTGGCAGATTCCACAAAACAATGAAAAGATTTGGGTACAAGCAGAGTAGAGCGGATCATACTCTATTTGTCAAACAGATAAACGGTAAGACTACCATTCTTATTGTTTATGTTGATGACATTGTGGTGACAGGGGATAATATAGAAGAGATAGTTAATCTCAAAGCAAGTTTGGTCAAAGAATTTGAGATCAAAGATCTTGGTCCTTTGAAATATTTCATTGGTATTGAAGTTGCAAGATCTACCAGCGGGATTTTTCTATCTCAAAGAAAGTATGTCAGAAACTGGCATGATGGGATGTAAGCCTGCTGATTCTCCTATTGAAGTTAATCATCATCTAGTAGGTGGCACAGGACCTACGGTTGATATATCTTTCTCAAACTAGATCTGACATATCTTATGCTGTGGGAATAGTGAGTCAGTATATGCATGATCCTCGACATTGTCACATGGAAACTGTTTACAGAATTCTGAGGTATCTCAAGTCTGCTCCCGAAAAAGGGTTATTGTTCGCATCACATGGTCATATGAGAGTTAAAGCTTTTTCCGACTCAGATTGGGCAAGCTCTATAGAGGATCGTCGTTCTACATCAGGTTACTGTTCATTTGTTAGAGGTAATCTTGTTACTTGGCGTAGTAAGAAACAATCCGTGGTAGTAAGATCTAGTGCTGAAGCGGAATATCGAGCTATTGCCTTGGGTATATGTGAACTAATGTGGCTTCGAACTTTGTTAGAAGATTTGGGTGTTACAACTAATAGGCCTATGCAGTTATTTTGTGATAATAAGGCAGCCATTAGCATTGCGAACGACCCAATACAACATGATAGAACGAAGCACATTGAGATTGACAGACACTTCATCAAAGAAAAGTTAACTAGTGGTCTTATTTGCTTACCTTTTGTCAAAACAGAAAATCAGCTTGCTGATATTTTGACCAAGGGTCTTAGTAGTAAGATGTTTCATCCATTATGTTTCAAGTTGGGTATGCGAGACATCTATACACCAACTTGAGGGGGAGTGTTAGAAGATATGACATAATATACCATAATTGTAGCTTCCTTAATCAGTGTGTACACCTTACTGTAATTTAGGAATTACCATAAATGTAATTAGGGTGTTTTATGTATATATATCAATCTATATAATAGAAAGAGACAAGATCAATGAAATAAGCTTCTCAATTTCTAGAATAATCAACTTCAATATCAATATTCTGTAGTCTAAATGACTTGTAGGGATTACATCACTATTTAAAGAGATTCAAAACCCTAATATTACTTGGGAAATAATAAAAATATCTAAAACGACTAAAATAATTCCTAATATTAATAATTCCTAATCACTAATTAATAAAATCCTAAATCACATCACTAATAAATAAAATACATAAATCACATCAACTACTTCTTTATATTAAACATAATAAAAATCCAAATAATAAATATAACAAATATCTTCTTTGTTTTCCACTTGGAGTTCCCATCAGTCTGAAGAGGAAGAAGTCCAATGAGCTAGAAGAGCACATAAAAATGAAACCTATCCTTCAATCTCTGCTAAGAAATCAATACAACTAAGAAGAAGAACACTTCCGTATGGTATCAACTTTTATTCTCTAGTTTGTAAGAGGTTAATCTAGTCCACACCTATTCTAATTCAATGCTTCTGTAAAAATGCCAAATATTTTAGGACATTCGAAAACGGAAAGTAGATCATATAAAATAGGGTGGAGGCAGTATATGATCATGAATGTTCTATTACGTCAAAAAATTTATACACAAGTAACTGAATTAAGTGCCAACATATGACCTACAAACCACTTGTATTAAATATAGTGCATACACTGATGTATATTTCTTATCTTAGTGTTGGTGATTCAATAGTCTCCAGCTTTTACAGACCAACATACCTGCAGATTATACCAACTTTTAACTTGGTTGTCAGTTAATCCTAAAGTTAGTGAAAAGAGATCATCCAATCTAGAAACAAAGTGATGGCATCAGTAATGTGTATCACTAAGTGTGTCCAGTGTCCACTGACACATGTTATCGCTATCTTTAGTCTTTACAAAACTTTGACAGGATAAGGATGTATTAGAAGCACTAAGATATTTGGTCATGAATAACTATATTGGTTTTTTTGAGTTATAAAACTCTGATTAAGAATTTGATAAATAGAATAAGTTTAGTCCCACTACAACCAGCAAATTCAAGCAGTCTGCTGGCAGGATCTTGGACCTAGACACTGGTTGTACTGTGGTTGGTACACCTGAAATAGTTGGACATAGTTCCATTACTGTTTGTTCGGACATGCAACCAGACCTAATGATGATGAACCATAAATAGCCACCTGGTGGTTGTGAATATTAATTGTGATATTAAGCCAGTTTAGAGTACAGTCTCTCCCACGAAACTTTTGAGAGTTTTGAAACTCTACATAAGGGATCTTACTTTCCACTAAAATCTTTAAGCACATGCACTGGCAACCAGGCCGAAACTTAAATATCTGCTTCTCATTTTGTAATATCAAAAGTGAAAATAAAATAATAATAATAATAATAATAATTATTATTATTATTATTATTATCATAATAGTAATAAATAAATAAAAGTGTCTCAATACTAATCCGGATAATATGTTGCCATACAGCATTCTACTCCAGCACAAACTATGGGACCTGACACCTATCATTTTGTTGATTGAACAATTTCCTTGTTCACCAACTGATTAACATTGGAAGAACACTACTCGCTCCAATGTGATTAACGATCAGAGGACAAGAATCGCATGGGGTGCTGAGTCTGCTGATACCATACTAATGTCTCTTTGAAATTTTTTTGCTTGAACTTCCTTGACCATGGGTCTTTCGCCTAAACTGGAACTTTATTGTGTATTTTAGATAAAGAAATTTAAGGAGCAGAATTTGTTTATTACCTCGGACAAATGTGTACATGTAGTCATAAAGTAGGTTATAACGGTTGCTTTCAACTCCTGATCTCCTAATTCCACTGCAGAGAGGGACTTCAGAGCAGCAACTTCATCCTCTTGAGATCCATATCCATTCTTTTCATGACCAGGTTGTACACATACAGCTTGGAGCCTGATATCTTCAAGCAACTGAAGAAAAGGATCAACCTATCAAGTGGAATATTTCCTATGACATAATCACTAAATCACATAAAAAATAATTAAAGAACAGAACAATTATTCTATTGCAATACTGTATAGAAATTGATCTAAGGTAAAACCAACCTATCTGAAGTATAAGGTGTGGTGACTTACTATTTCATCTGTCAAAGATGATTTAACGATAGGGATTAGCTCAGGAAGTTTTCCCGCCCTCGCTGAAAGTATAAGCATGTATGATGCCAAAGTAAAGAGAGACCTTCTGCGAGACGGCTGCATACCTCCTTCAATATTCAGTAAAGAAAAATATTACGTTGAAGAAATGAACCAGTTAATGTACTAAAGTTCAATGAAGTGTTGATCATAAACTTCCAGTTGACTAAAGTTGCGTTGTTTTGAGATTTATAATTTTTAAGTAAATAAAAACGACAAAAATAAACTAGATGTTTTAGTTTTTGAGCTGTTTTGTATTACAGAATCAACATTTAGCATAATAGCAGCACTTTTGTCCAGACCTTCTTTTGTTTTTTATCATCACAGGTCTAGACATCGGTGGTAAATAATGATGCTACCCTAGGATTGAGCATGACAAATGTAGGTTTCTAAACAACATATTGTCTGCACTAGAACAACTCTTATACCTGTTCTCCTTCTATAGTTCTATTCTAAATTAAGTTCCAGTAATTATATAATTATTAATTAAATAGTCCTATTTTATGTGATTTAATTCTTCTTTAATTAAGGGGTCAAAATTACTCTTTAGCTTTATCAGCCTGTGGGAAGAAGTACTCGGTTTCAAGAGCAATAGCCAAAACATTTTTGTAGGCATTGATGAACATGTGGGGTGCAGCTGCCAGGGTTGGGTATGAAAGGGCCAATGATAGGGAAGTGACCATGGAAACTCCCAAAGCAAACTTCCCAATGAGATCATATTCAGTCAGGTCAAGCACCTCTGGGCTGAAAACTGATCCATTGTCATAAACAGATGGGACAATAAGAGCATAAGAGAAGGGCCTGATCCCAAGTTTTGCAAGCAGAGCAGCCTCAGATGAACCAACTTCGTCACCCTTTTTGATAAGCTCAATTGGAGTGATAATTTCTACAGTATCCTTGTTAATCTTAGTTGCAATATTCAGCATGTGGAAGAAGGATGCTTGAGAGGAGTCAAGGCCAGTGTTTCCTGTCACGAAGAATTCATCTGCACCATCCGACAATGATGAGGATTCTGGATCAGAATCTGAGTCTGTCTCTGCCCTCGAGAAATCCCGCAAACCCAACCTGACTATCAAGCCTACTGCTTCCGCTCATGGAAGACCCAAACAAGTCGTTTACGAAGTAAACCAGATCCAAACCAAGCTTACCCACTTTCCCGGTGAAGTCTGGGGAAGGAGTCAAACGGCCTGTGGAGAGCGAACCAAAGGACTCTAAGCGGGGAAACAAGAAATTAGCCCTTTCGGAAGAAGAAGAAAATGGAGCAAAAAGGGTGCGAATGATAGGAAGAAGACGTTGTTTCAAACATTGTGGAATGAAGATGATGAGATTGTGATCCTGAAGGGTTAAGTGATTATATGGACAAAAAGGGAATAGATTTGCTTAATGACATGAATGCATTTCATGTTTTCATAAAGAAAACGTTGCATGTTGAGGTTAGCAAAGAGCCATTTGCAAGATAAAGTCCACAGGCTTAAGAAAAAGTTCCTAAACAATGTCAACAAAGAGAAACAGGGGAAAGATTTGACCTTTTTGAAACAGCATGAGCAGAAAGCTTATGTGTCCAAAAAGATTTGACCTGATGGTAAACTTCTAGGAGTTGATAGTTCAAATGTTAATGGTTCTGTGAAGAAGAACTTAGATCAAAGGGCTGGAAAATCTGTGGTTTCATAGCCAGAGGTGGCCATGGCGGAGGCTGAACAAAATGCAAAGCATGTGTAGAAGTTAGGGGCGAGGAGGAGTGCTCAATTTGGGAGGAGTGTTGGTGTTGGTGACCCTGTTCTGATACCATGTGAAAGCTAAAAGACATATTTATTCCATTCCATAAAGTGTACAATGGAGAACCTTATATGTGCCAAGACTAAAAGCTAAACATGGAAAGGAAATCAACTAGTAATATCCAATGATTACCACTGGTCATGCATCTAATATAATCCCAACAGAATACTCTAACAGTCTTTATAGGCATGTTATTAGCAAACCTTGATACTTGATTTGAATAAAACAAAAATATTGGTCCTATAATATCTTTCAAACAAGTTGTAGCAATCATGTGCAAGCACACACGTGAATTGCAGCTAGTTACTCATCAATAGTTAAATTTAGTCTTTCAAAATTAGAACAAAAAAAATAAAAAATAAGGTGCTCAATAAATCCACTTTACCTTCTTGATCCAGTGAGATGCTCCTAAGGGAAAATGCTAACTGAAAACACCGGGCTAGAGCGACATGACTGGAATTCTGTCTTGAGCAAGAATCAAGATCAGTCATTAACAAGTGAAGAAAACAGTAACCTTATTTACAAGATGCAGATTATTAAACCAGAAGTTGAAGCAAATTCTAGTTAACAAGCAACAAAAGTTAAAAAAAAATCTTTATCAAAAACAGGCAACAACTACTATGATCATTATCAAATGCAGGCTTTGACAAAACATAAGAACATTGATCATATGAAGAATTTATATATATATATGAGGGAAAAAAAGGAAAAATAACCTCTTATCCAAGGAAAAAGATATATAATGGGAAGTTGACATCTCCTATAAAATGATGTTTACTACTACATATGTGAAGCCACTTACAATATTAAGAAATATTTGTTTTTTCAGCATATTGCTGTCAACCTGCCACTATGGCATACCAAGTTGAGTTCCAAATAAACAAACCTATGTATCTGAGAGAAAATCCCAAAAAATATAGAAATAATTCCTGACATAATTCAAAATCTCTTTGATGACATAAAATGTTTTCTTGGGACAAGAAGCTTGCTAGAAACTACCAAGGCGTGAAATATGTTGTTGGGCCCTCTGCCAAACAGTTTAAGCTTTTAGAGAAGTTGGTAACTTAACATGGTAACAAAGCTTTGGCTATGCAAGGTTTGGGGTTGTAAACCTAGTACAAGTTTAGTAAAATAATATTTTCCGTGTTCAAATTCTTGAAAATTTGTACGGATTTTTTTTTGACATTGAAGTTTTAATATATATTCGATTTATTGTAACGACCGGAAAAAAGTCATTCGCTTCGGAATGTCGTAGCTAGCAATTTGTAACCCCTTAAAATGATAGTGGAAATGACGTCTGTTTGGTTTGTGCACTATGATGCACTTTGATTTGTCTCTCTGTGTGCAAATGGGGGCACGTGAGGGGGAGTTTATATGTATGATATTCATTGTTGGATGCTCTCTCTAACAGCTTAATCATTTAGTGCAGTTGGGTAACTCTGGATGCTCTCTCTATCAGCTTAATCATTTAGAGCAGTTGGTAACTCAACAAAAACCTAGTACAAGTTTAGTAAAATAATTTTTTTTGAGTTCAAATTACTGAAATTTGTACGAAAAGAAATTTTTGACATTGAAGTTTTAATATATATTCAATTTATTGCTATTGACAAGAACAAATGTAACAGTTATAAAGAACCAGGGAATGTTAATATGGATTTTCAATATATACATAAGACATATTCGTTCTTTTGAGACATTTCAATTGAATGTTTGTGTGAACTGTCAGACCGTGGGAGCACCATCTGTCGAGTTGGAAGATACACGGATTTTCACATTTATTGCTATTCGAGTTGGTACCACTGATGAAAAAATTTGTGATGAACGGACTTCCAACATTCAAAAGACAAATTCATGTAAGTTGAGAGCCACTCTGCAATTTGAACCGTAAGCTTACTACTATTCAATGAATTAATCAACTCAAACCACCTTTAGTGTGTTGGGTGAATTTACAACAGACTGATCATAACCATAAATGATTCATCTTTGCCAACCTAGTCTATGGACTTGTACAATAGTATAAATTAATAGACAGACAACTATTACAAAAAAATATAAACATATAACAAATACTTGAAACTTTGTCTTTTTTAGGTTAAATACAGATAGAAGGGGTATTCACTGCATGAACACAATATACAGTCTAAACAACGATTTGTGTGTACCAGGCGATTTGTGTGTACCAGGCAATTAATTATACAAGCAAGGACGGTAGTAATATACCAAGAGTGTATACAGCACAGGGAACTCACCTTAGACAGGGTAAACAACAATGCAAGATTATATGTATGTCCCATTGCCTCAAAATTTTGGGGAGTATTATCCATGGATGTTGCCTGAACCCAGATTGATGAGAGCAGGAGACTCACTTGGTGACTACTCAAACGAAGGGAAGTCAGCTCCTGAAAAGTTAAAAAAAGAAAAGAAAAAAGAAATAAAAAGAGTTGCTAAAATATATGTTTATTATGTTTTTACAAAAACTAAAATAAATAATTTCAGATATAAATGCTCTAGCATACCACTTTTCCGTCAGTCAAATCACGCTCGAAGCTATTTGAGTGACCAAAAGATTGGCCTTTTCTATGTGGATTCATAGGCTGTCTGACTTCACTTTCTTCCACCATCGAAACTCCATCTGTGTGTTCAAGGTTGTCTTTGTTTGCATCCTGAAGGGAGAAGCTTCCACTCTTTATATTCTGTAACACCACAGGTGGAAGACCCGAGAGAACTCGTGAAGGTGTTCCAAGATGGCCTGACGACGGAAAACTGAGAGATGGTATAAGCACTGCCGAAAAAACATTTTGTGCCCCAACTCGTGTTTCATGATCCGGATGAGCCATCGCTAAGAGCAAGTGGTGAAAGAGGGCATCAGGAAAGGCCTGAAGCAGAAAATGTCAGAACCAAAGGTTAGATTAACTAATCACTTAATATATTGCTCAACAAAGGAACTGCACTAACCTTTTTGTAATATGATATGTTAGGAATGGAAGAGATAATTTGTGCAGTCCGATAAACAGCATAAACTGTTGTCCTAGCTAAAACGCCAATTGCTGGAATATTCTCTAACACCACAGCCAGCATATCAAGAACTGGTCCCACATCTCCAACCTGCCAATTAGACATAAATTTTGATACTATATATATTCACAAATATTGTACACAGTAATGAACAATTAGGAACATTATCATGCCTTTAATATTCTATTAGAATAGAATTGATTCTCTAGTTGTTCATCTCTACGCATATCCACAAATATTTGAGATCTCTAGTGAAGAATAAAAGGAGCCAGTTAGAGTGATTCAAGGTTTGATGATGGCCCTTAACTTTAGTAGACAAAGAATGAAGAACGCAGATGAAGACAACATAAATAAATTCATTGAAAATTTTCTACAAATTCAAATAAGCAGCGTACCAATTTAGAAAAATTGCCTGGGGCATGGTTTCGAACTTGTTTAATCAAGCTCCGGAACAAATCATGTTTGATTCCATGCGTACTCCTAGATTAATAAGCTCCTGGTACAATTATGTTCTATCATATTAAAAGGTATTTTCAGGAATTTCTAGCTTTTCTATACATGGCCTGTAGATTGGTCAATGGCTAGTTAATAACGATAGTATTTATCAGGTTGTTGCTCAGGCTTGAATTTTCTCCATGCACAGCTCTTGTGGGGGATGCGTACCCATGGGAATAGTTGAATGCTCTAAGAGGTACAAATACCCATGATTGCTAAAAATAAATAAATAAAAGAAATGTAAATTATGTAGGACGGAAATTGTTGAACAGATAATTAATTGGATAAGGCAAAATCAACAAAGAGAATTAAACTAACTAGGGTGATTCAACCGTAGGACAACCACTACCCCTAGGGTTTCTCAACTAATATTGATCGCAACTTATAATCGGAATAATTTCAATATCAAAGTGTAAAGACTCTGACATGACTTACAAGTATAGTTATAAGAAAATAAACTCTAATAATCCTAAGCCCAGTAACAATTGGGCCTCTAAATAAACAACCCAATACTGAAATAAACCAATAAATAAGAAGTCCAACAAACTAAATAAATAGACAACTAATAAATAAATACCTAAATAGCGAATCATCCACGATGATGACGTCTCACGGATCGTGTGACAATCCAAATTTTTGGGAATTATTTAATAAGAATTTTAATAAATAAAATTCTTATTATGTAATATAATGTGTGAAAAGTACTACATAAGTGAATATGTGATGTGCCGTATGTGATTTTGATAAATATATTATAAAAAGGGGAAAAAGAAATAATTGAAGACATTATTTGACTGGTCGGAAATAAATTGTAAAGGAGTAATTTATTGAAGGGAAAGGATAGGATATATTATTATATATCTATCAATTAAAAATAAGTTTCAGGAAATCAATTTCTTAAAAGAAAATGAAACAAGTATATAATAAAATAATTTATATAGTTATTTTAATATAATGGGATTAGTACATTGGATTTGAGTTTACAAAAAAAATATTGTATACCATAAATAAAAGAAATTAAGATAATTTATGGAAATAAATTATTTTAATATGAAGAAATTATTAAATTAAAAATATATTATTTAATGTATAATTTCCATTTTTTTATAAGAAAAGAGTATGAATTATAAAACATTATAAAATTTAGATATATGTAATGTATTATGTATTAGTATATATATCAAATGATAGGTATTATGCAAGTATAGGTAATTAGTAGTGTATGTGTATTATGTGGGCTGCAAGAATACCAAATTAGGTTGGGTCATATGTATTAGCATGAGCTGGGGAAAACTTAAGTAAGCTAAGAAGGAGCTGGCGTTACTCTAGACCTATAGTCCAAATACTCAACAAGATAGCAAACATGATGAGCAAGAGAAGGGAGTAGGGAGCACGTATACTCTATCTATAAATTCAAAGCTCCATCATATAATCATATAATTTCCAGTACTTTTTCCAGACAACTCAACCTCTTATCTTAAGCTTAGATTCTAGAGTTCAATCAATCCTCAAAGAAGTTGAGATAACAGTCAAGAAGGAGAAAAATCAAACAAAGGAATTCTCAAAGGAAAGGTAATACTAATTTATGTTTTAGCAATTCGGTAATCCATCATGAGAGTAATTGGTAGAATACAATTATTTGAGGTAGTAATTGGGTCTGTTCAGAAATTATAAAAGGATTTCTATATGAAGTCTGGGCAGCTATAATTAAAACTCTAAGTAATCTGAGTTTCTAAAAGCTATGTCTATGAATTTTTTTTGGTAATATGTTTAAGAGAAGTAATTCTTTAAAAATTATGAGAATTAAGAGAATTCATTTAGTATGTGTGATATGATTTAAAGTGGAAACAGTCTTAAGATATCTAAACTTGAAAGATAGGAAGTAAATATGAAGGACCAAATGAATTGAATTTTGGGTTTTGCAAATGCAAAACTAGAACAGAGTTTGTCCCGAAGTGGCGCGGCCGCGCTGGTCTGCATTTGTCCCAAGAAGTTTTAATTGTGTACTGAGCCTTAGAGCATGCATGGTTAAGTCCCTTATACTCTAAAATGGATCTTAGGTGATATCCAATATAACCATGGAAGAGTTGGTTTAATTTTGAATAGTTTGATACAAGTCTTAAATAAAAACTATATTTATTTTTGGGAAAAAGGATTTGATTAAATAACTTGGTTTAAACTGTCAAAACTCCTATGTATATGTTGAGGTTGTATGCCATGATGGTTATTAAGGTCATTGACAAGTATAGGGTTGGACAGAGTGAGAAGTAACTCAGTCCTGAACCTTAATAGGAGTAAGCGCCGCGCCACTCCTCTAGGCATATTCTCATGTGCATGCCGCTACTGCTCTGCAGAGTTGCCAAGATAGGTTTGTTAATTGTCTGGACCTTAGAGCATGACCATATTTATTCCTTAAAGACACAAGGTATGAAACAAGATTGTTTTAATAGGATGAGCATGTGAATGTAATTGGCTAACAACATAGCTATCTTAAGAGTATAATGAGCAAGTAAAATGAACATTTTAAAACCAAGTTAGGAAACAATGTAAAACTGATCTTTACATTGAATATGTGTGAATATGTATGACTGATGGATGTATATGCATGATTATACACTGTACAGAATTTCATGAAGCGCATATAATTATAGGCTGTTAATCTACTTTTGTAAACAAGACAAGCAAGTCTTCTAGTTCCTATGTGCTATATGATCTTGATGTAATTACTTGTAAACTGTACTGCGATAAGCATGTTGAATTACATATGAATTTCAAAGTCAATTTATGACCAAGTGGATTGAGTTAAGGAACTCGATCGTTATATTTGATGTGAAATGCAACATGTATGATATATTAGAATGATTATGATATATAATCTAAGCATGAAATTATGTGCTGTGTGGCAAGAAAGTTGTTGATTTGCTGAGTTGTCGAGCTTAATCTTGCAAAAATAAACTTTTTGCAGGTTAAGGATTCAAAGCAATATTATCTGCTATCTGGACAATAAGGAAAAGAAGACGTGCAAGGGAATAATGGTTTTTTTATTTGAAATTGAGATGATACTATGATGATGTACAAGATACATGTGTAAATTTCAGAAATGTTCAATGAAGGAAAATATTTGTTTTAGAATGAGAACCTATTGTGGTGATTGTTTGTATGTAGAATTATACAGGTGGAACATCAATATAAAAGTGGTGATTGTTTGTATGTAGAATTATACAGGTGGAACATCAATATAAAAGATGTTAAGCATTGGGACTTGAACTCTCATATATCACTTACTTTGATAATATAGGGAATCATAAAGGTTGTGATTCAGGGAATGCAAGAAAGACAGGAAGAAAAGTTTTATTTATCCGCATTTTCAGCTGATATTGCATCTAATTATGTTGTAAGGCTAAACTTGGATAGTATTGAACACACAAGGTCAAGATTCATTTAGTCCTAATTTTGGGTTAAGTTGGTCCCCATTTTGGGGTCGTCACAAGTAGAATCATAGCTATGGGTTATAAACCTTAGGTAAGCGTACCATAGGTTATAACCGTAAACAAGGTAGATGAAAAGAAAAGAAAATGTCAAGTATAAACTCAAATGAGGTTTATATGATCTTAAATGAATTTAGAAACTTCATAAAGAATGCGTTAAGATAATACGTAAAGATTCAAAGAAAAATCTTGAAAAGCGAAAGGATTAGGGAACACCCGACCTAAATTATAGAAAAGGATCACTACGTGATCTCATTAAGTCGTGAAAAAGGCAAATGATTAATCAAATGATTGAAAGTCTATAGCAAAATGCTATGTGGGAAATGTACTATAAATAGTACTACTAAGACTCAAAGAGTTATAAAGATGATGGAATGCGAATTAAAAGAAAATTCGTATTGAGCAAAGAGCAAGATAAGAGCAAGATAGGATTGAGTAGGATTTCAATTGAGGACTCATGTGATAGTTGAGTTTTACAAACCTTTGTATGGGCAGAGGTTTTTGTGTTTGGTTTAACGACCACTTAGTCTATTATATTGATAATCATTGAAATGTCGGTGTCGCTATCGGTATACGTATGGTGAGAAGGTGATTCTTTTCTCATATGTATATTTGATAATTAGAGATATTAAGATTAGGTGCGAGTTTTTAATACTCATACTTATGGTAAGTTTGTGACTCGTAATCATATGGTATGTTTTGAACCCCTAAGCATATGGACAGTCCCTGATTAGTTCTTGGACTACGTGTTGCTAGGACAAGTTCTTAAACTCATATTTTTAGGGCAAGTTCATGAACACATAATGTGTGGAAAGTTTGATGAACTATAATAAGGTATAGGAATATTATAGATTTAGAACTGATTATTTTCAGTATATTAAGGATTGTGGATAGGATTGTATAATGAAGCAAAGGAGAAAGTTGAAGCTAATGAAGGAAGAAATGGATATTCTCAAATCTTCTAGCTATGCTAGATTTCAAAATTTATTTGCATCGTGCTAATAATTGCTCTGCTGTTTTAAAGAAAATATGTATATATATATATATATAATTATATATATATATATATATAAATATTGGGTCAAATTGTTGAACCAATAAGTTTTAAAAGGTTCAGTTATTTCTTATGTCTATGCTAATTGTTTCGACTAGACAAATTTAAAAATATCAAAATAAATTTTTATAGTCATCACTGCATCATTAATATGATGTAGATGTGACAAATGATGGAGTCATTAATGCATTCTAATCTAGTGTTGGATGTGATTTATGGATCGTCATCCCACTATAGCATGATGTAGCATGACAAAGTCATAAAATGACGGCATTCTCAACGGGATGTTGAAAACAGTGCAATACTATGCGTCATAAAATGATTTTCAATATTTTAAATAAATTAAAGCAGTGTCAAAGCTATTTGAATCATCCAGACACGTATATTTCATTGCTAATGTTAAGCTTTTGAACTGTCCAACTAAATTGATTTGGTGTGGACTCTAGAATATCCCTGAATTGGGGGAAAATGTTTTATGTGCCAAAGGCGAATAATGAACGTGAATGTCGTTCTAGCAAGAATTAATACAGGGCATGATGGGCTGACCACCTATGTGTCCATAAGCAAGACAAGCAAGATGGTTTGCAGATGAACTCTGTTAAAACCTTTTCAAAATAAATTTTGTGAAAGCTCGTCTTAAACGAATCATTTGAATTCTTAAAGTTCTTTATATTTGCCTCACATTTACTGAACAATTGTGAAGGATTTCTATCTTGGCAGTTGAGTATAGCAGGAATGAAGTTTTAAAAGGGAATGGGTCGTAGAATACAACAGAATCTTTGAAGGAGAAATGGAGGGATATGACGAATAAAGATTTTCGAATAAAAGAAAGGATGGAAATAGTCTCGTGAAGATTAAAAACGTGCAAGTCCGAGAATTTTAGGACTTTTGAAGCGATAGAAGGATAATTACGAAATAGCATAACGCTATTAATATTTGGAGATGCATGAATGTGTGTGTTGTATGCTATGTGAAAATAATATATTTTATTATCACTACAACTGTATAGGGAGGTTCGGTGTTGTGATTCCGGGGACGGAATCCTTATAAGGAGGGAAAATGTGACAACCCAAATTTTTGGGAATTATTTAATAAGAATTTAAATAAATAAAATTCTTATTATGTAATATAATGTGTGAAATGTACTACATAAGTGAATATGTGATGTGCCGTATGTGATTTCTGTATGATAAATATATTATAAAAAGGGGAAAAAGAAAAATAATCAAAGACATTATTTGACTGGTCGGAAATAAATTGTAAAGGAGCAATTTATTGAAGGGAAAGGATAGGATATATTATTATATATCTATCAATTAAAAATAAGTTTTGGGAAACCAATTTCTTAAAAAAAAAGTAACGAGCATATAATAAAATAATTTATATAGTTATTTTAATATAATGGGATTAGTACATTGGATTCGAGTTTACAAAAAAATTATTGTATACAATAAATAAAAGAAATTAAGATAATTTATGGAAATAAATTATTTTAATATGAAGAAATTATTACATTAAAAATATATTATTTAATGTATAATTTCCATTTTTTTATAAGAAAAGAGTATGGATGATTATAACACATTATAATATTTAGATATATGTAATGTATTATGTATTAGTATATATATCAAATGATATGTATATGATAGGTATTATGCAAGTACATGTAATTAGTAGTGTATGTGTATTATGTGGGCTGCAAGAATACCAAATTAGGTTGTCATATGTAATAGCATGAGCTGGGAAAACTTAAGTAAGCTAAGAAGGAGATGGCGTAACTCTAGACCTATAGACCAAATTGTTGGAAAAAAATCACCTCCCAAATATTGTTGTCTTTGATAAATTAGACGGATAAAATATCATCACATGCCAAACAGATTAAATTTGCAGTTCCACCAAAATAATAACCATGCAGGAAATAATAAGTAGTAAATATCCAACCACGAGACACCAAGATTTTACGTGGAAAACCCTCTAAAATCAAGAAGTAAAAACCACGGGACAAACTTCGAAGAATTTGTAGCGCCCCCAAATCCGGGTATCTTCCAACCCGACAGATGGTGCTATACTGTACAACATTCATACATTCATTCAATTTGAAAAGTCTCAAAGAACGAATATAACTTCTATATATTTAAAGTAATATTTACATTTCCCAAGTTCTAAACCCGTTATAAAGGTTCTTTTTGTCATAATATCGAGTTAAATTACAACAATAGACCTATACTATTACAAGATGACTTAGTAATCGCCTTTAGCTTTTCCCTTATCCTTTTTCGATCCTTCTGGACGTTCGATCTTAGTTGCATTCATACGGTTCAAGCAAGAGTGAGCATAACTAGCTCAAAGCAAGTATAACAATTTAATAACAACAAGCTTCGACACATACAAATCAGATATCTTCGATAATCGAACAATAGTTATGAAGTACTATTGATAATTCAAAATAACACTTCATCTTTTCTTTCAAAATGTTTTACAATAACAACAAAGATTTAGTAAAACATTCACTCCCGTCGAGACCTCGAGTATTCATTCTTTATTGAAAAGGACAACCGGAAGCAAGTCCGTAGTTCGATATCACTTACGAGCACTTCTAGGTGATCACTATTGTACTCTATGTTGATCAACACTACATCCATTAAACGTATGCACGTTTAAGCATTTGACAACCTCACGTTCGCTGCGTTTTACCGACAAAATATTTGTTTAACATTTCAGTCTTCTTTTGAAAACCATATCAAGTAGTTGACAAAAGATAGCAACATTTGATAATACATGAATAGATTATCAATTCATCAAGTCTAGCCAAAGGAATTGGCTTCAACTTCAACATACCTCAATTCATGCGAAAGAATACATGAACCTCAAAAACTTGTTCAGATTGAACTGAGACAAGAGTTAGAATACTTGCCTTTAGCGTCTGCTACGGTATTTTAACTTTATGTTCAAGTCGTTCAAGTCTCTACAATACATGATCACATAATGCCTTAGATTAGGTCACATATAATCCAGTATGTATATGACTATATCATACCCTTCATTTCAATCTAATTGTGTATTAGATTCATTTACTATTCGTTTCGATTTGTCATTATGCTTGCATTATATTTGACTAGGTTATCTCAACCTTTACATTACATTCCTTAAGGTTTAACAAAGTTTAAACAATGTTATCTTACCTTCCTTAAGTTATGTTTACTTTGAATCCATTTAGGTTTTCTTTTCTTTGTACTTAGAAACCTTCATTACTATCTTTGTTCTCGAGATCAGGCGGCTGTCAGCCCTTTTTTATATTTACATCTCGCATTCATGGGCATGAGCTCTTAATGCCATTGTCCGGACTTGGCTGCTGCGGCTGAGTCCTTACTTAATGGGCGCATTGCGCGCCACACCTCAGGATTTTGTCACTCGTTTCACGAAAGCTGCTGCCACTTATGAACTAAGGTTCATACTGCGGCGTAACTCTTCGCAGAGAGGCTCGATTCATCGTTTCGTATTTACATGTGCATGCTCTTTTACTTGGGTTGGCGTCGCCGCAAGCCAACTCGCACCTGAATATCAATTTCAGTTTTGAAATTTTGTGAACTTCCGGACGCTTAACTTCTTCGTTATAGTCCGAATTGCCTCGCTCAAAAGCCTACGGTTCACAAATTACGTAATCTCATACGACCATTCAAGAATTTTATCTATTTGATTCGTTTGCTAAAAATTCACCTATTGGTTCATTTTTAGCGAAAAACGATAAACGTTAAATGAACGCTCAACGCCGCTTTCTTCATTCTAAGTCGGAATCCGGTCATTTTCGAGTCCGCAACTCTTAAATGTCAATTATGACTTGTTTCTATTGGAAAACAAAGGTTTCATGATCCAACACAAAATTTAACTTCCATTCCGAGAATTTTTACGTATTCAACGATTATCGTCCAATCGTGCAAATTCCGGCAATTCTTCATTCTTATGATTTGTTCAACATTACAAATGAACTTCATTCATCATGTGAACATTTTAACATACTTAATACAACAACTTAGATTCATTGTTGGATTTTGACTTATTCTTCATAAGTTTATAACTTGTCAACTATAACTACTTAAGATTTCATTGTTAATGACTTATGACAATTAAGGTTTCTTAATCATCATACTTTACATGCTCTTCACATATATCTTTACTTAGGTATACATGATACATATGATCATATAATTTCTTTTACATTCATATCATTTCTCTTAATAAACTTCTTACAAGTTCATATTATTTTCACATAAGTTTATAACTTATGCTAGCTTAAATGATTTATTACCAACTTAATTGGCTTAAGTTCATTACTTACTCATTCATGTTTCTTAATCCAACTTTTCTTATCATCCCATCGCTGAATAGAGATAGAAGATAATTGGAGAAGAAGTCTTACTCTTTTGTTGTCTTGGTAAGTAGCTCATTTCTTCTTCTTAGCTTATGGAAATGACTTATTGCTAGCTTATTCTCTCTAACACTTAAGCACTTTAGAAGTGTTGGATTAATCGATCAACCAACAAATGGCTTGTAAAGCTCTTCTATTTATGACTTTCCAAGGTTAGGGTAGATTGGTCATTAAATCATCCCACCTCCTCACGCACCTCCTTACTATTCATTACTTGATCCTACACTTGGTCATTACTTCAAAGTCTTCGTCAATACTCCTACTTGATCATCACACTTACTGATCACCACATCACTGTCACCACACATTAACCATATCAATATGGTTTGCCCGTGGGTTATCAATCCATGGATTCTAGTCAGGGCTTACATTAATTAATCCTTGGGCTTTACTTTAACAAACACTAATTGGTTCATTAATTCATTAGTTGGGCTTCTCTCTAATTCACTTGGACTTGTATATAATTGTTTACCAATCATCCAAGTCCATTAACATTTATTAATACACATACATATAGTTCATGTATTATTTTCAGTATTATAATTCATATAGAATTTATATACGATATTTCATCCTTCCTACAAACTCATTATAATACTTCGTATTATACTCGCTTTTTATTACTTTGTACAACACCAAGTATCATACCATTATTACTTATTCTTTAACATTTCGCTTTTTAACGCTCATAAATTAAGTCCATGTTTAAATGTTACATTTTCCATAACTAGATTTTTATTACATAATCCATCTTACCTTGTTATTTCATCATTGCGTATTTCTCGGAAACTCAAAATTATACCCCGAGCAAATACCAATGAATAGTGTTTTTAGGAAAATTTCTCGGAAAACTTTTATTTTCGTCTTGGAAATCCAAACACTTTAATTCATCCACGTAGCCCAAATACTACGATATTCTAATATCAATAGGTTATACAATGACAATCGTCTTGATAACACATGGAATATGATTTTATTATTATTTAATTTAATAAAATCATTTTACAATAAGATCCGAATTTCTCGGTCGTTACAGAATTCACTAGAATAATAAGAGAATACAAAGATATCTTAATTTGAGTACAAACCCAAATTACTTCACCACAATAACTATGTGATGGAACCCAAATAAACACCCTTTTATTTGAACTATCTTTCTCTCCCTCTATTTTTCTAAAGCTTCCCAAAAGCTTGTCTCTCCCTTTTCTCTTTTCCTTTCTCGGATGGGAGTATGAATTTTTGGTGTATATATTTCCCTTCTCATTAGCTGCCTTTTATAGCCGAACGGAGGGGAAGAGAAGTAAATGAGGTGGGCATAAAAATAAAAGGGCCGGGTGGAAAAAAATTCAAGGGGCGGGGAGGAAGAAAATTCAAGGGGCGGGAGCATTAAATGGGTGAGGACAGTTGTTGACCAACACAAATACTCAGCAAGATAGCAAACATGATGAGCAAGAGAAGGGACCAAGGAGCATGTATACTCTGTCTATAAATTCAAAGCTCCATCCTATAATTTCCAGTTCTTTTTCCAGACAACTCAACCTCATATCTTAAGCTTAGATTCTAGAGTTCAATAAATCCTCAAAGAAGTTGAGATAACAGTCAAGAAGGAGAAAAAATTAACAAGGGAATTCTCAAAGGATAGGTAATACTCATTTATGTTTTAGCAATTGGGTAATCCATCATGAGAGTAATTGGTAGAATAGAATTATTTGAGGCAGTAATTGGGTCTGTTCAGAAATTATAAAAGAATTTCTATATGAAGTCTGGGCAGCTATAATTGAAACTCTAAGTAATCTGAGTTTCTAAAGCTATGTCTATGATTTTTTTTGGTAATAATATGTTTAAGAGAAGTAATTCTTTAAAAATTATGAGAATTAAGAGAATTCATTTAGTATGTGTGATATGATTTAAAGTGAAAACAGTCTTAAGATATCTAAACTTGACAGATAGGAAGTAAAGATGAAGGACCAAATGAATTGAATTCTGGATTTTGCAAATGCAAAACCAGAACAGAGTCTGTCCCGAAGTGGCGCGACCACGCCACTTCTAAGCCTAAGACCAGCGGGGCCGCGCTGATCTGCAGTTGTCCCAAGAAGTTTTAATTGTGTACTGAGCCTTAGAGCATGTATGGTTAAGTTTTAATTGTGTACCGAGGGTACTACCGTTGAGACTCATGTCTTAAAGATGATCAATCTGATTGAACGTCTTGGACAGCTTGGGTTCGTCATGGATGGGGAGTTGAGTCAAGACTTACTCTTGCAGTCACTCCCGGACACCTTTTCACAATTTTTTGTGAATTTTCACATGAATAAGTTAGATGTCAGCTTGCCTAAATTACTTAATATGTTAAAAACTGCTGAAGGTCATTTCCCATCCAAGAAGGACCATGTCTTAATGGTGGATGATTCTTCCAAGAAAAGGAAGAGGCCCAAGGTATCTTCTCAAAAGAAGAAATCCAAGAAGGTTAAGGGTAAGGCAAAAGTGAAGGATCAAAAGAAACCTGATCCAACTAGCAAAGGAATTTGCTTCCATTGCAACAAGCCGGGTCACTGGAAGAGGAACTGCAATGATTATCTTGCGGAGCAAAAGCAGAAGAAGCTTGGAGAAGCTTCGAATCCAAATCAAGGTTTGTTTATGATTGAAATTAATTTTTCTGAAAATCAATCTTCTACTTGTGTATTGGATACCGGCTGTGGTTCTCACATATGTAATAATATCGAGGACCGGTCAAGTAGAAAGTTGAGAAAGGATGAGGTCGCCCCACGAGTGGGAAATAGAGCAAAGGTTCTTTGCATTAGCTATAGGGACTTATTGTTTAGCATCGCCTACCAGGCAAGTTCATTTATTTAAATAATTGTTATTTTGTTAGAATATCATTAAAAACATTATTTCAATTTCTGTATTGGATATGGATGGTTTTGACATTATAATAAAGAACAACAGTTGTTCTATTTATAATAATAATGTTTTATATGGTGTTAGTAATTTGCGAAATGGACTTTATATACTTGACTTGCATGAAAATATACTTCAAATTGAACAAACTAATAAAAGGAAAAGAGATTATGTTAATTATACCTATATGTGGCACTGTAGACTTGATCATATTAATGAAACAAGATTATCCAAGTTACATAAAGATGGGCTCCTAGAGCTATCGGATTATGAATCATATCCAACTTGTGAATTTTGTCTCATGGAAAAAATGACTAAATCTCCTTTTAGTGGAAAAGGAGAAAGAGTTACAGAGTTGTTAGCGTTGGTACACAGATGTTTGTGGACCTATGACAACGACTGCACGAGGAGGGTATTCTTATTTTATTACATTCACTGACGATCACTCGAGATTTGGATATGTGTATTTAATGAAATATAAATCTGAATTATTTGAAAAGTTCAAAGAGTTCAGAAGTGAAGTAGAGAAACAAACTAGCAAAAGTATTAAGATTCTTCGATTAGATCGAGGTGGTGAATACTTAAATGGTGAGTTTCTCAATTGTCTCAAACAAAATGGTATAATCTCACAATGGACTCCACCAGGGACACCACAGCTGAATGGTGTATCTGAAAGGAGAAATCGAACATTGTTGGACATGGTTCGATCCATGATGAGCTTTATCGATTTCCTTCTTGGGATATGCCCTAGAATCGGCTGCATACCTACTTATCAAGGTACCTACCAAATCCGTCCCTAAGACCCCATATGAGTTATGAACAGGGAGGAAACCAAATCTTAAGCATGTTAAGACTTGGGGTTGTCCAGCTTATGTCAAAAAGTTTGAAAACGATAAGCTACAGACTAGATCCGACAAGTGTAGATTTGTGGGATACCCTAAAGAAACATCAGGGTATTATTTCTATCATCCAACTGATCAAAAGGTGTTTGTGGCAAAACATGTTGCCTTCTTGAAAAAGGAGTTTATCCTTGAAGGGGTCAGTGGGAGTAAGATATATCTTGAAGAAGTTCAAAAACCATAAAATACTATGGATCAAAGTCAGGTACCTGACCAAGTGGAAGAACCTATTGTAACACACCCTATTCGTAAATCTGGAAGAGTACTGAAGATACTTGATAAATATGGATTGGTCATAGAGGATGACGATGAGGTACGCATCATAGATAATGATGATCCGTTGAATTACGAACATGCTATGAGTAGCAAACACTCAGAGAAGTGGCAAGAAGCCATGAAATCCGAGATGGACTCCATGTATGAAAACCAAGTATGGACTTTGGTTTCACCACCTGAAGACATTAATCCTATTGGGTGCAAATGGGTCTTTAAAAGAAAGACTGGAGCAGACGGCAAGGTAGAGACCTATAAGGCCCGACTAGTCGCAAAAGGTTTCAAACAAAGATAAGGAGTTGATTATGATGAAACCTTCTCACCAGTAGTGATGCTCATTCGGATTTTGCTTGCGATTGCAGCTTACCACGACTACGAAATCTGGTAGATGGACGTGAAAACGGCCTTCCTCAATGGGAAACTTGAGGAGGATGTGTATATGACACAGCCAGAGGTATTTGTTTTAACGGTTAGAACAAATCAAGTCTGTAAGCTACAACGATCCATTTATGGATTAAAGCAAGCTTCTCGTAGGTGGAACATCCGTTTTGATGAGACAATTAAAGAGTTTGATTTTATCAAAAATGAGGATGAACCATATGTGTATAAGAAGGTTAGTGGGAGCACTATTTCATTCCTTGTATTATATGTTGATGATATATTACTGATAGGGAATGATATTCCTATGCTTCAATCAATTAAAATCTGGTTATCTAAACACTTCTCCATGAAGGACTTGGGAGAAACATCCTATATTTTGGGGATAAAGATTTATAGAGATAGATCTAAAAGGATACTTGGCTTATCCCAAGGAACGTACATTGACTCGATGATAAAGAAGTTTAGTATGGAAGATTCCAAAAGAGGTCTCATGCCGATGAGCCATGGAATGCATCTCTCCAAGAAATAGGCCCCAAAGACACCTGAGGAGAGAGACCGTATGAGTAAGATTCCTTATGCTTAAGCAATAAGATCTATCACGTACGGTATGATATGTACTAGACCGGATGTCGCTCATGCACTTAGTGTAACAAGCAGATATCAGTCGAATCCAGGAGAAGAACACTGGAATGCAGTGAAAAACATCCTAAAGCACTTAAGAAGAATTAAGAATGTGTTTCTTGTCTACGGTGGGTCTGAATTGAAACTAGAGGGGTTTATAGACTCAAGTTTTCAAATATACCAAGATGACAGTAAATCCGTTTCGGGGTATGTGTTTATCTTAAATGGTAGCACAGTGAGTTGGAAGAGTTCCAAACAGTAAACAGTTGCTAATTCAGTGACAGAGGCAGAGTACATAGCTGCAAGTGAAGCTGCAAAGGAGGCTGTTTGGATGAAGAAGTTCATAACCGAACTTGATGTGGTTCTTAGCATTAGAGGACCAGTACCTTTATTTTGTGACAACACCGGAGCTATTGCACAGGCTAAGGAACCCAGGTCGCATCAGAAATTCAAACACGTGTTGCGGCGGTTTCATTTGATCAGAGAGATCATTGAAAGAGGAGATGTCACCCTGGAGCGTGTGGACTCTCAAGACAATATTGCAGATCCATTTACTAAAGTGTTAACACAACAGCAGTTCGATCATCACTTAGAGAAGATGAGTATGAGATACCACGACGATTGGCTTTAGTGCAAGTGGGAGATTGAAAGTAGTGCATACAAGCCAATCATGTATGATGATAAAGCATATACTTTGTAATCAATCTTATTTATTTATTAATAAAAGAATTATTTATTAAAGGCATTTAATTATCTACATGGTGTTGTTTTAATAATATGTGATAAACCCATAGTTTTAAGCAATAGTTTTAGAATCATGATGAGATCATGCTAATGAGATCTAAATTCTTAGATAGCTTAAAACTAAAATGTTCTCAATCAATAGATTACTAAAAAGAGGATTAGTGAATACGGATAGATTGGTACATACGTTGCTTGCTCATTGGATGAGAATGATTGATCTCATGATCATTTGTGTGGAGACACTAAAGCAAGTGTGTATGTGCTTATTGGAGAATAAGTTCACTGAACGTGACTCGCTAAGGAATAACTAATGGAGTATTACTTGTCTGTCAATAGGAATTCATGTAGTGATAGTAGTACAAATGATCCTTAGACTTGAGATCATCATAGTATCTTATGTATACATTTTGACTTATTCCTTAAGACCCTTAGGGTATCTCAAAGAGTATGCTTGGGTGTAATAAGTTATATATGGAGATAATGAATGATCAATATAGAATCTACCACTTCTAGTAAAAGAAGAGAAATGTCTTATGTGATTCGATAAATGACAACCCAGGAATTCTTGGCCAAGGTGAAATGAAATTAGAAAGTAATTTCTAATTTGCATTTATTCAGAGTTGTGCATTTGGGAATCGAAATACATATAATTAAATAAAATAAGGCTTGACAGTAATTCCATGTCTTATATTTAAGTGGGATATTGTATGGTGGAAGGATTGAATTGTATGGTAACTATTTACTCAAAGGTTCTTTTATGATTAATGTTGAAATCTATATTATCTGGAAAGTCGTTGATCGCTAAGGAAGTTTATCCTTATTGTAGAATAAATATTATTTATTTAAATAAATTAATAGATTAATTTATTTATTTAAATGAGATTAGAATTGTTCTAATTAATTAATTCACAACCGATTTAATATGGAGGACCTAAAGGGTCACACCATAAAAGGAAGAATAATGATTTAAGAAGTTAATGGCATAATCGTAATAATATGTTAAGTTTTTAATTAATCTATGGTGATAGAGTAAATTAAATAGCTTAATATTTATTATTTAATATTTTGAAATATTAAACATAAATTAATAAGAGGTGTCTTATTAATATTATTACAATTATTATTAATTTTAATTTCTAAAAAAGTTTAGGAATTAATTTAATATAAGTACTCTCATCTATTCCTAATAAGATTATGAGACAAATTAATTATCCCTAATTAGATTAGGAAGCCTATTTAATTAAAGGAGTTTAATTAAATAAATAATACCTTATTATATTAAATAGGGTTACCTGATATCTTTAAAAGATGAGTCTTATATCAGATATCAGATATACGTAATTCTAAAAGTTGGAGAGTAAGCCTCTTTTCTATAGAAATAGAAAACTAGGGTTTTAGCCAATACACCCTTCTTCTTGAATATTCTTCTTCCTTGGTGGATCACCTCTAGAGGCCATACACTTGGGTGGCTAACATTGATCAAAGGAATGAATCTACCTGGAGATTCAAGGAAATCGCGGAGAAGTAGGAGTTGAACTCGTACATGTGGAAGCTCGTATCTACAAGGGTATGATTCCATAACTTCTTGTTCTTCGTTTTAATTAATAATATGCATAAAGGATGATCCGGATAATTGGTTTGTGAAAATTTTTAAAAATCTGATTTTGCCATGCTTCCGCTAATTTTGCAATTTGATTGCGTCTATGATTTTCACAAAACCTAACAGGTCAATCTTTTATTCAACATAATTCAACCTTCTATTAAATAGAAAGATTATAGAGGTATTGTAGGATGCTGGAGGGCTGGAGTAACTCTATGTATACTATATTGACTAGAATTAAGAACTGGAATATGTTGACTCTTTCACTACCAAGTCAATTCTAAACTAAGACACAGGTATCGTTATGACCCATTTATGACTAGACAATAAGTGATGTTCAACCCAGCAAGTAAAGTTCAAAGTATCCCTAAACCCGAATTAAACTGTAATACATTTGACCACAAAATTAATAATTTTTAACTTTTAAGTTTAAGATATAGGCTCAAACAAACGCTAATCAAAATTACACAATTGTCAATTGTGCTCCCTTTGAACCCCTCGTGTGCCCCTTTCTTGATACCAAGCTCTACATTAGCATCCAAAAACTGATCCTCTGCCTTAAGTCTAAGTTCAATATTTTTTCAAATGAACTTAAAAAATAAATCTTGCACCACATTTCAAATTTAAAGCGTTATTACAAACCTTATTTGAGAGATGCGAGATGAAATTTTCCAACGCAGACTGAAGATCGGAATTCCATTTTTCTGAACCATCTCCAGGACTCGAAGCTTCAACTGAATTTTGTATGCATTTGCGTAAGTGCTTCATTAGATCAGTTAGTACACTAATGATTGCAACTGGGGCCTGCTGCTTCACATTCTGTACAAGCTGTGTCACAATATTAACAATATCTATCTGTATATTGGGCTGTTTGACAACATTCTTATGCTCTAAGTGCTTCACCAAGATTGACAATAACAGATGGGAGTTTCCGCCTAACCAAAAATAAGCTATTATTTAGCAATTAAATCCAGTAAAAAAAGTATTAGTTGAAATATTCACTTGAAAAGAAAAAAGAAATTGGGTTCAGCTTAACCTGATTCCTCCAGCAGTGACTGCAAATCTATCAACATAGAACATGCAAACCCTTTATCTGGGGACCAGTGATTCTCGGTGTCAAAATTATGAAAAAGAGGTTCGAGTACATGGCGCACTGTTGTTGCTTCCTTTGCCAATTGGGCTATATTATGCAAGCAAACCATAGACCAGTAAGACGGGCTTTTGGACGTATCCCTATTAAACAGGAACAGGGGATGTTAAGTATGTTTTATAGCTAAAGATGCAAATAAATTTTAATAGTTATAGAACATAGGACCTTACATAGTGGGTGCCAAGTCTAGTTTAGTACTAATGAGGGATGAAACCTTCTTGTTAATATTGAGGAACTGTGAGCCGTTATTCTCCCCTTTGAGCACTTCATGATCCCACTGTTTCTGTGATTGAGTATTCTGTCCATCTTGCGTGGCGTTTTCTGGGTTCATTGGGAGATCCATGTAATTCTCGAAAGTCACTGATATAATCTATTTCAGAATACAAGCATGGTTCAATTGACACCAAATTCCAACAGTTACCAATTTATTAATACCTTTCATGATCTAGTAACAAATAATAGCATACTTTCCCAACTCATCAATTTTGAAATCTGCATTGAGATAGTTTGATGTTTTTTTTACAACTCCAAATAATGCAAATTAGAAACTCCTTTCTAATTTCATTCTGCCTTGGCCAAGGACTACTGGGTTGTCATTTATCGAATCACATAGGACATTTCTCTTCTTTTATTAGAAGTGGTAGATCATATATTATCTCCATGTACAACTTGTTATACCCAAGCATACCCTTTGATATACCCTAAGGGTCTTAAGGAATAAGTCAAAGTATAACTCATCATACACAAGATACTATGATAATCTCATGTCCAAGGATCACTTGTACTACTATCACTACAAGATACTATGATTGAGTATTCTGTCCATCTTGCGTGGCGTTTTCTGGGTTCATTGGGAGATCCATGTAATTCTCGAAAGTCACTGATATAATCTATTTCAGAATACAAGCATGGTTCAATTGACACCAAATTCCAACAGTTACCAATTTATTAATACCTTTCATGATCTAGTAACAAATAATAGCATACTTTCCCAACTCATCAATTTTGAAATCTGCATTGAGATAGTTTGATGTTTTTTTTATGTATATAATGTTTACAAGAATCTTAGAAAAGGAAAGGAAACCTACTTTGTCAAAGTCCATTGAGATATGAGAGTGCTCCCCCATAAATTGCACCTACAGACACATGATAGGGAAATAAGAATAGATACTAAGATAAAGATATTTGTTAAACAAATAATGGAGTTCACATTACCCAGGTGAAAACAATGAACAAATGAAATCTCTCAAACAGTTGAGGGACAACCAAAAGGTAATATCAAAAGTAAAAAGTCAAAGGATAACCAGCATCAAACAAAGATTTAATAGAATGTGTCAAAATCTTAATATTATCTCAGTTGTTCTTTTTCTTCTTTTTTTATTTTTATTAGTTTCCTCCTTTAAATTCTTTTTCTTTCTTTCTATCTTCCTTTTTAATTTTCTATTTCTCTGGTCACAAGGTAAGAACCTATCAGTTCATCACTTGAAATTAGAAACAAAACTCAATTTGTAATTCCCCTATAAGAGAACCACTCCTATATATATATATATATATATATGTACTTGAATGTGTCGACAGATTTTACCGTCAGTATCAAATTGAATGTTTTGGCTGGGAAAACAAGCAAGTGCAAAAATTGAACATATGACGCCACCGCCACTGAACTCATCTCCCAACATCAATACTATATAAGAAATGCTCCCCGAGTCCCACTTTAAATGACAAAGTTTGGTCCTAAGTTAAATGTCAAAGTTACACTTTAATTTATAATATGCTATAATATGATGCAAATTACCATTATAACCTTCTATAAAAGTTAAAAAACAAAAGAAAATGCGCAAATGTTTACTTTTCAAGTAGTTTAGAAGATAAAGGTGACCCAACAAATCTCATAGGCAAAACATGAAAATCTAATAATCTTAACCAATTAATTACTAAATTGCCAGTTCTTTAAAAGTTTGTTCCACTTTCATGTGTGAAGTTCGGAATAGGGCAGAGGGAGTATATTGTACATAAAAAGAAAAAGAGACTCAACGCCTTATTTGGATTTTGGACAATATTCTTCTCAAGCTAATGATATATAAGAATTTGAAATAATAAATTAATAGAAACCATGCTATCAAAACCCTAAATCTTTAAATATTGAATCTAAAAGAAACTTCGATTTCTTATTCTGCAAATTTTTTTTATTAAAAATAAAAAATTGAAGTTTTCCTACATTTTATAGGCTGATTAAGAGATAGACTAGTTAGACAACATTTACAACACAAACTACATTATACCAACTACATCGGAATTTTGTCAGAAGAAAAAAAAAACTAGATCGTGATTAGCACTGAAATACTGAAACTTGAAATGAGTAACTTAACTGAACCAATTGAAGCATAAACCACGTTTGATTCCAGCACTCATAAAATATTACTTAAGGAAATACTAATTCCACCCAAAGAGCGAAGATCAAAACATCATCCACTCCACAGGAAATTAGACACGAACAAGTGGATGGACTATGGACTATATTATAACATTGGACTCCTACAATGGTCAACATACAGAATGCTTAAATGTCGCATGACAATTAATTAACGCCAATTTTTGGGGGGAAATTAATTGATGCCAGACACAGACAAGTGGGTTGAGTATATTACTAACTTTGGACTCTTACAATGATTAACAGATTCATACAACACTCATAAACATTGTCACTGCCACATGACAACTAATTGCAATCAAGTCTTTTTGGGAAAGGCTAGAAAGAAAGAGTGTTAGTACCTTTAAAAATCCAGTGTTTTTTGGGGATCTGACTTTTTCAAAAATTCATTCTAAGCCTTCAACATGAGCAAAGGTTGGAAGGAACAAATGTGGCATATACACAGCACTGCTAAATCAGAAATTAACAATAAGTAACAACGGAGGAGACAGAGGTGCTCAAGTTCGACATATATTGCCATTTGCCACTAGAGGACATATCATGGTCGGTTGAACCATCGAAACCGTGCGGATGTATAAGAAAAGTAACACACAAAGGGTTTACATTAGAAATGGAACACATGTTTTAGAAACAATAGGGAAAATGTACTTTCTACGCTAAAATAATGTTCTTAACTTTTGAAAATAAGTCATTTTTGGTAAGACAACAAAGGTTCATCGGGGCACATGTTTATATGTACATTTGTTCACCTTAATTACAATACCTTCTAATATAACAGAAGACATGAAAAGATATCTCAAATGAAATAGATCATAATTATAAATCAAAAAATTAACAAAAGTAGATGTGTGTACACATGTATAAACAAACTTGTGCAATTTTATTGGCAAATCATCACATTATGGAAAAAGGACAAAGAAATCATAGTGTACCATGAAAGCTAAAGCTCGAAGTCCTGCTGACCGTAAATGTAATGTTCTATCATCATCTCCAACTTCTTGAGCCAACTGACAAAGTTTTGGGATGAGGCCTTCTAAACTGAACATATATGTGCTATCCACCTGCTTTTATTAGAAGCCAAATTCACTTTATCAAAAAAATAAATATGTACAGTTGATCAACTTTTTATACTTAGCAACTTTTTTTACAGTTGATATACTGTTTATACTTGCAACTATTTTTTTCATGGTGGACACAACCATGAAAAATCCTTGTATTAGCAAATAACTATTTTCTATCGGTATTTTTCTCCTCGATGTCCTTAAAAAGTATGCCTGTGAAATCTGCAAGGTTTGATCAAACCAGAAACCTTTCACAGTGACCATTATAAAAGTTCTCTCACGTTTATGCGTATGAACCACATGTATAGAATAATGTATATATGTTAACCACTCTCACAATGTAGCATGTACCTGACTGTTTATAAAGTCCACAAGGATACTGCAACCTAAAATTTGCATTTCATCTGCCCGTGTTTGTTCTAATAGAGTCCGAACAATTCCCAACAAACTATTAGCAAAAAGTGGCCTGCCAATATCAACAGACTCCGGTTAATATTGTGAGTATTTAAGACTTCACAGGGAATGATGCGAAAGCAGAAAAAAAAGAAAAAAAAAAGAGATAAGAACAATACAAAAAAACTAAAGAAAGTATCTCTTTTTCTTAATTTAATAAAGACAACTGTAATGAAAATCAGCATTCCATTTGGCATCCCTATGGTATAAGACGTGCCAGTATATATTTTATACAAAAGAGTAAGTTTTCTTAGATGAAAAGAGAGAATACAAGCATAGTGGGCAGAAGGAGTCCACCCACCCTCTAACAAGTGGAAATAAAATGAAAATACTCAAAAGAGGGCAGCTCTCCAGTCTCCAATCTCTACAAATATGAGCCACACAAAAACTCAAAAGGCACCCATGACAGAGGTCCATAAATAAGTACAAAAAAAATCCTATCTTGCACCAAAACTAAAGATAAATAGCTCTCTCTAAATACTCGAGCATTGTGCTGGTCCAGATTAACAAAATGCAGAATAGATAGCACATCTGTAAAGTATCTTCACATCTTTCCTCCCTCCAAAGCCTCTGAACTGAGTAAGCAATAAATTTTCCACCAACCAATACTGTTATTATAGACTTACACAAACCCCCAAACAACGGGACAATGAAGAAATTATTAGAGTGTGACGTGTCTAGAGATAGTCTAAACACCTAATGAATATCATTAATATCCAACTTCATTAAAAAGAGACTAGTTAAGTGCCTTGAGTTTGAGTGGAATCTTTACCTTCAAAGTCAAAGCAAACAAAACTAGAGCATGAGAAAATGAGTACTGAAAGAGAATATATCTTACAAGAACAAAAGAATTGTCAGAAGAGTCTAGGATCAAAACTCGCTTATCAAGACAAATAGCCCTTACAATAAAAAATATCAAAAGAAATTACTTGGTGTGACGGTCCAGGCCTCTTAAAGGATCCGAAAGCAAAACCCAAAGCCACAAGAATTGTGCACAGGTTAAGCCCCAACATAAGAATGTGTGAGTAGTGAGCACCTTTTGGAGTTGAAAGGTTTAATCATGTGATTTCCCTTGTTAAGTGGAGCACATGCCATCAAGCCAATCCATACAACTAATTTTTTTTTATTAATATTTGAATACAATTCACCTATTACAAATAAGAATAAATTATGTTTTCCAATTCAAAAATTAAAATTATAACTTTAATGTTAATCAACAACTATTTAAATTTCATGAGTCATACTGATAATTTGTTTATAACGATAATGGCATTCGAGAATGAGTTTGTAAACAACTAAATGACGTGGAACGCTCGGAAAAGAATATTAGCTTTCTTCATGGATTATGCCCGAGTACTTTCTTAATGATATTTAGGTTTTGGCTTCAATTGCTGTAATATAGAATTATCAAGGATTATGAGTTGTCAAGGGTATTTTAGTAATCATGCTTTTTGGACTAAAGTAGGCTGCTAGAATAGAATTTTAAGTTTGGTATCTTAAGTTATATCTTTGGACCTTGTACGAAGGGAAGTCATAGTATTATAAAGTCTACTTGGTAACCAGTTGTGCTTCATTCCCAACTTGTCTTCGTCCCCAAGTTGTGATTCATCTGCTTCGTCCACAAGTTGTGCTTCCTCCCCGAGTCCTAATATAAATATTGTAACCCCTACAAGTTTAATGTAATAAAGTTATTTGACAATAAAGTAGTGTGATTTTTAGCTTATGTTGGTGTGGCCTGCGAATATAGTGGATCCCTGATAGGGTGACAACTCTTCTTCGTCCCTCTTTATAGTCTGCTCTAGACCTGGCAAACGGGCGGGCCGGGGCGGGCCGAGCGCGGGCCGGATGCCATAATTTCTTTTGGAAATTGATATAGGTCCTAGTGAACCCACGTACTTACTATATATTGAAGGAATTAACATTTCTATCAATAAAATTAAAAGCGATATCAATAATTGTTGTAGTTTAGTTGGTTTAAACTCTTATTTATTTACTTAAAGTCTTGTGTTCAAGCTTCACAACGCACAAGTAGGAACATATTATTTATTTATTTTCTTTAAAAAGTTACGGGCCTTCACGGGCCGGGCCTAAAACGGGTCGGACCAAAATGACCCGCGTTTGCCTGGGCTAAAAAAATGGAGCCCATAGCCCGGCCCGGCCCGCGGGCTTGGGCCATAATTGCCAGGTCTAGTATGCTCTCTTGTTCTTCATTGAATCTTCTTAGTGTACTACTTTACTTATTTATTTATTTCACTTGATAATCCATGAATTTCACTAAGTCAACTTTATCAAGTAATTCTAGTGAAGGGCATGACATGAGAACTTTGCATGTCATAGATATCTAGATCAAGTCTCACAAGCTCATCACTTTTACGTAAATGTAATTATATTTAATTATTTTTGCGCATCAATGGTAAGTGGAAAAGGGAAAATAGTACAAGAAGGATAATCAAATTGGAGTTCAAATTTCTTGATCTGATATAGTTATGCTAAAGCAGGTTATGGGTACGAGAACAACTCTGGAGCTATTTTGTATGTTATCCAAAACTATAAGCACAGTACTGCATATAGCACGTGTGACAAATTAAACGGAAATTACTTGTAGAATAGTAGAAAAACAGGACATGTATCCTGTGACGCCCCCAAAATAGGTATACATCACCCATTCTGAGTCGCCAAATACATGGTACAGAAATCAAATACAAACTTCTTTTATACAATACGACAGAACGTAGCTGAGAGTTTTTACACGAATATTGTCTAATAGACAGTATTCAAACTCAAAAAGGAGTCCTCATTACAATTATTGATACACTATTTTACAAAATAGTGAGGACTGCTAAAATAACTGTATGGACCCATCACTCCACACCCCGACTAGTTCCCGCTATATTTTCGCCTCCTGAGAAGAAAAATGGAACAAAAAGGAAAAGGGTGAGCTCAACTAGCCCAGTAAAGAATATTATGACTAAGATAATGAACAACAAATTATCGTTAGCCTTCAATACATCAGATAAAATATAATGGACAACAAGTTTTAGATCAATATTCGCAGCGGAAACAACAATCCATTAGAAGAGTTAAGTAGAGAATGAAATCTACTATCATCTATGAATTTAAAAGTCAATCATCAATATTTTATCTCTGTAACATCAATCAATATACATCTTGAATCAAATATTCATTTTTGCACTACGGGCCAAAGATATTCATTCGTATCACCAGTTAGTCATATTCATCTCAACACCTGTTCATCTTTGCACTACGGGCCAAAGATATTCATCAGGTAATCATTCATCTTTGCACTACAGACCAAAGATATTCAGTTATATCATCATTTAGGACTGAGGATGATGAAAAATATTTTAAAGAAACGAATCCAGTGAGATAAAAGGACAAAAATTAGGGATTCGTACTTTAGATAATCCAAGTTCAAAAATACTCCATAATAAACCATAGTGGAGTAAAATTCAAAAATGAAGATCAAAACATGGATATAATCAAATATAGTAACCATAATAGACATCTTGGATAAAAAAGAGAAAATTTCATTTTTCTATGAATAGTGTCGTATACGTGAATAGTGTCGTATACGTGAATAGTAACCCCGACACGAAAAGGTAGAAATTCCACAAGAATAATCATACTTCGTGAATAGTACCGTATTCGTGAATAGTGCCGTATACGTGAATAGTAACCTCAACATAAAAAGATAAAAATTTCATAATAAAATTCATACAAATATTTCGGCATAATGATATTGAACGAAATACATCATTTACGAAGAAAATAACATACCTTACCTCAAAAGAATAGTACTTACGCACGAAATATCTGGATATAACGTTGAAGGAAACTTCAGACCTGAATAAGCAACTCTCAAAGTATCTAAATACTCACAAAATACGCTCGATAATATAGAGAGAAAACTTATGATTCGGTGTGATTTTCAATTCTAACTAAGCACCTATTTATAGGAAAATGCTTAGAACGCCAAAGCAGAGATTAACTCGCTACATGATGATGACTTTACACTCGCTACTATTCACGCGACACCACTTTTGAAATAAAATTTCAAAGACATTTCTCACCAACCAAAAGTGGGGCCCACCCATTCTAGAATTTCCAAAATGTTTTAAATTTAAACAATAATCAACTTCTTTAATTCATAATAAATAGCCCTTTTATCGTAAAAATACTTAATTTTATGTCCATTCCATAGGAATTTTAATTTCTACAACTTCAGAAGAAAGTTTTTCAAATTCCAAATGTAAAAAAATACCCGAAATCCACATACTGAGACGATTTTAATACCTCCATTCCGACAAAATACTGATAAAACACCTCAGCATTAATTCCTTCATTTATATCCACAGAAAAATAAATATTTCCTTATCATATAAATTAATAATTAATTATTCACAAATAATATTACAGAATCACAATTATGACAATCAGGTCGTTCTCAGGAAAGAGGGGGCTTTCCGATAAGGATTTCTCCTTACTGGCGCGCAATTAGGTGACCAAACCCCTTTTCTAGACAGAACTCTTTAGACATTGCCAACAATGCTATCTAATAATAGTATTCAAATAATATGAATTATTGATCTGATAATGGGAAATACTGTGCGGTGACAATTATTGAAACAACAATAATATAAAATATCAACGTAGCAATTATTGAATCAATAAAATAAAACATTGAACAGTAATTACTGTAACAATTATTGAGTAGTGCCTTCTTACGTAAGAATAAATCATTCAAAAATACTATGTAATACCGTATTAGCATCTTTACAACCACGCCAGACATCGTATTTTAACCACCGGTATTCCAACAAGTGTTAATTCAGAATAATTACGTCGTTATTTATAAAAACTCAAACTTGTCGTTTTCTCGTTATGAGGCCCATAAATGGATGCGTCATCGCATTTAATATTCCCCGACAATGAAGAATATTCCACGACCAAATGAATATTCCCCAACAACAATGAATATTTTATAACCACTTGCTTATTTTGCAAAATTTGCACATTTCACCCATAACCAAAGCATTATATCAAAATAAAACCTTATTATTCAAAATAATAATTAGAGTTAGTTCAATATTATTTATAAAAAGTTGGGGTCTTACATATCCAGTACTTGGATACTTGCTCTGACATACATAGTTGTCACGGCGTCAAGGCGGGACGAGGCGATAGTTGACCACCAGGACGCCTAGGCGATAAGGCGTCAACATGGCGTCCGTATGGCGACAAGTCGTAAATAATGTGCACTTTATACATTATTTATTTTACGTTAAAAGTATATTGCACAATAAAATTTTATATACACTAAAACTCAAAACATAATAATTAACACTATGAAAAAGTCTCCACTCTCTATTGTCTCTAGTCATAGCTCAAGCAAAGTCATCAACTATGAAGTCATTTTTGTCTCCCTCACGAGCATAACTCTCATTCAAAGGATTAGGGTCATAGGTTAGGTTGGGTTAGGGTCACTAGTTGAGTTACTTGGATAATTGAAAAAGTCCATGGGTTATGATGAGATATGATGAAAAATGACTTAATCACTTAATTTGGGCCTGCTACCGATGCATGAACCTTGGCGACTCAGCGTCCAAGGCGTTGTCTTGCCCTTCTCCAACGCCAGGACGCCTAGGCAACGCTATGGTGACGTCATGACAACTATGCTGACATAGTATATTATCAATTTGTGGATAGCTTCTAGGTTCCTACCACAATAGAAGGAAAAAAACAATTATAACTTGGGTGGCCTCAGTGCAGCAGCTATTCTTCTTCTATTTTTCTCTCTTTGGTTCTTGTGAAAAGTAACGACATAACAAATATTCAAAAGAAAAAGGAAACAAAAAGAGGAAAAGTGTTCAACAAGGACAGGAATCCAATTTGATCTATTAATCTGACATGTTTGAACTTACATCTGCTCCTTGCATGTAGATAGCAATTTCCTATGAATGTGTAACACATTCCTTGTAAAATCTTTGCTCTAGGTACTCAGTAATCTGTATAAGAAAAACATTGACAACATGAGAACCACGGTGAAGGCCTCTTAAAATTGCCAATGAGATTTTGTAACTTATGAGTCAAGACATCAAAATATTTTACCATTTTCAAAACTAAAGCAGTTTCAACAAAACAGATTGGAGCATGAATTTAGTTCAACTCAACTTTAACAAAACTGAAATTTCATATCTCAAGAGAGGTAAGTAGCGCTAGCATGGACCAATACCATTTCAAAGAAACTGGTTTTCAATATAATAAGATACCATAAGCATCATATTTAGAGATACTATAATTTCGGAAGTTCAGCATAAACAGAACATCACAAACAAGTAACTCCACATGCTTACATATCCTAAAAATCAAACTCAGGATACTTGAAATTACTTGAGGCAACATTGGTGGTGGCCACAGCTGTAGAATTAATACACATTATGTTTACAAATTACCAAAGTCAAAAATCAACAGGAAGATAAACCTTACCTTAGGTATTCGTAACGAATTTTTCGAAGCATATTCACAAAGCTTCCCAATCATTCGATCATTCGGGCCAGCATCCTACCATCATATTGATAACAAATCAGAAGCTTTCAGGAAGAAGTTAGAAATACGATCATGACCACAAATAACAAATTTCCCGAACTGATAAATGCAACTATTTCTAACTAAAGCTTAGGGAGAAACAAATTAAACCGACAATAACAGGAAGAAAAAAAAGGAATCCTACAAGTATTTATCAGTATGTTTTGGGGCTTAATCACAAGCACTATCCATTAGACTATTACTCCTAGTCAAACCCTTATGAAAACAACTACAGGAACACAATATGAGAATATTATAAGTAGGAATTTAATTTGGAAAACAGTACATATGGAATATAATTTGAAAACCAAGTTGATATATGTTTTATCAAACTAAACTAAACAAAACAGACTAATAGCGAACATCAAAAAATTGTATATGTCGCAAATCAACACACTTTGGCAAAGCATTCAATTCAGAGTAATAATCCTAATTACCCATTTTTCTGCTGACAGCAATAAATTTAATAACACTCCAACAGAAGGCATAAATTTCCAAGTAAATTGCCAACAGTAATCCTAAAAGTTCACCTGAGACCGTGGGAAGATGTCGGCTAGAAGCTTCTTGTACCTCTTTACAGGCTGTCTCGACCTTGCCCTAAGTGAAGGACAGAAACAACAAATGTTGCCACAGATGGGTAAAACCCGCCTTGATATAACCCCCATTTCCGAAGGATATTCAAGCCCCTCCTCTGGAATAAGGTAAATATTTAGCTAACAGAATTCACCAAAAACTCCTTTACCCATAAGTGTACTACAGTTCTGAAACTTATAAGAATTGTGGTCATAAGGTGATATAAAGAGCTGGTTTATGCAAAATTCTCTATTTCTGGGAAGAAAAAAAACAAATCAAATTTAGCTAGTAATTCTAATAAAACACATTGACCCAATTTCAGAAATGTTCTAGTATACTCTAACAAATGTTTCTAATACGTCATCTTCAGTTGATTTTTAAACACAAATTTTAAACCCATCTTTTTCAAGGGTTGTGATCAACAAACAAATAAAGTCAGGCTTTTATCTTGAATTCAGCCAAATTACACGAATTCAACCATATGCACTAATTCAAACGATAAATTCAATCTCGATCCAGAGGAGGCGCATTAAGTGTAAATCTTTAGCAAAGGGAATAGAAAATATAACAAGCCAAATGAGAAACATCAATGAATGTGAAATTTCAAAAATTCTATGAAACTAAATTCTCATGGTTCAAATCATTACCTTCACATTAAAGAGCAAAATCGAGAGGCAGGGGCTTGAAATCTTCTTCTCGCGATTTTTCTATTTCCATCGGACATTTATAATTCCATGAACATAATGGTTGGTCGAATTTTGAATTTCCTAAAGAAAATTGTAATAATGAAAATATTATAAATAAATAAATAGGTAAAATATTAGTTGGAGTAATCTTAGACGCGCGGAAATTCATTTATATTAGTGAACAGCCTAATAATCTGGACGATCATAACTAACGTGGGAGCCACTGATCCATAGTTGTATGGTTGGGATTTGAGAACTCGACGCGGCTAATCGGCGAAATACGGAAGTGTGGCTTTCGGCTAAGCAAATGATTCAAATGATGGTGTTATTTTTTCAAATTTTTTTTACTTTTGTGGGTAACTAAGCATTTCTTTGACGCCAACAAGGGACCAACGGTCCCAGACCTCCCGGTAATTAAGGGGGTGTACTTTTTCGCTTTTTATATGCTCGTAATTCAATTACGAAGTACGAATTATGTTATAAAATGTTCTGTCCATTCAAGTTTATTTGTCTTAACTTTTTTTTCTTTATTTTTTTAAATATTATTTTTAACATTACTTTTTCAATAATATCTTCATTTAATTTTTAAAAAATTATTAAAAATAACATGACATATACATTAAAAAAAGTAGCACCATTAATTTTGATATTAGAATCATAATCACACCCTTTTTCCCTTTTTCTCCTCTATTTTACTTTTTTAAGAAAGAATTAGGAAATTAAATAAAACAAAAAATATAATAACAAAATAATTAAAATTAGTAATTTGAAGATCAATTTTTTTTTTAATGAATGTGTAATTTCAAATTATGATAAGTAAAGTTCAACAAATGGAGTATTGTATTTGATGATTTCGTTTTTGTAGCCTTTTCTAGTTTGTTACTTTTTGCGTGTGCCTATTTTGCTTCGGGGTTGGTTTTCAGATAAACTAACTCATGATTTCATGTGAAGAATGAGTTTTGTTATAAAATTATTATGTTGTTTATAATTTTTTGTGATATATTATACTAATATATTAATAATAATAATAATAATAGGTCTTCAAATTTTATAATTTTATTTTGATGATAACAAATTAGGTAAATAGGTAAAATGGGTAGTGTTAACGCCAAGATCTTCTTCAACGTCTCATTCAAGTAAGACGCCTCGATCCCCGCACACTAAACACAAATAACATTAAAAGTTTGACGAACTTGACCATCAATCGAGGATAATTTCAGCGTGAGAGTCAAGACAGCTGGTATTCTGAGGGTTATAAATGGAGGATAAAATATCTAGTGTTCTTAGAGATAAAATTATCGGGTTGTGTGTATCGTGCACTTTTCTTGGAGACTTCCTTGCTAGGTTATACTCTCTTTGCTGGTTCTGGTACCACTACTACCGTCATGTTACCCCCACTCCTCGTTGATCTCTCGCCGATCGCATGCGGTGTTGTCACCTTTCTTCCATCGTGCATACCGCCCACGGCTTATAATCCCATCCACATTAATGATCTGCAGACTTTTAGTCAACAGCCATCCTTTTTCATCATTACAAGTCAAAGACAGAGATATTAAAAGATCTAATGGATCAGTCCATTGACCCGGCCCAATTTTGTAAGGACTAAGCTCAAATAACCTTAGGCCTTAATATCAAAGACCCAATGAACTAACTAAAAAGTAGGCCCAATCCGTTCGGCCCAATAGGTGAAATGTCATGACCCAACATTGCCCCCTAGTTTTTTATCAAATAGGATATTTAATGGAAAACTATAGATGGTCCATGATATTATAGGATCTAACAAGATTGAAATAAGCCCAAACTGAAATTTACCAAGGCCCAAATGGTGGAGAGTTAAAGTAAAGAGATGGAATGAGACCGAAAACTCAATGGAAAGGCCCCACCTGGTAAATATTTGAAGCTTAAACGCGACGCTTTCCATTCAACTTCCCCATCATTGCCAGAAATTAAATGTGCCGCCTTCGTAACTCGTGTAACCGTCAATATAAAAAGTAACTTTTGCCCAAATTGACGTTTTTACCTGTCCATTCGAATTTTGAACCTTTGAGCTCTTCTCTCCTTTCTCAAACTTCCTTCTCAGTTTTGCAAAATCTCAACAATGGTGACTCTGAACTCGAACCAGAACTCTCCCCTTCGCGTAACTCCTATCACCACCGTTCCTTCGAACCCCCATCCTAATGAAGAAGCTTCGAGCTCAAATCCCCAAACTGCCACCTCCATCGAAAAATTTGTGCCTCCGAAACCCATGCCTAACCCCTCCTATTTCTTCAAAAATAAGGAACAATATCTCCACGCCAACACACCCTCCATCATCTCTGAGACTGAGTTATAGAAGATTAAGGGTCGTTATCACATCCCCGATACCCACTTGATAAGAGCCCCCAAATCTGATGAGAAGATGTACCAACGTCCAGATGGTTGGGAATGGTACATTCCGTGACCACCTTTCAAAAAGGGGTTAGATTTCCTCTCCACATCTTTCTGGTTACCCTTCTAGGGTTTATTGGGGTAGGGTTTGCCCAACTGGTGCCAAACTCCTACATTCATATTTTGGCTTTTATCGCATTCTGTCATGAATGTGGAGTCGAACCTACTCTCGACTTCTTTTTTACCGTATACAAGATTGCTCAAACTAGGGAGAAGGGGTTCAAAGTTCTGGGCAAGCACGCACACAAGGCTGGTGAAAAGTTTGAGAGGCGGTCGTTGATAAATACTCCCTCGAGCAATAGAGGATGGCATGAGAGATGGTTTTTTGTTAAGGGACCAGAGATCGCCTCTTTACCGAATTGGGCGACTGATGAAAAGATTTTTGCTGACTTCGGAGATATTCCCAAAGAACGTGTAGCCGAACTGATCGAACTTTTGAATAATTTCCCTAAGGAGGAATGGCAACACGGTCTTCTTTCCAAACAGACATGGCTATATGATCATAAACGTAAGTATCAAACTATTTTCGTGCATATTTCTGTGAAACCCTTGATAATATTGGTTCTGATTTATCGTTGCACAATCTTTGCAGTGTCCTTAGTTAAAACGACCCCTTCAAAGGTGAAAGAGTTTGAAGATTTTTTGGCTGGGAAGGTTATAGATGTAGATGAAGAGCTTCCCCCATGAGAATCTCCTTAGGCTAATCACCTCACCACTGAAACGCCCATCGTCAACCCTCAGATTAATGAACCACAAGCTGACGAGCCCATTATTCCTGAAGAATCCCTCAAACCCCGACGAAGAAAAAGAGCCGCTAAGAGATCTAAATCCATCCGTCGAGATACAGACCCTGAAACAGAGCCAGAAACAAATCTAGAAGCAAACCCCGAAGCAAACCTTTCATCCAATCCCACTTCTGTACCTCCTGAATCTGCCCCAATCAAGAGAAGTCTGTTTGATATACCTTCACACGAACGGGCGAAAGTCCTTCGTGTCAAAAAGTTTAGGACAAAGATTACTCCCTTGACAGTGGAGGAGCTTCGAGTTCCCCCATCTTCGACCAACAATCCCCCAGCCATCCCCGTGGAAACTCAAGTGCCAGACGGTGGCGAGTCAATTGAATCCACCCTTCGCTCTCTCGCAAGAGAAAACAACTGTCTGATGGTCACCCAAGCTCATCATCCGTTCTTTCACCGGTTCGCGAACCTATTCCTGCCCGATCACCTTCTCCTGAAAACATATATATGGATCCATCACCAACTTGTGATCAAACCATTCCTTCTCCTTCAAGACAATCACCTTCTGAATTTCAATGTGAGGCCATGGCCTCTCCGACCATGTGGCCTCGGTTTAACGACAACTTCCCTTTTCGACTATTTGATGCCTTCGTCCGTGAGACCGATGATCATCGATTTGGTAATAGTTAGAACATGGATCTGCTTAAGGAAGGCATGAGCTATCTGGCGAAGGTGAATGGTTTTCTCTTTTAATTTCTGTGTTTATCTTTATACATAGATATCCGAAACTGATCAAATAATGCTGAATCATGTGTAGGCGAATACTGTATTCGAACGTCTGGGTCCAAAGTCTGCTAAAGCTGAAGCCAAAGAAGAGGCAATAAGAAAGGAGAATGCCATCCTGAAGTCGGCTTTGGCTCGGGAACGAACTCAACGCGAAGGCGTTCTTCACACTAATGAAGGTCTTCGAAATGAGTTGGCTCCGACTAAGGAAGAGGTGAAAACATCCAAGGAAGAATTGAAGTTATCCAAGGCCAACCACGAGGAGATTGTCAAGATGAATGCTGACCTGGTTCAACGGAGTGAACTGAGGATGGAGAAAGTTAAGGAGTTGAAGTCCTGCAATAAGATTTTTGCCAAATCGATTGAAAAGCTAGAGTTACAAGAGACTCGTCATCTGCATAGGCGTCAGAAGCTCGAAGAAGAAATCAGGGAACTCCGAGCTCTTCGGGATCTGGGACCCCTTAACTGGATGATCTCTGCGCAAGCAAATGCGAAGAGTATCTAAGTCGATGAGATCACGGGAAATTATGAAGATCCATTTCGAAAGCTATGAGCTCACAAAGTCGCAAGAAGGAGAAATTGATTGCAGTTAACGTGGATCCGTCACTGCTCGACTCGTCAGATGGAGAGGATGATGCCTGATGATGTTGTTGTTTCATTCTGATTTTTCAAAATTTATGTGAAAATTATCTGTCTTTTTGGGGGTTATTTTTAAGAACTTTATCAGAAAATTTTTAATTTTATGTAATAGTTTAGTATTACGGTTGGATGAACGAATCTTCAAATTTATTTATCATGGCTTCGCTTTTGATTCGCTTTCTTGTCAATAATTCAAAGATTAAATAGACTTGCATGAACTTAACTTAGGCTGTGAATCAGATAAGGCATATAACAGTTAAGTTGAGAAATGTGATGAACTGAATTAAATGAACTGAACTGAATGAACCGAACTCAACACTTGAACAAAATGAAGTATTGTATACTTATCGTTTCCGAAGTGTGAGGCAGGTCATGTACAAGGTGAATTCGGCTGATCCTCCTTGCACCATCAAGATCTTGTTTACTACTCGGGGTAGAACAAGTATATAAGGACATTTGTTTACCACTCGGGGTAGAACAATTTTATAGGGACCATGGAATTTTTTCACCACTCGCGGTCAAAACAATTCATAAGGACACTCCTGACAAAAAGGCTACCATCGAATGGCCAGCGAGTCCGACCATACCTCCTTACTTCTGTGCATATCGATTTACCACTCACAGTAAGAGCAATATTAAAAGGACCATGGAATTTGTTTACCACTCGCGGTAGAACAAATTCATAAGGACACTCCTGCAAAAAAGGATACCATCAAATGGTCAGCGAGTCCACCCCGTCCTCCTTACACCGATGAAGTTTGCCTACCCCGAAGGGCCTGACAAATTCATAAGGACCACCTGCCACAAAGGCTACCATCGAATGGTCAGCGAGTCCCCCCCCCCCATCCTCCTTACTCCCTTGTGAACTTAGGACAAATAGGACGAAGATCAATTGTGAAAAAGTGAATCTTTTATTGATGATGAACAACTATGTACAAACTTCCGATAAACTGACTCGATCTCTACTGAAAGTATTTCCGAAGCCTGCCAGCGTGCCAAGTGTTTTTGATCTCGGATCCGTCTAATGCCTTTAACCGATAAGTTCCAGGTTTAAGTACTTCAATTCCTTCATACGGTCATTCCCAGTTTGGCATTAGCTTTCCCATGTTCTGTGGCGTGGATGCTTCGACTTCTCTGAGGACGAAATCCCCCACTTCAAATTTGCGAAGCTTTACCCCCTTATTGTAGTTTTTGGCTACTCTCCATTGATATGCTGCCAGCTTGATCAAAGCCAGCTCTATGACTTCTTCCAACAGATCCAAGTTGACCTTCAGTCCTTCTTCGTTATAGAGCTCTTTAAACTGACTAACCTGAAGACTTGGGGATCCAATCTCGATTGGGACTAAGGCGTCAGTACCATAGGCCAATCTGAAAGGTGAATCTCCTGTTGTGGTCCTCGGTGTAGTTCGGTAAGCCCACAATACACTGAGTAGCTCCTCCGGCCATCTTCTTTTAGCTTCGTCCAGTCTGCGTTTGATCCCGTTCAGAAGCATTCTGTTGGTCACTTCAACCTGCCCATTTGACTGTGGGTGAGCCACTGAAGTCTTCCTGTGCTGAACCCCCAATTCTTTCAGAAACCCTTCAAATTTTGATCCCACGAACTGGCGTCCGTTGTTCGATATTACCACTTTAGGAATCCCGAAGCGAAACACTACGGACTCTTTCATGAACTTCAAACACTCTTGTTCCGTTATCAACCGAAGTGGCTTCGCCTTTACCCATTTGGTCATATAATCAATAGCAACTATGACAAAGCTGACCTGACCTTTAGCTTTAGGCAACGGACCAAATATATCTACCCCCCTGACAGCAAAGGGTATAGGAGATAAAATCGAGTATAGTTCTTCTGGTGGCTGATGAGGGATCGGACTGTTGAGCTGGCATTTCTCACACTTCTTCACATACTCTGTCGCTTCCTTGAAGATTGTAGGCCAATAGTACTCCTGCCGAAGTACTTTATAAGCCAAAGACTTAGCGGCCATATGATCACCGCAAATACCCTCATGAACCTCCCGAAGAGCATACTCAGCCTCAGATGGAACCAAACACTTTAATAATGGTGACAAAAATGCCCTTCGATAAAGATCCCCATCAATGAGAACAAAGTTGGCACTCTTATACTTGATCTTCTTCGCCAGCATCTGATCCGAAGGAAGGACGCTATCTGCCAAATACACAATGTAAGGGGTCATCCAACAGTTGGATCGTTCAATACACATTACCGCTTCGTGCTGGATACTCGACTGCTGCAAAACCTCCAAATAAACTGACCCATTAAAAACGACAGCATCCGTAGTGGCCAGTTTCGATAAGGCATCGACAATGGAATTGTCGTTACGTTCTATGCCCTGAAACTCATAAGAGACAAAATACTAAAGCCGGTCCTTTAACTCTGCCAAATACTTGATCATCCTCGTTCCACGAGCTTCATAATCTCCCGATAGTTGCTTGACGACCAGTTGAGAATCACTGTATATAATCAGCTTCTGTACTTCTAGACTTTTTGCCATCCGGACTCCTGCCAACACTGCTTCATACTCGGCCTCGTTATTCGTTGCTCTGAACCCAAATCGGATGGCCTACTGCACCTTGAATCCTTCCGAACTTGTCAAAATAATCCCTGCCCTGCTGACATCCGCAGTAGAAGAGCCATCAGCATACATCGTCCAAGAATTATGACCATGCTGAAGAACTGCAACCACTCGATCGGACGTCTCAGCTTCTGGCAGCTCAACATCTGCTTCGGAGAACGAACATTCCACCATGAAATCGGCCAAGGCCTGACCTTTGATAGCAGTTCGGGGATGATATTCAATAAAAAATTGGAATAATTCCATAGTCCATGCTGCTAATCTCCCCGAAACTTTTGGTTTGCTCATCACCTTCTTCAGTGGTTGATCTGTGTAGACAACTAGGAGTCGACCTTGAAAATATTGCTGAAGCTTTCGACTAGCAATTATTAAAGCAAAGGCAAATTTTTTAATATTTGGATACCTGGTTTCAACATCTCTTAGGACGTGACTGACATAATAAACTGGATGCTGCTTCCCACTGACCTCTCGAACCAGCACTGCTCCAACTGCCAACGAACTAGCTGCCAGATATAAATACAAAGTCTCAGCTGGGGAAGGTTTCATCAATAAAGGAGCCGAAGACATATATGTCTTTATGCCTTGGAAGGCGTCTTCACACTCCGAAGTCCATTGGAATGTCTTTGCATTCTTCGGTCCCTTCAGTGTGTCGAAGAATGGTAATAATCTTTCTGTGGATTTGGACATGAACCTCCTTAAAGCTGCAATCCTACTAGTCAGACGTTGAACGTCTTTGAATGACTGAGGAGTCTTCATGTCTAAAATGGCCTGGATCTTTTTCGGATTGGCCTCGATACCCCTTTGACTGACCAGGTAACCCAGGAATTTCCCTACACCGAGTCCAAAAGTACACTTTGTAGGATTGAGCCTCAATTTGTGATGGCGGACAGTCTGAAAACACTCCTCCAGATCATCCAAATGTTTCTGAACCATCGTGCTCTTCACAATCATATCATCCACGTACACCTCCATGTTCTTTCCCAGCTGTTTATGGAAGACAAAGTTCATCATTCTCTGGTAAGTGGCTCCAGCATTTATCAGGCCGAAGGTCATCTTCTTATAGGCATACACCGAATGGTGTGTGATGAATGCAGTCTTTGGAATGTCCTCCTTGCACATAGAAATTTGATGATAACCTGAAAAAGCATCCATAAAGCTTAGTAGTGCATACCCCGAAGTCGCATCAATAAGTTGGTCACTATGGGGTAGAGGATAGAAGTCCTTTGGGCATGCTTTATTCAGATCTGTGTAGTCGATGCAGACTCTCCACTTCCCATTCTGCTTCTGCACCAGCACCACATTTGCCATCCACTCTGGATAGTCGATCTCGAAGATGAAGTCAGCAGCTATCAGCTTCGCGATCTCCTCATCAATGATTCTTTGACGTTTAGGTGCAAAGATCTGCCTTTTCTGCCGAACTGGCTTCTTTGATGGATCCACATCCAGCCGATGCTCGACAATCTTTCGACTAATCCCAGGCATGTCTTATGGCTCCCATGCAAAGATATCCGCATAACAGCGAAGAAGTTCCATAAGGTTTGTCCGGAAAGGTTCCGGCAAACCCGAACCAATCTTCACAATCTTGTCTTTCTTTCCCGGGACCAGTTCGATCTCTTCTGTCTCTCCTGTAGGAATAACCAATGGCTCCGAACTACTTTCAGTGAAGGGCTCGATCTCGATTGCCATGGTTTGCTTCTGCTTGCTGACCCCTACTCCAGAGGAAATAACAGCATTCCGATAACAGCGTCGGGCCAGATCCAAATCCCCTGCTACCTCTCCCACTCCATGTGCCGTAGGGAACTTGATTTTAAAATGAGGGATGGAAGTCACTGCTTGGAGAGCAGTCAAGGTAGGTCTTCCTAGTATGGCGTTGTAGGTCGAATCTACATGCACAACATAAAATTTATATGTTATTTCTATTGTTGTGGAGGCGTCATCAAGATGATTTGGTAGCTCAATGGTTCCTATCACTTTGACCGGATCATTGCTGAAGCCATATAGAGGAGCCTCCTGTCCAACCTCCATCTTTCGCCCATCAAGATACATCATCTGATAAGCATGGGCATACAGAATATCCACCGAATACCCGTTGTCTATCATCATGCGCTTCACATCTATAGAGCCTACTTGTGTAGTTATCACCAATGCTCCTTCATGGGGTTCGATGGGCTCCGAAGGATAATCTGCATCGGTGAAGGATATGACAGTCCCGGGAAATAGTCTGTCGATCTTCGGGGGAGCACTCACCACGGACATGACCGAGTCCAGATATCCTCTCCTCTTCATTCCTACCAACTTCCCTGATGTCCCCCCGGTTATTACATCAACGATGTGCCTTGGTGGCTAATTTGGGGCAGGCTGCATGGGGGGAGTCGATTGACCTGTCTGAACTGTACAGTCGGCATTCTGCTGCTCTAGTTGGTCCCTCCCTGCCACATATTGAACCAACAAACAACTTTGAACTTTCCTCTCCACAAAATCTTTCAAATTGCAACATTCATTAGTGTCGTGACCTGTGGCTTGATGATAGTCACAATATTTCTGAGTATTGCCTTGTCTTGGCTTGAAGTTATCACGAGGTGGTTCGAAGAACGGCTGGCCCCTGATCTGATCCAGAATTACCGACCTTTCCGTATTCAGTTTGGTGTAGACCTTATTCACCTTTGGGGTAGAAGCCGGTGGGCGATTATTTCCTTGTCGCCATGTGTTATTGTACTTCTTTGAGCTGCCCTCTGATCGATCGTTATATCCCCCCACCTTCTTCTGATCGCCTTCGGTTTTATGAGTATCTGCCTCCTTTATTCGGTCCGAAGAAGGTCGTTTCAGGCTATTCATGGCTTCCTCCACCACAATATAACCTTCTGCTTTATCAAAGGCTTCTACTAAACTCTTCGGATGGTGAAACATCAGCTTCTTCACCAACTTTTCAGACTTTACCAGATCCAACCCATTCTGAAACAAACCTACAGCCTGCAGATCATTGAGGTCTGCCACCTGGCCAACTACTTCCCTGAACCTCTTCACGTACTGACCCAAGGATTCATCGGTGAATTGTCTGGCCTGGGCTAAAGAACCTGTGGGCTTCCCTCTTCTTTGGTTGCTCCTAAACCGGGCATGGAATTTATCACACAGCTCGGACCATGAGGATACTGAATCTATCAGCAAAGTTCCCATCCACTGCCTCGCATCCTTCCTTAGCGTTGTGACGAACGTATGGCACTTGGCAGCATTGGTAAAATCATAATAATCCATCAGCCGGTCAAATGCTTGGCTATGGTCATAAGGGTGTCCAGACCCATCGCAACTCTCCATGTGAGGCAACTTCTTGGTGGTATCTGCCTTCTCCTTAAGAATATCCGAGGAAAAGGGGGACGCCTTCTTTCCCGGAGTATCCTTTACCTGTTGAACCTCAGCTAATTATTTTTGGAGCTCCTTTAATTCCTTCACCAAATACTCCACTCCTTCCGGTTGAGATGACGCTTCTTTTTCCAGTGACTCTTTCCTCCTTCGAGTAGATCAGTCTTTTGCCATAGAACCCCCAACTCTCGAGGGGCTTTTACGATGATGATGGTCCACAGAGCGAGGTGCCCTCGGTGGACTTTCTGGTGTATGGCCCCTAGATCTACTTCGTCTCTGGGTTCTGTGGCTATAATGAGAATGCGCAATAATGAGCGCCATTTTTGTATTCTCCGGAGTTCATTCCCTGGATCGACCTCTTCGTTCGCTTCGACCTTGCTCCTTAGAACCGACAGGGTGATGTGCCCTCTTCGATCTTTGAGGAGTAGGGCTTCTTGATCTTTTTCTTTCTCGATGTTGGCCTCGAGACTCACGTCCTGAATGAGCAGGTTCCTTCCCACTCCGATGCCCACACTCTTCGGACTGAACATAACTGGACGCTTCATCCCTCAACTTTGTCATTCGATTCATCTGCTCAGTTATACCCTGTCGCTGCTTCATAAGTGCCTCCATGACCCTATCTGTTTCGTCTGCCATCTTAGCCAGTTGGGAGGCTTTTTCATCTTGGTCATCTCGGTATCGAGTTTTAGGCGAGGTTCCTTCTATTCGTTTCCGACCATGACCAGACCCTTTCTCTGCCGTGAAAACTAGTTTTCTCTTAGCTTTGCTCACGACCTTCTGTCGAGAATCTTCATGCGATCGTTTGGACGCTGTGCTGGCATGAACACTTAGTGCAGGTCCCAAACGATCCTTGACAGACACTCGTGGTGCTGATTCACTGACATTCATCGGCTGCCCTTCAGGTGTAGATGTTCTACTCTTCCCCATGAATACTGACATAGAACGACCACAATGTGTGATTGAAAAATACTCAGGACACTAGAACTCACCCCTCCTTCTAGCGCCAATGTTAACGCCAAGATCTTCTCCAACGTCCCAATCACGTAAGACATACGATCCCGCACACTAAACACGATCAACACCAAAAGCAGCGGCTTCGGACCATTGGGGATAGCTTCAAAGCGTGAGAGTCAAGACAGCATAATTCTAAGGGTTAAAAGTGGAGGATAAAATATCTAGTGTTCTTAGAGAGATAAAATTATTAGTTGTGTGTATGCGTACCTTTTCTTGGAGACTTCCTTACTAGGTTATACTCTCTTGCCTGGTTTACTGTGCCACCTACAACCGTCTGACACAGCCCCCCACTCCTTAGTGATCTCTGCCGACTGCATGCAGGTTGTCACCTTTCTTCCCATCTGCATACTGCCGTACGTGGTAATTTATAATCCCATCCACATTAATGATCTGCAGACTTTTAGTCAACAACCATCCTTTTTCATCATTACAAGTCAAAGACAAAGATATTAAAAGATCTAATGGATCAGTCCATTGACCCGATCCAATTTTGTAAGGACAAAGCTCAAATAACCTTAGGCCTTAATATCAAAGACCCAATGAACTAACTAAATAAGTAGGCCCAATCCGTTCGGCCCAAAAGGTGAAATGTCATGACCCAATAGGTAGAATCCTCTCCATAGGATTAAAAAAAAATTAAAATGATTTTAATTTATTTTATTTTTATCTTAATCGAAATTACTTTCAAAATTCTAATTAAATTTATTTTCCGACCTTGAATTAAGAAAATTAATTCATATAGTAATATTTCCCAAGGAGATTTCTAATTTTTTAAAAAAATTAATTTTCTATAATCTTTATTTGGGCAAAATGACAAAATCCTAAATTTATATCCATATATATGGACTATGGTATGTATATATAATATATATAAAATAGGAACAATTACATATTAGAGTACATTTTAAAAGTAATTACAAAAATCATACGTTCATAAAATAATTACAAAAATATGACACTTCATCATATATATTTACAATACTAATATAATTAAGAGTCCTTAATTTAAGGGATTAAAATTAATGGGCTGACATGGCAAATGATTGGATTTTTTTGAAAGACGTGATAACTGCCATCTATCATTTGATTGTGACTCTTCAGTTACAAACCCTTGTTCTAAAATTGAAACTTGTTTCTCTCTTTTGTTTGTGCGTTCTTCATCTCTATTGATCATTTCCGGTGATTTATGTTAGTTCCTAGTAGGCACAATAGATCTAGAAGGGGGGGGGGGGGGTTGAATAGATCCTTTTATTTTAAATACTTTTCTCTGTTATTTTGTATAGCTATTAAATTAGCATATGCCAAGCATAAGAATCTTTTCAAGCACATCGAAATAAGTAAAAGATCCCCTTCATTGATATATTCATAATCATACATACATTGTTCGTAGAGTAAGTTTAGTTGTAAGCAGTTAAAACATACATAGCAGTTATAGCAGTTATAGTACATAATATAAATGACATAATGTAAAATACACAAGGGGTTTTAAGTGGTTCAGAGACTCAAGCTCCTAATCCACTCTTCTACTTTCAACTAACAAGATTTCCACTAAGGAATGGCAGCACCCTGAATCACTAAGATTCCTTCAAGGCCAGCAGCCTTGGGACTCCTCTAGTTTCCTAGGAACTCTTCAAGCCCAGCAGGCTTGGAACTTCGTTTAGTCCATCCGGACAAGGACCCTTCTGGCCATGGCTTCATTTAGTCCCTTCGGACAAGGACCCCTCAAGCCCTAGCTTTGTTGAGTTGTTTGTTTGTTGTTGTTGGAGTTGGTGCTGAGTTGCTAAGATGTCTTCATGCTCTGAACATCTTCTATACTTAGCAACTTGGCTTGATCACCCTTGAAGTGCAGTTGAGTGTTTGCATGATACTCAGCTTCTTCGGTTACTCAACCACTTCGGATGATCCCTTGATGAACTGTCTTGAAGATCTTTCTCTTGATACATGATGGCTACACATGATAGGTTTCCAAGATGACTGTAAGTTCTTCTTCTTGGTACTTAGAAAACTTTCTCATGCTTGTCACCATGATGGTATTTGTGATCTCCCTTCTTGATACTTGATGCCTTCTCATGATGTACTTACTAAGATGACTGTGAGCTCTTCTCTATTGTACTTAGAGTCTTCCCATGATGGACATCAAGATGACATGATGCTCTTCTTTCTCTCGGCAGTTCAGAACACTCTTCGTGTAGTAGAACTCTCACTTCTACATAGTAGAACTCACACTTCTACTTCTTTCTTTGTCAGACTTCTAAGTGTTCTTGGTGGATCGTAGAGCGAGCCTTTGGACTCACTATCTCACATGGTTTAGATCAGTCCACCTTCTCTCCAAACTCGGCAACTCCAGCAACCCTTGATCTTTGAAGCTCTTCTAGATTTATACTCTTTCCCAATCCTTCCATTAGAAAGTAGCCGTTGAAGACTATTCAAATATCTTCACAGATATCGAGTTGACAGAGGTAGATTGCTGATGTGACATATCATACTTTATCTGACATTGAAGTCTACTGTTTCACCTACCCTTCAGAGTTGTCACTTTAATGTCTTGGGCAGGTTGAAGACTTTATTATCTCCTTCTGATTTCTCGATCAGAGGTTGTCTTTTTGCATCGATGCTCTCAATAAGCTTTTGTCTGAATACCAACCTTCAGATTGAACCGTTGCCAATGCTTCAGTCTTCGGTTGTTCGGACTCTACGATTCTGATGCACGTCTTCGAGGACCTGATCGTAGTGTCTTGTTGAGTGTTACTCATTGACTGGTAGAGTTAACACTACGATCTTGAAGAGTGTTGATTGGATCTCCAATGTAGTACACCTCTTCCTTTTATTGTGCAGTGCTTCAATGCTTCTGTTTGCTTCGACTGTTCTCAGATACTAATGGCCTAACTCCTTGCTCTAGTCCCCTCTGAATAGCAAGACACTTCATATTTGTGGCGCGTCCAGCTCGTTTTCTCCTTGTGATCTCCCGTTCACTTATCATCGATGGGTGACCTACACTTAATCACTTCACCTTGTTCTTCGAGAGGCTACCCAAGATATCTCGGTTCACCTTCCATCGTTCTTTCTTTCTTTGTTTGCCAAACACTATGATCTTGGTTGCTTCCAAGATCGTTGTCTTCTGTTCACTTGATAGCTACTACATTTGCTGACTTTCCTTAGTTAGCTTCTAAAGTCTTCTTTGGATCTCCTCGTGGAAGACTTTATCACGAATGGCCTTACAACTCAATCTTGATGCTGATTGGGTTGGTGCTTAGATCTTCTGCTAGCCTGCATGCCTTTCGTTGAGTGCTCTCTGGTTCCCTTAAGGTGGAATGCATCTTTGCAGTGCCAACTAGAGGCTTCATTCCTTTGGATATTCTGGGAGTGCTCATTTGTTGAGAACTATATATGCTCTATGATTCTGCCTTGGCATTGTGAGCACTTCTGTTGAGGTCATAGTTTTGCAATCTACGATTAAGCTTCGGCTGTACAGACACTACGATCCGAGATCAGATCTTGACACTCTACGATTTCTGCCTTGTGCTTGTTGTCTTCATCTGATCTGGCTCGACTACGATCTCTGCATGTAATCAATGGACTCTACGAACTCAGAGTGTAGTCTACGATCCTTGACATAGCTTTGGTAGATGACCGGTCGGCTTGTAGGCAGGCTGTCTCTACGATTCTGAACATGACTTCTTCAGCACACTACGATCCTGAGGAAGCTCTTACTCGACGCACTACGATCCTTATTCGTTTCCCTTAGAAGTCTACGAACTCCGAGATCTACTATCTTGCATACTCCTATTCTGCCTCGATAGCTCTCGAGTTAACCTTGACTCTCCTGGCAGACTACGACTTCTGGTGCAGTGCTCGACGATCAGACAAGCCTATCTATTACATCATAAGATCAACCTAACAAGCTTTATCTTTTTATATTTATAGTCCTTGTACATCATTTCTTTATAAGGACTTTACAAAGCTATTTTGCTTATGTAGGATCAACCTAACATATTTGATCAATTCATTCTATAAGTCCTTGTACATATATTTCTATTATCTATCAAAGGACTTTACTACTTTTCTTAATGCAAGCATACTTGCATATTCATTCATATATATCATAATCAAACCATATATTACATAGGAATATCATTCACATGTTTATTCCTGACAATCTCCCCCTATTTGATTATGACAAAAATAATAAGTGCTTATGCATGTTATGAATGAATCTTATATACAGTGAGCAGCTGTATTTATAAAACAGATAAATATGAATGTCATTTATATTGATATAGCAATTTATATATTAAGACATTCTACATCCTGGATCCAGAACATACCTAACTAGTTAGAGATGTACCTCTTTGGCTCCATGTATGTTTCAAGGATGTCTGTTGATCAGCTACTCATCTGTTTGTTCTGTTTGTTCTCCTTTCTCTTGCTCCCCCTGGGATGATGACCTTCTGTCTTTGCTTAGCTCCCCTTCAGCATTTTTTTGATCATGCTCCCCCTCAGACTCTACGATCATGTGATCATCATCTTTTGGCTCCCCCTCAGATGATGATTCTTTTTCTGCTGCAGCTACTGTTTTCTTCTTTGACTTCTTCTCTGTTATCCCTCTGCTCTTCCTTGAGTGCCTCTTGCTCCTCTTCTTTCTATGCCTCTTTTTCTCCCCCTTTTTTTCATCAATCATTTGAGAGAGCTGCTCCATGTTGGACATAAGCTGCTCTATTAGGTATGAGGAGTTGGCAACTTCAAACTTGAGTTCCTGCTGGCCTAGCTCAAGTTGCACTGAGAAAGACTGCTTTAGGTCGTCAATCTTGTCAGAGAGGGCTTGGATCTGCTCTTCATTGGTCTTCTGAATTCATAGAGCATCTGCCTTCTGATCTTGTATGGCCTTCTAATAGATGTTATCTCTCTCTTGGAGTTTGAGAGATACATCGCCCAAAGTAAGCGAAGCTTGTCTTTGGAAGGAATTATCTCTCCTGCCATCGCTCGCCTTCGTGATTCTTCGATGAGCGTAGATATTTTCTCGCTTAGATCATCAGAACTCTTCTGTACTTCCTGCTCCAAAGTTTGATCCTTTTGTTGGGCAGCACCTGGTTGAGCATCAGTTTGGACTCTACGATTTTCATCCTTAGACAGATTTTCGAAAGTCTTGAGAATCTGAATAATTGTTGAGTTCCAATCACTAGTTGAGAATGAGGGAATGTCTGATAGTAGTGCTTGAGCATAAGGAGGCTTCTGGTTTTGGGCTTGAACATCATCAGCAGTAGAGTGAACAGACTCTACGATCAGCTCCTTGGTCATGACTCTTCGTCCTTCAGAATCTACTCTACGATCGTAGGGGATATAGAGATTTTCAGCATGACGATAGACTTTGAAGTGGGGTTGGTCTTTGATAAGTTTGGTGGCAAACTTCTTTACTCTTGGAAAGTTCTGAGCCACCAGTTCCATGCTTGGGAAGTGAGAGAAGCACCAGCTGAGATATCTTCCATCTCCTTCAGTGTGAGCCTTTAGCCATGGCATCCACTGGAAGAACCATCTAATCAGTAGGTCGTCAGGATTGTAGAGAATGGTTGAGCAGTCTAGCTCCATATTGTTCCAGTTTTTGGCTATATCAAAGGTAGTCATTCTTACTACCTCGAAATTTGCATTTCTATAGTTCACCCATCTCTCTCGATGGAGCATCCGGTAGATCATTTGAAACTTCCACTACGATCCTTCCGCTAAATCTTAAGGAGAGAGGTGGATAATCTTCTTGTTAAATTCGCTTCTCGAGGTGCGTAACCGTAATCTTCTTCAATTTCTTCTCTCTGAGTTCGAACTTTCTTGATCATTTTCAGCAGAGAATCCTCTTGTCGCATTTCATTCTCGTAACTTTCTTCAAAGAAGATCTTCTTCCGATTAATTTTCTTCATTGTTGGTCCTATCCTCAAGACTATCTTTTCGTGATGCAGACTCATCATCACTTAATTCAATGGGGCATTTGATTGATCACTGCTTCTCTTGGAGGCAAACTTTGCTTGCAGTCTGTAGCTTTTCCTTCTTTTTGGAGGTTCAGCTTTGGGAGAGTCGGACTCCTCTTCTTTTATAGAAACAGTATCATTTGACCCAGTGTAAGACCCCAGCTTTTATAAATAAAGATGATTTTTCTATAAATATTATTTTTGAATATTATGGAATAATTTGATATAATGTTATAGTTGTGGGTAATATTTATAAATTTTGCAAAGTATGCAAGTGGTTATATTATATTCGATTGGTGGGGAATATTCGGTTTAGCGGGGAATATTAAATACAATGGCTCAATCATTGGTGGACCCCACAATGTAATTATTAAAAGCGACAAAAAATATTTTATTGAAATAACGGCGGAAGTTTTACCGTTGATCTTTGTTGAACTACTCGGTAGTAAAAGTAAAGAATACGTGTGGTTGTATAGTAGCACACCGGTATTGATTATTGATGCTTATGTGAGAAGTCACTCGGTTTGATTCCATTATTGTCGATTAATAATATGAATTATTATAAGCGATAATGACGTTTTGTTTTATTCGTATTATTAACGTAATAAAAGCGTAAACATCTTTTTATATAAAATGTAATACTTTATTAAAGTTAATCTATAAATAAAATATATTATATTTTATTATGCATAGTGTTGATATAGTGTTTGCATAGTAAAATGTTTTTATATAAATAGAATATATTATATTTAAAAGATTTTGCTTTAAATATGGATCGTCGATTAAAGTAAATCAATTTGGATCGTTCATGGATTAATTACTATGCATTCTATTTTCCTATAAATAGAAGCTCATTCCTTCATTATTTTCTTATTTAATTCACTTTGAAACTACAGAGAGAAACTATAAGAGAAAGAAGAAAAGTATTCGCTACTTCACTTTGCCAATATTTAGTTCTTCTAAGGTAGGGAATATTATTTGTTGTAATTCGTAAGGGGTGTTATTCTTTGTATTCATGAAGAGAACTTCTTTTGTTATTTCATTCTTATTTATTCATTGGAATAACTCAGTATACGTGGAATCCCCTATACTTGGTGATCTTCTTCTTTATTCCATTCTTCTATTATTACGTTGGAACATCCACATGCGTGTGTTTTACACCGGACTGGTTCCGCTTTTTATCATTACGTTGGAATATCCTATCTCGTGTGTTTTACACCGGATCCGGTTCCATCTTTATTATTCTCATTGGAACATCCCGCTTGCGGTGTGAATTTCACTTGACTGGTTCCATTATTTATTATTCTCATTGGAATAACTTTGCGTCATGCGATCTATCGCATGCATGGTGATTTCTTTTGTTATTCCATTCTTTATTATACCCGGTTGGTTAAAACTTTGATTTCTATACTCCATGAAATTAGTAGAATATCCTTGATATTTGCGTTTCATCTAAGTATCTTTTCATGAAAATATTCTTCGATCATTCTTGAATTTTACTCTACAAAGCAAAGATCATGTTGACAGTTTGGATGTTATTAGTTCTGAATAACTTAATTCTTGAACTTGTTTTATTCAATTCTTATATCATTGTCATCATCCTCATGTTTATATTTTTTTTTTAAAGTCATCCGTATTCTGTAGAGCATGGATGGACTTGGTATGATTATGACTGTGATTATTTGATTGTAATCATGGATAGTAATGTTACAAATGATGTGGTAAAAGTCCTCATGGTAGTAGTGCATTGATGGACAGATTGTTGGCATGATCATAACCATTAATGAATACACAATTATTCTTGGCCCAGAAATGCGTGAATAATTGTGGTCGTGATACTAAAGAATATCCTTGGTAGAAAAGCGGGGGTGATTCGATGATGTGGATTATTTATTAAAGTCGAGTCTCAAATTTATAATGATGATGAAAAACCTTTTAAATCATAAAAGATAGTAGATTTTATTTTCTACTTGACTCTTTTAATGGATTGCTTGTTCACTGCAGCATTAAACTTGATGTTTATTATATTTTATCGGTTTAACAATGTCAAGGTCATTGATAATTTATTTCGCATTATCTTAGTCATAATATTTCATTGGGCTAGTTGAGCTCACCCTTTCTTTCTTTATTCTCTTCTGGAAATGAGAACATATTTCGGGACGAGTCTGGGAGCGGAGTAATGGTCTAGAGGATAGCATTAGTAGTCCTCACTATTCTGTGAAATAGTGTGATAATAATTGTAATGAGGACTCCTTTTGAGTTTGTATAATATCTAGTAGACAATATTTGTATTCAAACTCACAGTTATGTCATATTGTACACGACAGTTATATTAGTAAGTTGTATTTAAATTCTGTACCATGTATCTGACTACCCAAGATGGGTGATGTATACCTAATTTTGGGGGCGTCACACCCAGCATATGGACTTGTTGGGGCAGTTGCATTTGGGGATGTAATTGAATCATCTTGAATTTCTTCTTCATCAGCAGAGTGACTGCTCTGAGGATTAGCCATAGGGCTTGAGTATTTCTCTTCCTCAGCAGATGCTGAACTTTCATTCATTAATCCAGCTTCACCTTTACTGCTAGATTTGGTTTGTGAGGACTCAGCCTTGACATCTGCTTCCTTTCCTTTTGTTGACTCTACGTCTTTCTCTTCAGCAGATGTACTATTTTGGGAAGCTAAGGCTGGTTTGTCTTCTACCTTAGCTTTCTTGCTGACTGGCCCTTGAAGCAACCTGCTGCTTCTCCTCTTTGTTGTTCCTGCAGTTAGGAATTTTTCTTCTTTATCCTTGTCCTTTGAGGAGAGACTTCTTGATGGTGCTTTTGTTTTCTTTACACCTCTGGATTTCTTCTTTACTGGTGTGATTGATACTGGTATCGAGTCATCAGACTCAGAGCTCTCTGCTTCTTCTGTTTTCCTCTTCCTTGCAGAGGCTTTGCTACTACTCCCGGTTGTCAGCCTTCTGTTCTCCTTTGGGTTCTTCTTCCAGTTCACAAATAATTGTGGAGACATTACTTTGTGCACATTCAAAGTTTCTCCCTCATCATCCTTGATTTTTTCTCATAGCTTCTTCTTCAGCACAATACTCAGCAGTCTACCATGAAACACCTTAGTCAGGGGTTTTTCAGTGGACTTCTTCTTCTCAGCTTTCTCTATCCACTTGGAGATTTGATCGAACAAGATAGCTCCAAAGTCAATTTGCTTTTTCTTGAACTATTGTCACGACATTATCTTTAATCGTTGGTCAATCATCGTGTGTACGTATGCGGTGTTCTTGCACAAGATGCATTTTCCAACTATTTCAAAGAAGGAACTCATACTCTTCGTAAACTCCTCCTTCTTCTTCATGTCTTTCGTGCTAGGGTTTCTTTGGTACCCATGAACTCATTTGCTTGTTCAAATTAACATCATCCGTGTTCTTCACTTTTGGTTAGGGAAACCTAAACCGATTGAGGTCAAGACTTCAACTTCGTAGACCGACCTTTTAACCTGGTAGATGTGGTTCCGAGTTTATGGAGGCTTTTGAGTAGAACTCTTTAACCAGGTCGATGTATACTCGAGTACTTGCCTCAAGGCATTCTGAGAATCTAGCCTTCTTCACAAGCTCGAGAATGTCCCTGAACTTCCTTTCAGATTTCTCAAACAATTTGGTTCCGAGCTGAATGCCAGTGATTACTTGCCAGTTTTCCATTTGAGCAGTTCAAAGAATGTGGGTATTTGATTTAGAGAAGTTTATATGAGATGGCTGATTGTGATTTGTTAAGGCTCTGGAGGGTTAACTATTTTGGCTCTTGATAGGATTCTAGGGTTTTGAAAATGGGAGGGAGAAAGGTTCGAAAGCTTTTTGGTAACTGTCTGCAGTTTTGAAATTGTCTTTATGTTAGTTCCTTCTAACTCTACATACTTAGTGATGTGTCAACTGTCCATTGGTTGCACGTTGCCCAGTAATGAGCTGTAACTCCCCATAACTTTTTAGTTAGATATTTCCTTTTAGAAGAGTAAACGTTTAATTGACGTGGCTTTGACCGTTAACCTTTTGATTCGTAGAGTAGTATGATAAGGCAGCTATAGACTTTATGATTTCCTTTATTGACTCAACGATCAACTTTTGAGAGATGCTGCAATGGATGGCTTTGACTTCTATCCTTACATTTATGCAGTATAGCTCAATCACTGATATTCGAACTTCTCTCCTCATTTTGAATGGCTGAGCAATTGTTTCATTTTTCAATCTCCTTGTAAACTGGAGTACCCTTTGGTAGAACTACGATCGTCGAGTTGTCTTCTACGATCGTTGAGGTAGCACTACAATCGTTTAGGTTGCATCATGATCGTTTAGTTCTCTTCAACTCGAATCTACGATCGTTGGCTATCTTGGTCCTTGAGATAACTTGATCAAGCAATTCTTCTGGGACAAAGTAGCTCAGGAAGGGCCAACCTCTTAGAATGAGCTAAGGGTTAGGTTTGTCCCTGACGCGCTTTCCAGATGAAATGCTATAGAAATGATTTGCAATGACATCTCATTCGACCTTTTCTGATGGGGAGGTCCTCTACCAACTTTAGACAATTGCATTTGCTGTAATCGTGGTGTCTTCCTGCTTCTACACTACAATCATATGTTTGATCATAGGCACTTCACGATATTGGGTTGGGTGGCTGAGGGGTTATCAGTAGTACGTTTTGAGACGTTCCTACTGACTATGGATCTTCATTTGGTTCATCAGCCACAAAGTTTTGGGACTCTGCAGCTGGTACATCTCCTCATAGTTTATCTTAGTGCTGTTTTTCCTTAACAGATCACTGCTCCCTCATTGTTGACACTGTCTTCCCAGATGGTTGTGGTTCCCTCTTCTTCAGGTTCATTTGAAGGCGGCCCAGCATATCTCCTTCTGACCGGAATCTCCATCATCACTTAGATCTCCTTGTATCGTAGAGATGAGTATTTTCAGGATTGACCACTCTACGATTAATTGATAACATTACGAACATAGTCTTCTTTGACAGTTGTGTTTGTGAAGTTCTTCTTTCGCAATAAGTTCCTCTTGAATGATGCTCGATGATCTTCTGTTGTGAGCTTCCTTGAGGATTCTTCTCATATAGCATTCTTGACTGGCTTTTGAGCACATAGGACTCTTTTCACCTTTGGTTGAATGGCCTACTTTCATATATAGATTAATAGTAATGTGAGCTCCATTATGGTTAGCTCAGAGGGTCTTCAAGGACAGGCTTGGACAGATAGGAACTCTATTAGAATCATCTCTGAATTTTCCTTAGCCTTCTGCTGGTTGAGTCTTCTTGACTGAAGTCTTCTGTTTCATCATTCCTTAGTGTGGTCAGACTGACCAAGTACCTGCAGGTTTAAATATATTTCTATTTTTGGTACCCATAATTAAATGGGTCCTGCTAGGTTCGTTTTCTTAACCACTGTTCCTCTTATTTGGATAATCATCATATTTATCACCAACAGACATATTCATGCATGCAGTTATCTTAAGATAATACATTTTGAGATGCATGGTGAGTGTGCGAAGGATTTGACATTAAATAATGCACTCATTATGGATTCATCATTTACTGGGTTATGTTCACAATGTTTAAGTGTTCATAGAGTGAGAATCAACTCTACGATTTAGGAGTATCTAGTTGATTCATTGAGGTGATCAATTTCTACGAATCAGCACGATCCTCTTGCAGAACTGATCATGCACTGTGTGTTGTCAAACACTTAGAACATAGGCTTGTACATACATACTAACCCACCAACAAATATTACTTCACATAAAGTTTATTAGGCCTGTGATGCTCTTATGACCCATTTCAGATTTCCTTCAAGATGTCATCTTCGACCTAAAACTTGGATGGAGAGAAAGTTTATAGTCATTTGAGTTTCTATCCTCAGGTTACATTCTCTCTTCACCTTTTTAGGTAAATTATGACTCCTTGACAGAATACTGTTATAGTTTATAAGAAGGTGCAATTATGATGTATGCATTAATAATAGTGAGTAACCGTACCTTTTTACTGTCAGTTACTTAACAGTCATTTATCTTAGATATACTGAGTTTAGGTATTGATGTGCATAGCTTTGCTTTTGCTCCTGACAGCTTATTGCTCCTATTGGCCTTTTAATCAATTAGTCGTGGTCTTGAAGATGCATGCTAGGAGAATCTCAACATCTTTGATTCTTTGATATCCTTCAATGTCCAAGGTTTGCATCCATCTGTTGGTTGACCAGACATATGTCTGAGAAGAACTTCTTTCTTCTCTTGATAAGCAATTCTTAGCATGCATGGCCTTTTCATCTTTCAGGCTGGTGGATGCTTGACTCATAAATGTCTCTTGAGCTTTCTCTCGTCTGGTCTTCAGACCATAAGATTGACTGCAGGCAAGGATTGGTCTTGTTGATGTAACAATCGAGAATATGGACCAATCTGAGCAGCTTCAGGTGTATATACACATTTGACCTATACACAATATTTCCAATATGTGAGCTCATCTGCATATAACAAGTTACTTTCTACTAAACTAAGTTTAGAACAATGTTAGTGTCTGGGATCAGACTTAAAGAGATTAGCTTTTGAATATAGCATGAGAACCTGCTCTGATACCAATTGTTAGTTCCCAGTAGGCACAATAGATCTAGAAGGGGGGGGGGGTTGAATAGATCCTTTTATTTCAAATACTTTTCTCTGTTATTTTGTATAGCTATTAAATTAGCATATGACAAACATAAGAATCTTTCCAAGCACAGCAGAATAAGTAAAAGATCCCCTTCATTGATATATTCATAATCATACATACATTGTTCGTAGAGTAAGTTTAGTGTAGAAGCGTTAAAACATACATATAGTGCTTATAAGCTTATAAGTACATAATGTAAATGACATAATGTAAAATACACAAGGGGTTTTAAGTGGTTCAGAGACTCAAGCTCCTAATCCACTCTTCTGCTTTCAACTAGCAGGATTTCTACTAAGGAATGGCAGCACCTTGAATCACTAAGATTTCTTCAAGGCCAGCAGCCTTGGGACTTCAGTTCACTAAGAACTCTTCAAGGCCGTGAGCTTGGAACTCCTCTCTAGTTCCTCAGAACTCTTCAAGCCCAGCAGGCTTGGAACTTCGTTTAGTCCCTCCGGACAAGGACCTTTCTGGCCCTGGCTTTATTTAGTCCCTTCGAACAAGGACCCCTCAGGCCCTGGCTTTATTGAGTTGTTTGTTTGTTGTTGTTGGAGTTGGTGCTGAGCTGCTAAGATGTCTTCGTGCTCTGAACATCTTCTATACTTAGCAGCTTGGCTTGATCACCCTTGAAGTGCAGTTGAGTGTTTGCACGATGCTCAGCTTCTTCGGTTACTCAACCACTTCGGATGATCCCTTGATGAACTGCCTTGAAGATCTTTCTCTTGATACATGATGGCTGCACATGATAGGTTTCCAAGATGACTGTAAGTTCTTTTTCTTGGTACTTAGAAAACTTTCTCATGCTTGTCACCATGATGGTATTTGTGATCCCCCTTCTTGATACTTGATGCCTTCTCATGATGGACTTGCTAAGATGACTTTGAGCTCTTCTCTATTGTACTTAGAGTCTTCCCATGATGGACATCATGATGACATGATGCTCTTCTTTCTCTCGGCAGTTCAGAACACTCTTCGTGTAGTAGAACTTTCACTTCTACATAGTAGAACTCACACTTCTACTTCTTTCTTTGTCAGACTTCTGAGTGTTCTTGGTGGATCGTAGAGTGAGCCTTCGGACTCACTATCTCACATGGTTTAGATCAGTACACCTTCTCTCCAAACTCGGCAACTCCAACAACCCTTGATCTTTGAAGCTCTTCTAGATTTATACTCCTTCCCAATCCTTCCGTTAGAAAGTAGCCGTTGAAGACTATTTAAATATCTTCATAGATCTCGAGTTGACAGAGGTAGACTGCTGATGTGACATGTCATACTTTATCTGACATTGTAGTCTACTGTTTCACCTACCCGTCAGAGTTGTCACTTTAATGTCTTGGGCAGGTTGAAGACTTTATTATCTCCTTCTGATTTCTCAATCAGAGGTTGTCCTTTTGCATCGATGCTCTCAATAAGCTTTTGTCCGAATACCAATCTTCAAATTGAACCGTTGCCAATGCTTCAGTCTTCGGTTGTTCGGACTCTACGATTTTGATGCACGCTCTCGAGGACTCGATCGTAGTGTCTTGTTGAGTGTTACCTCGTTGGTAGAGTTAACACTACGATCTTGAAGAGTGTTGATTGGATCTCCAATGTAGTACACCTCTTCCTTCTATTGTGCAATGCTTCAATGCTTCTGTTTGCTTCGACTGTTCTCAGATACTGATGGCCTAACTCCTTGCTCTGGTCCCCTCTGAATAGCAAGACACTTCAGATTTGTGGCGCGTCCAGCTCGTTTTCTCCTTGTGATCTCCCGTTCACTTATCATCGATGGACTGACCCTACACTTAATCACTTCAGCCTTGTTCTTCAGAGGCTACCCAGTATCTCGGTTCACCTTCCATCATTTCTTTCTTTGTTTGGCAAACACTACGATCTTGGTTGCTTCCAAGATCATTGTCTTCTGTTCACTTGATAGCTATCGTGCATTTCTTTTTTTCTTCCTTGACCTTCAAGTCTTCTTTGGATCTCCTCGTGGAAGACTTTATCACGAATGGCCTTACAACTCAATCTTGATCTTTGATTGGGTTGGTGCTTAGATCTTCGCTAGCTCGCATGCCTTTCGTTGAGTGCTCTCTGGTTCCTTAAGGTGGAATGCATCTTTGCAAAGGCCAACCGAGAGGCTTCATTCCTTTGGATATTCTGGGAGTGCTCATTTGTTGAGAACCGTATATGCTCTACGATTCTGTCTTGGCATTCTGAGCACTTTTGTTGAGGTCGTAGTTCTGCACTCTACGATTCAGCTTCGGCTGTGCAGACACTACGATCCGAGATCAGATCTTGACACTCTACGATTTCTGCCTTGTGCTTGTTGTCTTCATCTGATCTGGCTCGACTATGATCTCTGCATGTAATCAATGGACTCGACGAACTCAGAGTGTAGTCTACGATCCTTGACATAGCTTTGGTAGATGACCCGGCCTACTTTGAAGGTGTCAGTCCTCACGATTTCGAACACGACTTTCTCAAAGACACTACGATCCCGAGGAAGCTCTTACTCGACGCACGACGATCCTTCTTCGTTTCCCTTGGAAGTCTACGAACTCTGAGATCTACTATCTTGCATACTCCTATTCTGCCTCGATAGCTCTCGAGTTAACCTCGACTCTCCTGGCAGACTACGACTTCTGGTGCAGTTATAATAACCCGATATTTTCTATGTAAATAAATAAGAAATTTTGCATATAATTTTTTTTTTATATTATTTTAAGATGGGAATATTTGCCAAGTAATGTGTATGTATATATGTGATAAATAAAATTTATTTATTACATGAATAATTTCAAATAATTTTATTTTAGAATTACTGATCATTATAATGTAAATACTTATAATAATTAATTTTGTAGTAGAAATGTCCTTATTATTTATTTTGTATGAAAATATAATTTTATATTATTTAAATAATATATTAAATGATTATTGGAATTATTATAATTACTATTTTATTATATGAATTTTAGTTCAGATTATTATGTTAATTATTTTAACTTAATTAATAATGTTAGATATGAAAAGTAAATCAGATATGGAATCCAAACCCTAAATTTGGGTATTGATCAATGGATGAGAATAATAATATAATATTAATTATATTTTAATTTTCGATCTTATAAATATGTCTTTGTAAATGCATAGGTATCGATAACTTGAGAGGCCAAATATGGTAAATTGTGGCATAACCCTCATATCGTGTTATTAAACCTTAATTGTTAAACTCGGTTATGAGTTTGAGACTGTGTAGTAATGGTGTTATATGAATTTTACTGTGTATTATATAATTTCTGTAATTAGGAGAAACCCTAATTATTATTTGAAAACCCTAATTTGCTAAAATTAGAAACCCTAATTACTGTTTTATTAAATTATAATGATAATTAGGAAACTCTAATTGTTAATTTGGGAACCCTAATGATGTTAAGGAACCCTAATTATTTAAACCCTAATTTTCTAATAAAAACCCTAATTTAATTAGTGTGTTTAAAATTAAAATTTTATTACACTTTAATTTTTAATTGTCCAAACCCTAGTAATTATTTGGAAAACTTTAAGATGTAAAATCTAGTGAATAAATCATAGATTCAAGCACCTTGGACAAGAATACCCTTGAGATTAAAATAAAATTACAAAAATACCCTTTTTGTCCCATTAGTTGAATTATTGCTAGCCAAATCCTTGCAAGATCTGGCCAGCCACCCCCCTAGACCTACCTACAAGCTACATCACTAGCACATTATCAGCCACTAGCATACAAGTTCATTGCATACATGATTTGCATAATTTAAGAGAGAGAAAGTGCTCATTTTTGGCCTAAATTGTTCACAAATACATAGCTATATTCTCTCAAGACCAAACCCACGAAATTGCCTTGTTAGTTCAGTCACAAATCAAGCCCCACGAACACCAACATCAAATCAGAAGCATAGAAATCAGAATTTGAGCATAAAGGTGCAAACCCTAAAATTCGATTTTTTTTTTGATCTTATGTTAGATGTAATTTTTTTTTGTGTTAGATATGTTGTATGGGGTGTTAATCAATGATCTGGGTTGCTAGATGTTAAACCCATAACATCTAGAGGCTCGGATTTGGTGATTTTCCAAATCTGGAAATTCTTGAAAATAAGGGTCTGACAGTGAATGTTAGGTCCTATAGATCTCGATATGTTATGTGTATTTGTGTTTTAAAAGTTTGTACTTGTACTCTGTCAGGAGATCTTGAATCTGGAACATGAATCAGGTTCATATTTGTTGTAGATTAAAAGTTATTTAAGGTCAAAGTGGGTTGACCGACATTGACCGGCTGTTCTTGAAGCCCAAAAATCACTTCGTAAACCTCTCGATGTTGTTTTTGCAGAGCTTGGATCTTGCTATGTTTAATTTGTTTTGCCATGTTGTTGTTTTGTAGTTGTAGAATGACATAAATACTTCATGATAAAGCCTTTATATCACATAGATCCTTAATGAGAATCAAATATAGAGAAGGTCGAACTTAGGTAGTCGAATCGCTTTAAGAACATTTTCGAAACCAGAAATGTTCAAGCTGATCCGGGAGGGTACTTTGACCGGCCCATTTATCTTGATCGTGTTAATGTTATGATGATATCATGTTATGTTATTGTTACATGTCATGTACTCTATTGGTATGAACCATTATATCACATGAAACAAGGTTGGAACCTAAATTAAATCGAAAGCACCTAAACTAGAACTCCAACTTCACGGGTTTTCGAAAACCCGTAAACACTCGCCAAATGAGTTTGATGACTTAGATCCTTCCTATTGTTGATATTTAGACATGAAAAATGTTTAAACCTTGTACTCTGTTAGCTTGTCTATATAGCCCGACGTCTAGACCAACCATATCATCAACAAATTGCATCTTAGAAGGCCACAAAAGGCATTGACCAGCCATGACCAGAAATTCTGGGCAGGCCAGAAACATGATGAACATGTCTGACAGTGATTTCAAAATCTTATATCTTGCTCATATGTTATGTTCTGACCCCGATGTTGATTTACACTTGTAGTATTACATCAATACTACAAGATCCAAGTTATACCTAGCCCAGAAACACTACACATAACGAATTAAATATGGTCAAAGGAGGTACCCTTGAGCACTGACTGTCAGTGCTTTTGAGCCTCAAGAACACCTATCACGACAGATATTGTCGCTAAAGCCTTTAGCGACAGATTTAATTATTTTTGTTTTATAAATTCCGAAAAATACATTAAAAATAGAAATAAATTCCTAAAAATTATAAAATCAGTTTTAAAAATTATTTTTAAGTTATAAAAATTAACTTTTAATAATTTGACATATTTTTCATAAATATTAATATTTATTTGGATATTATTGGTATTTAAATTATTTAATAAATACATTAAATAAATTAATTAAAAATGATTTTATGGTATTAAAATCATTTTAAATAATAATAAGGTATTTAATAATATTTTAAGTTATAAAACATAACTTTTAATATTTTAAGATAAGTTTCATTAATTATTAAATATTAATGATATTAGATTTATTTAGTAATTATATTAAATAAATTAATTAAAATGATTTTAATATTAAAAAATCATTTTAAATGAAAATAAATAGTTTAAAAATATTTTAAGTTATAAAATATAACTTTTGATATTTAAAGGTAAATTTCATCAATAATTTAATATTAATGATATTAAGTTTATTTAATAATTATATTAAATAAATAGTTTAAAAATGATTTTATCATTTAAAAAGGAAATAAATGAATTAAAAATATTTTAAGTTATAACTAATGACTTTTAATGTGACGCCCCCAAAATTAGGTATACATCACCCATCTTGGGTCGCTAGATACATGGTACAGAATTCAAATACAATTTACTAATACAACTGTCGTGTACAATACGACAAAACATAACTGTGAGTTTGAATACAATTATTGTCTACTAGAGATTATACAAACTCAAAAGGAGTCCTCATTATAATTATTATCACACTATTTCACAGAATAGTGAGGGCTACTAATGCAAAATCTAGGACCATCACTCTGTTCCCCGACTAGTCCCTGCTACGTTCTCATTTTCTGAAGAGAACAATGAAAGCAAAAGGGTGAGCTCAACTAGCCCACTAAGAAATATTATGACTAAGATAATGCAGAATAAGTTATCAATAGTCTTCAACAGTGTTAAACTGATAAAATATAACAAACATCAAGTTTAACTGCAGCAGAACAAGCAATCCATTAGAAGAGTCAAGTAGAGAATAAAATCTACTATCTTCTCTGATTTAAAAGATTTTTCATCACTTTTTATCGCTGGGACTCAGCTTAATAAATAATCCACATCATCGAATCACCCCAGACTACTACCAAGGATATTCTTTAGTATCACGACCACAATTTATCCATGCACTACGGGCCAAGGACATTCGTGTATTCATTAATGGTCATGATCATGCCAACAATCGTCCATCAATGCACTCACATGTGCCAATAAGGACTTTTATCACATCATTTGTAACATTACTATTATGATTACAATCGAATAATCCTCAGTCATAATCATACCAAGTCCATCTATGCACCATGTGCCACAGATGACTTTCAACAAAATATAAACATGAGGATGATGACAATGATATAAGAATTCAATAAAACAAGTTCAAGAATTAATTTATCTAGGAACTGATAACGTCCAAATTGTCAACATGATACTGCTTTGTAGAGTAAATTTCAAGAATGCTCAGAAGAATATTTTCATGAAAAGATATTGGATGAAGCGCAAATATCAATGATATTCCACTAATTTCATGGGTATAGAAGTCAAAGTTTTAACCAACTGAGTATAATAAAGAATGAAATAACAAAAGAAATCACCATGCATACGATAGACCGCACAGGCATATTATTCCAACAGAATAATAAAGGATGGAACCAGGTTCGACGTAAACGCACAGACAGGATATTCCGACAGAATAATAAATAATGGAACCAGGTCCGGCGTAAACGCACAGATAGGATATTCTGACAGAATAAAAAATAATGGAACCAGGTCCGGCGTAAACGCACAGACAAGATATTCCGACAGAATAATAAAGAATGGAATATTAGAACAATGTCACCATGTATAAGGTAGCCCACGTATACAGATTATTCCAAAAGAATAATAAATAATGGAATAACAGAAGTTCTCTTCATGAGTACAACAAATAACATCCCTTACCGTAAAAGAAACTGAATATAAGAGTAGGGAAGTAGCAGAATACTTTTCTATAGGTTCTCTTGTAATTCTCTATCTAGAGTTTCAGTGAATTCGTTAGAAATAATGAAGGAATGAGCTTCTATTTATAGAAGAATGGATTGCATAGTAACTAATCCATGAACGGTCCAGATTGATTTACTTTTATACGGACGATCCAGATTGGTTTACTATTAAAACTTAAAACAACGGTCCATACTGATTTACTATTAAAACTTTAAACCAGCGATCCATATTGATTTTCTATTAAACTTCCACTAGCGGTCCATATTGATTTACTATTATATCTTCAACCAACGGTATGAAAAATTAGCACATCTCCTCATGGAATAATTTTGTACAAAAAAATGATTTGGACCAAAAATAAATATATCTTACAGGTGAATAGTACCCCATGAATAGTAACTCGTGAATAGTAATTCATGAATAGTAACTCGTGAATAGTAACTCGTGAATAATAACTCCAACACGAAAAGTGTCCCAAATACCCAATTGAACAATATATCCTCCAGACATCAATTATACTAACACAAATAAGTCCAACACAATGGAACTATAAAATTCATCTTTAATCAACATGAACTTATTCATCATTAATATTATAATTCACAATATTTAACAACCAGGTCATTCCCGAGTGAAAGAAGGGCTTTTCGATAAGATTTTTCTCCTTATGGCGCGCAATTAGGTGACCAAACCTCTCCTCGTGAGAACTTCTAGACATTGTCAATATTGCAAATAATAATCTGAATAACTTTGTTGTCTCAATTATTGATTTAATAATATATCATATAATGCCGATGATATTGTAACAATAATTGAATCAATAATACGAGAAATATGATGCATCAATTCATCGTAGCAATAATTGAGTATAACCGAGTGACTTCTCACGTAAGCATCAATAATCAATACCAGGTGTCATCTTTTATGTAACTACGCCAGACATCGTACTTTTACTACTGGGTAGTTCAACGCTTTTAATGAATAACACCTCCGTAGTTATTTTCATAAAGTATTTTTGTCGCTTTTTCAATCCGACAATAATTTTTAATAGGGTCCACCAATGATTGTGCCATTGTACGAATATTCCCTGTTAAAACGAATATTCCCCGGCCAATCGAATATTATATAACAACTTGCGTACTTCGCAAAATTTATAAATATTACCCACAACTATAACATTATATCAAATCAATACCATTATATTCAAAAATATAATTCGAGAAAATTATTCTTTATTCATAAAAGTTGGGGTCTTACAACCTCCCCTTCTTATGAAATTTCGTCCTCGAAATTAGGGTACATACCTAGTATGTCGAAGAGATGAGGATACCTTGACTTCATCTCAAATTCTAACTCCCAAGTCATTTCCTTCACATCGTGGTTTCTCCACAAAACTTTGACTTGAGGTATAACCTTGGAGCGTAGAACATGATCCTTCTTATCCAAGATTTTAATAGGTAACTCTTCATACGTTAAATCTTCCTCTATCTCGTCTGGTTCTAACTCAATAATATGGTTCAGGTCTTTCACATATTTACATAACATAGATATGTGAAAAATATTATGAACACGAGACATACTTAGCGGTAAAGGCGAAGTTTATAGGCCACAGTTCCCACTCATTTCAAGAATTAAAATGGGCCAATGAATCGAGGATTGAGCTTTCCTCTCTTTCCAAATCTTGTAACTCCTTTCCATGGAGCAACACGTAACAACACATGATCTCCAATATCGAATTCTACGCCCTTTCGATGAAGATCAAGATAACTCTTTTTGTCGATCTTGTGAAGTTTTTATACGTTCTTTGGATCGTTTGAATCTTTTCTCGTAGTCATACGTACTCAACTCCGGCCCCAACAACGTTGCTTCACCCACCTCATCCCAAAGATCTTTGGAGAACGACACTTTCTTCCATACAACGCCTCAAATGGAGCCATGCCAATACTTGCTTGATAACTGTTGTTGTAGGAAAACTTCACCAATGGTAAGAACTTGTCCCAACTTCCCTTGAAGTTAAGGACACAGAGTCTTAATAGATCTTCAAGAGTTTGAATAGTCCTCTCCAACTGTCCGTCCGTCTGAGGATGATATGCCGAGCTAAATCGTAAGTCTATGCCCATAGTGTTTTGCAGACTAACCCAAAATCGTGAAGTGAATCTTGGGTCTCGATCAGAAACTATGGATAATGGCATACCATGCAGTCTTACAATCTCATTTATATACATATGAGCAAGACGTTCAAGTGTATAAGTTTCTTGTATCGGTAAGAAATGAGCAGACTTGGTCAATCTATCAACAATGACCCAAATCGCATCTATGCCTTGAGAAACCTTAGGAAGACCGGTAACGAAATCCATGGTAATGTGCTCCCACTTCTATTCTGGAATTTCGAGTGGTTGCAATGGACCTTTTGGTACTTGATGCTCCGCCTTGACTCGTTGACAAGTTAAACACCTTGATATAAACTCCGCTATCTCTCTCTTCATATTGCTCCACCAAAATGTATGTCAAAGATCCTGATACATTTTGGTACTCCCAGGATGGATTGCAAACGGTGTGTTGTGCGCCTCCATCATGATTTTATACTTTAAATCAGGGTCGTTAGGAACACAAAGTATGGAGTTGACTCAAAGTATTCCTTCTTCATCGATTCTTGCTTCCGGCATAGTACCTTCTTGCACTTTCTTCCTCATACGCATCAGCTCCGGGTCTGTAGCTTGAGCAGCTTTAACTTTATCAATTAAAGTCGGTTCTACTTGTATATTCGCCATCATCACATGGGTCCTTGGAGTCTTTAACTCTATTTCCATCCTTTGCAAGTCACATAAAATGGGCCTTTGCGTTGACAATATCGCACTCGTACTTGCATATGATCTTCTACTCAATGCGTCAGCTACCACGTTCGCTTTTCCAGGATGGTATTGGATGGTATGATCATAATCTTTCAACAGTTCAAGCCAACGTCATTGTCGCATGTTGAGTTCCTTTTGAGTGAAGAAATATTTGAGGCTTTTATGATCCGTAAAGATCTCCACTTTCTCCCCATACAAGTAATGCCTCCAAATTTTAAGTGCGAAGACAACAGTTGCTAACTCTAGATCATGAGTAGGATAATTCATCTCATATTCTTTGAGTTGTCTTGAGGCATAGGCTATGACTTTCCCATGTTGCATGAGAACACATCCCAACCCTTTGCAGAAGCATCATCAGAGATGACAAATCCCTCCGAGCGGATGGTATTGTCGTAGCAGTCTTTGAAATGAGTCTCGTCTTGAGTTCTTGAAAACTCTTCTCACATTCTTCGCTCAAACCGCACTTTTTATCTTTTCGAGTCAGCTGAGTTAATGGAGTAGCGATTCGAGAAAAACCTTCCACGAATCTCCGATAATAACCAGCAAAACCGAGAACAGATATTCCAGATATTCCATGACTTGATACTACGTGCCCAAGGAATGCTAATTCCTCAAGCCAGAACTCGTATTTCTTTAACTTGGCATAAAGCTTGTATTCACGAAGCTTTTGGAGTGTCAGCCTCAAGTGTTGCTCATGATCTTCACGACTTTTGGAATAAATAAGGATGTCATCAATAAAGACGACCACAAACTGATCCAAATATTCCTTGAATACTCGGTTCATCATATCCATGAAGGTAACAGGAGCATTAGTCAATCCAAAGGACATGACTAGGAATTTATAATGCCCGTATAGAGTTCTGAAAGCCGTATTTGGGATGTCATCGGTTCTAATCTTCAATTGGTGATATCTGGAACGAAGATAAATCTTTGAAAAGAATTTGGCTCCTTGCAACTGGTCAAACAGGTCATCAATACGTGGCAATGGGTACCTATTTTTGATGGTGACATGATTCAACTCCCGATAGTTAATACAAAGTCGCATACTCCCATCTTTCTTGTTCACGAATAGAACAGAAGCACCCTAAGGAGAAGTACTAGGACGAATGAAACTAATGTCTAACAATTCCTGCATTTGGGTCTTTAACTCCTGAAGTTCAATAGAGCCATTCGATATGGGGCTTTGGAAATGGGTTTTGTACTGAGGTTCAAGGTCGATACAAAATTCAATTTCACGCCGGGGGTAGGCCGGAAGTTCTTGAGGAATACGTGTGAAATTTATTAACAATAGAAATATCGTTCAAAACTAATGTATTTTTGTTTAAATCTGTGACATGAGCTAAGAAAGCTTGACACCCGTTTTTCAATAAACGAATAACTTTATGGCTTGAAATGACCGTAATTGATTTTAATGGTTTGGTCGCTTGAATTCGCATAATAGGTTGATTAGGAATATGAAAACTAACAACCTTACGAAAACAATCAATTTTTGCATGATGAGTAGTTAACCAATCAATCCCTAGAATTACGTCTAACGCAAGTATTTTTAAAGAAATAAGATTGACGTAATGTAATGTGCGATTCCGATTTGAACCAAACAAGACTTATAACCAAATGGATGTAGTGAAGGTTTCTCCCAACGGAGTTTCCACAGATAAGTCAAAGTCTAATTTCTCCGGAGTCAAATTTAATCGTTGAGCGCAAGTAGGAGAAATAAAAGAATGGGTAGAACCCAGTATCAAATAAAGTATAGACTTCACTAGATTTTATGATAAGCTTACCCGTGATGACCTCATTCAGGTTCCTTACTTTCTGGGAGGTCACAACAAACACTCCTTCCTAGCTGAACTTGTCTTCGGTGAACGACAAAATTGGGGTAAGTGACCTTCTCTTCCACAATTATAACATGCTTTGACTGGCATCGCTAGCTTTTTGGTGATGTGTCCCTCCCCTCCGCATTTGAAGCATATGATAGGTGGACGTTCTCCTTCCTTAACAACGGGTGCTGGTGCTGACGTCCTTCCATCATTGTTGAATCTCCTCTTCTTGAAATGTCCATTCTTATTGGTTTGGCCTTGATTACCACCGAAGTGGTAACCACTTCTGGCCTGTTGATTCCCTCCACGCTTGTTGTCACCGCTTCGATGACTGCTCTCATTTGGTTGCGTTGACTCGTTATCGCGCTCCACTAACTGAGCCCTATTTACAACATCTGAATACAAACACAGTTTATGAGAAATAAGATGTTGACGTATCTCAGGTTTTAAACCTCGCAAAAACATTCGCGTCATTCGCTCCTCATTATCCACCAAATGGGATGCAAACCGGGACAACTATGCAAATTTAGCCTCATACTGCGACACGGTCATATTATTTTGCTCCAGCTTGATAAACTCCACCTCTTTAATGTTACGAATACTTTTGGGAAAGTACTTGTCGTTGAATAGTTCTTGGAACTTCTCCCAAGATATCTTCAGTGCGGCAGGTTGAGTACGCTTTACCGATTCCCATCAGTAATCTGCCTCTCCTCGCAACATAAAGGCGGCAAAGGGAACCTTTTGCTCATCGGAGCATCCCAAGACATCAAATATCTTGGTTATCTGCTTTATCCATGCTTCCGCCTTTAGTGGTTTTGGCTCTCCAATAAACACCGGTGGTCCCAGCTCCTTGAAGCGCTAATGGTGACCGTCTCGAGAGTTTCGGTATTCCCACCTACATTGTGGGATGGGAGAGCCTCTCTCACCTTTGTTGCATGAATTGCATAAAGCCTCTGAACACTCCGTCATTCATCATTTGGTCAGTGTTGTTATTTGCATGAGGATTGTTGCCTTCCTGATGCACATTATCCTGATTATTGATATGTGGTGAATCAACGGTAGCCTGTGCTCCATTGCTATTCTCGGATGTCATTTTCAGATACTGCCACAAAACAAAAGGTTAATTGACATGTAACATATTATCCCTATATTTTGACCGACCAATTAAATACCAAAAAAAACTTAGGTAGGTCATACTAGCGAAGGAATTCACCGTCTCTCCCCTCCTAGTTCTATTCTCACATCTTAGCCAGGGATCATATCCCTAAGCTTTGATACCAACTGTGACGCCCCCAAAATTAGGTATACATCACCCATCTTGGGTCACCAGATACATGGTACGTAATTCAAATACAATTTACTAATACAAGCTGTAGGTATACAATACGACAAAACATAACTGTGAGTTTGAATACAATTATTGTCTACTAGAGATTATACAAACTCAAAAGGAGTCCTCATTACAATTATTATCACACTAATTCACAGAATAGTGAGGACTACTAATGCAACATCTAGGACCATCACTCTGTTCCTCGACTAGTCCCTACTACGTTCTCATTTTCTGAAGAGAACAATGAAAGCAAAAGGGTGAGCTCAACTAGCCCAGTAAGAAATATTATGACTAAGATAATGCATAATAAGTTATCATTAGTCTTCAACAGTGTTAAACTGATAAAATATAACAAACATCAAGTTTAACTGCAGCGGAACAAGCAATCCATTAGAAGAGTTAAGTAGAGAATAAAATCTACTATCTTCTATGATTTAAAAGATTTTCATCACTTTTTAACGCTGAGACTCAACTTAATATATAATCCACATCATCGAATCACCCTTGCACTACTTCCAAGGATATTCTTTAGTATCACGACCACAAATTATCCATGCACTACTGGCCAAGGACATTCGTGTATTCATTAATGGTCATGATCATGCCAACAACTATCCATCAATGCACTACGGGCCAATGAGGACTTTTATCACATCATTTGTAACATTACGGTCATGATTACACCGAATAATCCCTGGTCATAATCATACCAAGTCCATCTATGCATTACAGGCCACAAATGACTTTCAACAAAATATAAACATGAGGATGATGACAATGATATAAGAATTCAATAAAACAAGTTCAAGAATTAATTTATCTAGGAGGCGATAACGCATACAAATTGTCAACACGACATTTGCTTTGAGAGTAAAATTCAAGAATGCTCAGAAGAATATTTTCATGAAAAGATACTGGATGAAGCGCAAATATCAAAGATATTCCACTAATTTCATGGGTATAGAAGTCAAAGTTTTAACCAACTGAGTATAATAAAGAATGGAATAACAAAAGAAATCACCATGCATGCGATAAACCGCACAGGCAGGTTGTAATGTACGGGTGTAATGTAATATTCTCAAACTTTTGTATAAGTTATTACAGTAATTTCTGACTTTTGTGGTCACAAAGGGATAACAGTATGTGTTATGTTATGTAAAGTACTTTGAATTGATGAATACGAATCAATGTTTCATTAATGGAATAAGTTTTGTATAAAACTTTGTGTTACATGTTAAACTTATACAATAAGGTTTAGAATGTAAGTTAAATTATGATTTTATGTAATCAGATAATGCCGCCAAGACGACAAACATGAAATCAAAGGGCAGAAGAATTTGTCAACAACGCTGAGGGACAACCCCAAGACCCAATGCAAACCTTTGCGAACATGGTAGCTCAGGCTATGCAACAGGGAATACCAGTCGCAGGGAATCGACCAGACAATCGCTTGGCAAACTTCAAAGACTTCAAGGCAGTAGGACCACCAGAATTCAGGGGAACAGCTGACCCTATAGAAGCCCAGACATGGGTTAATAAGATAGAAAAGGCGTTCGTAGTTGCTAGGGTAGATGAGGGGCAAAAGACCTCTTTTGCCACCTATATGATGAAAGGAGAGGCGAACTTTTGGCGGGAAGCAAATCAAGCGAGGCGTGAGAGAGGAGTAGTTACTTGGGCTAGGTTTAAGACTTTGTTTTTGAAAACTACTCTCTCGCCTAGCATGCGAGCTAGGATGGAGGTTAAATTTTGGAGTTGAAGCGAGGATAACACGTCATTGCGAGTATGCCGCATAAAGTTTAATGAGTTAAGTTAGGTTTGCTCGCATCAAGTTGATACGGAGGCTAGGAAGGCAAGAAGGTTCGAGCTGGGATTAAAACCCTGGCTCTACAACAAGGTGGCAGTGTTGCATATTAATACTTTTGCAGCACTCATGGAAAAGGCTATCATAGCTGAGGAGGGGAGTGAGACCATAAGCCTCTATAACAAGGAGAAGAGGAACAAAGGCAAGGCTGTAGGAGCTGTGAAGGTGGAAACTAATAGTGGGAATAGGGGTGAGAAAAGAAAGGAGAATTATTTTGGAAATGTTCAGGTGAAACAAGAAGGTGTGAAGAAACAGACTGTGCAGTGTAAAAATTGCGGGAAGAATCACTCTGGCGAGTGTCTGAAGGGTAAGTTTGTATGTTATAAGTGCGGGCAGGAGGGTCATATCTCTCCCAACTGCCCCAACCCAAGGATGAACAATGGATGTTTTCTATGTGGATCGACTGAACATAAGGTGAGGGATTGTCCAAAGAGGAAAATAGAGGCAGGAAGTGTAACCACGGGAAAAGGAAGCGGGACTATGGCAATCACAGGACCGACTTCAACCAACAAACCAACCGCACGAGTCTTCAATATGACGGTCCAGGATACTGTGGCAGCTAGGAATGGAACTCCAGGTATTATTCGAATAACTTTTATTTTCGTGTATATATTTGATGTTCCTTTATATAGCAAATTATTTTATAAATAAATTTTGAGGGAGGGATTTGAGTTCTTTGTGAAATAAAATTTCTGTTTAATCAGATAGACAAGCTTTATGGTGAATAGTTAAAGATCAGTTTGATCAAATATGATCAAGATCTATTTGCAATGATTGTGTATGTTATGTACCCTTGTACGTATGAGTTTTAAAACGGTGATTCCGGGGACGGAATCCTTATAAGGGATGGTGAATGTAATGACCCGATATTTTCTATGTAAATAAATAAGAAATTTTGCATATAGTTTTTTTTTTTATTATTTTAAGATTGGAATATGTGCCAAGTAATGTGTATGTATATATGTGATAAATAAAATTTATTTATTACATGAATAATTTCAAATAATTTTATTTTAGAATTACTGATCATTATAACGTAAATACTTATAATAATTAATTTTATAGTAGAAATGTCCTTATTATTTATTTTGTATGAAAATATGATTTTTATATTATTTAAATAATATATGAAATGATTATTGGAATTATTATAATTACTATTTTATTATATGAATTTTAGTTCAGATTATTATGTTAATTATTTTAACTTAATTAATAATGTTAGATATGAAAAATAAATCAGATAAGGAATCCAAACCCTAAATTTGGGTATTGATCAATGGATGAGAATAATAATATAATATTAATTATATTTTAATTTTCGATCTTTATAAATATGTCTTTGTAAATGCATAGATCGATAAATGTGAGAGGCCAAATATGGTAAATTGTGGCATAACCCTCATATCGTGTTATTAAACCATAATTGTTAAACTCGGTTATGAGTTCGAGACTGTGTAGTAATGGTGTTATATGAATTTTACTGTATATTATATAATTTCTGTAATTAGGAGAAACCCTAATTATTATTTGAAAACCCTAATTTTCTAAAATTAGAAACCCTAATTACTATTTTATTAAATTATAATGATAATTAGGAAACCCTAATTGTTAATTTGGGAACCCTAATGATGTTAAGGAATCCTAATTATTTAAACCCTAATTTTCTATTAAAAACCCTAATTTAATTAGTGTGTTTAAAATTAAAATTTTATTACACTTTAATTTTTAATTGTCCAAACCCTAGTAATTATTTGGAAAACTTTAAGATGTAAAATCTAGTGAATAAATCATAGATTCAAGCACGTTGGACAAGAATACCCTTGAGATTAAAATAAAATTACAAAAATACCCTTTTTGTCCCATTAGTTGAATTATTGCTAGCCAAATCCTTGCAAGATCTGGCCAGCCACCCCCCTAGACCTACCTACAAGCTACATCACCAGCACATTATCAGCCACTAGCATACAAGTTCATTGCATACATGATTTGCACAATTTAAGAGAGAGAAAGTGCTCATTTTTGGCCTAAATTGTTCACAAATACATAGCCATATTCTCTCAAGACCAAACCCACGAAATTGCCTTATTAGTTCAGTCACAAATCAAGCCCCATGAACACCAACATCAAATCAGAAGCATAGAAATCAGAATTTGAGCATAAAGGTGCAAACCCTAAAATTCGAATTTTTTTTTTGATCTTATGTTAGATGTAATTTTTTGTGTGTTAGATATGGTGTATGGAGTGTTAATCAATTATCTGGGTTGCTAGATGTTAAACCCATAACATCTAGAGGCTCGGATTTGATGATTTTCCAAATCTGGAATTTCTTGAAAATAAAGGTCTGACAGTGAATGTCAGGTCCTATAGATCTCGATATGTTATGTGTATTTGTGTTTTAAAAGTTTGTACTTGTACTCTGTCAGGAGATCTTGAATTTAGAACTTGAATCAGGTTCATATCTATTGTAGATTAAAAGTTATTTAAGGTCAAAGTGGGTTGACCGGCATGGACCGGCTGTTCTTGAAGCCCAGAATCAGCTAAGAAACCTCTGACAGTGTTTTGCAGAGCTTGGATCTTGCTATGGTTAATTTGTTTTGCCATGTTGTTGTTTTGTAGTTGTAGAATGACATAAATACTTCATGATAAAGCCTTTATATCACATAGATCCTTAACAGAATCAAATATAGAGAAGGTCAAACTTAGGTAGCCGAAACTGTTCAAGAACAGTTCCGGGGAGGGTACTTTGACCGGCCCATTTATCTTGATCGTGTTGATGTTATGATGATATCATGTTATGTTATTGTTACATGTCATGTACTCTATTGGTATGAACCATTATATCACATGAAACAAGGTTGGAACCTAAATTAAATCGAGCACGAAACTAGGAACTCCAACTTCTGGGTTTCTGGGAAAACCCAGAAACACTCTGACAGTGAGTTTGATGACTTAGATCCTTCCTGTTGTTGATATTTAGACATGAAAAATGTTTAAACCTTGTACTTTGTTAGCTTGTCTATATAGCCCGACGTCTAGACCAACCATATCATCAACAGATTGCATCTTAGAAGGCCACAAAAGACATTGACCGACTATGACCAGAAATTCTGGGCAGGCCAGAAACATGATGAACATGTCTGACAGTGATTTCAAAATTTTATATCTTGCTCATATGTTATGATCTGACCCAGATGTTGATTTACACTTGTAGTATTACATCAATACTACAAGATCCAAGTTATAGCTTGTGACGCCCCCAAAATAGGTCCATTCCATCCAACCCATTCTGAGTCGCCAAATACATGGTACAGAAAAACAACTACAACTTTATTACAACAATTGTCGTACAAAATACAACAACACATATGCTGTTAGTTTGGATACAAATATATACCAACTGTAGCACCTCACAATGGTACCTACATAAAGGTATAGTCAAAAACTGTTTTAGAAATTAGAATCTTTGGGAAGTGCTCAAGGAAACCTTCGTACATGGGAGGCCATGCTTTTAGGTTATGGTAGATATCATATGGCCACAGAATTGTCCTTGGTTGACCCAATAGACCCCAAAGAAAAACGAGAAGTTTACTATCATATTCTTCCCAATGGTGAGTCTTCTCTTGACATATCATTATCTCCACTGTCTCTAATTGGGTATTATACTCCAAACAAACACCAAGATTATATAGGTAGTGCTTGTAAATATACTCAGCAAGTGGATGAGCATAACCATGTCTTATGATAACGCGAGGTTGTATGTCATTAGACATCTTGTATGATAGTGACAAAACACCCTTCCAAAGTTGGGTTCGCCTCACCCTATTTAATTCACCAAAAATAACTATTAAATGATGTATAAAATACAACACACTAAAGTCCTCAATAAAATTATTTCCATACTCTTTAGAGAGAACCTCGACAACTATAGACCACCGTTATATTCTCTTGTTATCCCCGCTCAACCCAGCTACACTTTTATTACCTGAAAGGAATTGTGAAACAAAAGGGTGAGCACAACTAGCTCAGTAAAGAATATTATGACTAAAGATAAATAAATTATCAATAGTCTTCATCAAGAATAAATCGTAGATTTAGAACATATGGTAGATGATAAAACTTTTCAACCATAGTTGCGGTGAACGAAAGCAATCCATTAAAAGAGTCAAATAGACTATAAAGTCTATTGTCTTCTCCACGTTAAAAGTCCACCAACAATGTTTTATCCTCGTAACATCAATCAACAGCTTCTTGTCCACAATCATATGAATAACTCATAATCATAATTGTGGTTCTAAATTCTCTTCTTATCCGGACGAAGATAATTTCATCAATTGTCTTTACCGAAACATCAAAGATCATGGTTATACCAAATCACAATTCTGCTCATAATCATATTAATAAATTCATCTTGCACTACTACCAAAGATATTCATCAACAGTTCATCTTTGCACTACATGCCAAAGATATTCAACAACAAGTCATCTTTGCACTACGAGCCAAAGATATTCAACAACAGGTCATCTTTGCATTACGGACCAAAGATATTCAACAATAATTCATCTTTGCACTACAGGCTAAGATATTCATCAACAAGTCATCTTTGCACTACAAGCCAAAGATATTCAACAATAATTCATCTTTGCACTACAGGCTAAGATATTCATCAACAAGTCATCTTTGCACTACAAGCCAAAGATATTCAACAACAGGTCATCTTTGCATTACGGACCAAAGATATTCAACAATAATTCATCTTTGCACTACAGGCTAAGATATTCATCAACAAGTCATCTTTGCACTACAAACCAAAGATATTCATATATCAAAGAAATACATAATCATTTCAGAAGTTATATAACCATAATTATAACCATGTTGATCAATTCACCTTTGCACTTAAGCTAAAAATATTCAATTGTAAATTCAATGGTCATGATCATACCAGTCAACAATTCAACTTTTGCACTACTGGCCAAAGAGAACCTATAGTCATGATCATACCAATAATCTACCCATCTTTACACTCAAGTCAAAGAGAAATATCATCATTAGGGTTATAAGAATGTTATATAAAAACAATATAATCAAAATATGGTTTTAATTTCAAGAGTAAGATTTATAAATCAACGATAATTTGGTCAGAGAAGAAACCAATTTGTCGTGAATAGTACTTCGTATTCGTACACATAAGACCAGATCGTGCATAAGTAACTCCTCGACACTAAAAGATAAAGTTTTATAATAAAATTCATATCCATATTTATAACACCTTAATACAAATGTTATAAATCACTTAGAAATCTCATAATCTAATATTATTAATATTATAATAATATTTTAATCATTTCTCAAACTTATAAACAATTTAATTAAATTGTTTACACTTTACTAATTAATGCATTTAATCATCATAAAATGCCAAACTCATAAAATTTCATCACCAATAACTAAAACCCTCATCAAAAATCTGCATATACCTCATATATGATTCTCAAACCATAAAATCATATTTTCTAATTTTCTTACTTCACATAACATATTTAATTCATTTGCTCATAACTAGAATATTTTCATGAAAAATACCAAATCAGTTCCAAAAATATTTCTTTTCTGGAATTTAGCATAACATAGTCCCATATTGGACATATATTTTTCTCAAAATTTTAAAAATTCATTTACTATTTTTCATATGGCCAAAACCATAGAATATTTAAACATTTATCATAAATTATACTTTTATCCAAAAATTCTAAAATTTACACGGTATACTGAAATTATATAGATGTACTCCTAATAAAAATTTCATCAATTTTGGAGTTAATCACAAGGAGTTATAAATAGTTACTTTTAAAATAGTCTTTTCTCATAAAATCCATAACTCCTAATCTATACATCCAAAATCGCCATTTTGGACACACTCTCTAAAACTCATCAAAATATCATTTCAAATTTTTCCAGAATTTTTGAAGGTTCAGAAAAATTTCAAACTAAAAACATAATAACCCTTAAAATCCCTTACTATCCCTTACCTCAAAAAAGCAAGACTTTGATTTGGAACGCATTTGAAACTAACTTGCAACCAGTATAGCAATACTCAAAGTATACTCACAAGAATACGCTCAATATATCGAGAGAGAAATAGAGAGAAAACTTCAGTTTCTGGTGTGATTTTCAATTCTAACCTAAGCACCCTATTTATAGAAAAATGCTTAGAACACCAAAGCAGAAAATTGAATATAATAATATTATTTATAAACAAAATTCCTTAGCCCACTTTTGAAATCTGATTTCAGCCATTAACATGTGCAAGTGAGGGCCACCAAAGTACAAAAAACGTTTTTCTAACAAAAATAATTTAAACTCCAAAAATCAATTCACACCCGATATACTGAAACTTCAATAATTCACAATAAATAGCTTTTTTATCAGAAAATTCGAATCTCGCGACTTTTTATAGGAAATTCAATTCTCTACAACTTTGCAGAAGAAAGTTTTTCCAAATTCCAAATAGAAATTGACCGAAATTCACAAACGAACGATTTTACAGGCTATGATCAACTTTCAGTCAAGAAATGGGGTCCACCGACACACAAAACATGTGTTAATCATTTAATGCCACAAAAATACTCTTCCTCCTCATATACTCATATATCCCACATTCATTATAAAAATATCACCGTTAATATATTATTAAAATAATATATTTAAATGAATTATTTTATCAGAAAATGATAAAATATTAATTTTCAACAATTGTCATTTTAAAATTTTCTCCATCTATATCCACATAAAATCAATATTTTTCTCATCATATAAATCAATAATTAATTATTCACAAATAATATTACGTAATCACAATATTGACAACCGTGCGGTTCAGAAAGAGGGGCTTTCAATAAGAATTTCTTCTTCATGGGCCGCAATTAGGTGACCAAACCTCTCCTTAGATGTAACTTTCTAGACATTGCCAATAATGTTATCTAATAATATTATTCGAGATAATATGAATTATTGCTTCGATAATAGAAAATCTTGTGTAAGTGACAATTATTGAAACAACAATAATATAAAATATCAACGTAGCAATTATTGAATCAATAAAATAAAATATTGAGCAAAGTAATTATCGTAACAATTATTGAGTAATCCCTTCTTTTAAAAAAAATTATCATTGCTTAATGAATAGTACTTTAAATGAATAGTAACTCGTGAATAGTAACTCATGAATATTAACTCGTGAATAGTAACTCATGAATAGTAACTCGTGAATAGTAACTCATGAATAGTAACTCATGAATAGTAACTAAAAAAAATTGAATAATTTTATTTCATAAAATTCGGGGTCTTACATAGCTAGTCCAGAAACACTACACATAACGAATTAAAGATGGTCAAAGGAGGTACCCTTGAGCACTGACTGTCAGTGTTCTTGAGCCTCAAGAACACCTATCGCGAGAGATATTGTCGCTAAAGCCTTTAGCGATGGATTTAATTATTTTTTGTTTTATAAATTCCGAAAAATACATTAAAAATAGAAATAAATTCCTAAAAATTATAAAATCAGTTTTAAAAATTATTTTTAAGTTATAAAAATTAACTTTTAATAATTTGACATATTTTTCATAATTATTAATATTTATTTGGATATTATTGGTATTTAAATTATTTAATAAATGCATTAAATAAATTAATTAAAAATGATTTTATGGTATTAAAATCATTTTAAATAATAATAAGGTATTTAATAATATTTTAAGTTATAAAACATAACTTTTAATATTTTAAGATAAGTTTCATTAATTATTAAATATTAATGATATTAGATTTATTTAGTAAATATATTAAATAAATTAATTAAAAATGATTTTAATATTATAAAAATCATTTTAAATGAAAATAAATAGTTTAAAAATATTTTAAGTTATAAAATATAACTTTTGATATTTAAAGGTAAATTTCATCAATAATTTAATATTAATGATATTAAGTTTATTTAATAATTATATTAAATAAATAGTTTAAAAATGGTTTTATTGATTTAAAATCATTTAAAAAGGAAATACATGAATTAAAAATATTTTAAGTTATAACTAATGACTTTTAATATTTTGATAAATAATAAATTAATATTATAATATTAATGGTAATTATTTAAAATGATTCTAAATGTTTTAAAAAATCATTTAAGGGTAATATTAATACTTTAAAAATATTTTGAGTTATTATAAATAACTTTAATATTTTGGCAATAGTTTCATTAATAGTTTAATATTATTTAAATATTAATGATAATAGAATTAGTTAATATTTAAATCATTTAATAATGATTTCAGTGTTTGAAAATTCATGATAAAGTATAATAATTATTTAAAAATTATTATAAAGCTATGAAAAATAATATGACTGATATTTAAAATATCTAAACGACTATTGAACTACACGATAGAGTTTTAGACTCGATAATTACCCGAAAAAGCCGTCGACACACTGAAACATTTCAGAAATTGATCTGGACTTAGATATTTTGACTGTATTAATGATTGTTAGAGAATCAATAACTGTTAAACATATGTGACAATGCGATTAGGTTATGAGCTGACTGCAATTAGCAGTACTATGTGATATGATATATTATTCTAATTGAACGAATGATCTTATTACTGATAGTCAGTCATTTGTATAAAAGATTAATCTAAGTTGCATTATCAGAAAGTAGCTTTCAGCAAGTTTCCTAAACTTACTCCAATTATTATTGAGCAAGTATCCGAACTATTCTTTATATTGTGCAAGTATCCTACTTTTGTATTTACTTTTATGCAATGGACACGAGTAAGAAAGTTTCGTAATTATATTATTATTGTGCGGATTATTAACTCTATTATTGTTGATTATGTATCCAATCTTTGTATTCATACAAGTTCTTACATTATCCGATCATTGTATTATTGTATAATTAGGATATTTATTACATTCGTTAATTCAGATATAGGTTGATAAGTGTCCCCACTTGAATAACCATTGTATTTAATCATATGTTGATACATACTTATTGATTTCAAGTATGTATACGTTGACTTAAAAGCTGTCTAAGCTATTTGATTCAGCTAGACATAAAAATATTGTTGAACAAGATAGAACGTTATTGTATCCAACCAGATTGTTTTGGTTAGGATTCCCGACTAAGTATGAACATCCCGAATATGGGAAAACTTTTGTGCACCTAAGGTAGATAGAGTGAACGATAATATCGTTATTGTATGTAGTATTGATCATCATACAGGCATAACAGTCGATCACCCCTCGTGCCGTAAGTTATGACATTTCTGAGATGAATTTCTATTTAACCTTTTGAAAATAGAAAACAATGTTCATAGTATGTTGGTCGATCTCCGGTTATAGTCTATCGTAGTTTCAAAAATTACATATGGAAGTGATATGTTGTTATTATTGGTTGAATTTTACTTCACAACTGTTGTTGATTCGTTGTAGAAGAGTCTTTCAAAGAAAACATTTAATTCTTTCGCCTAATATATATTGTTGTTATTACTCATTGGGCAATCCAATGCTCATTCTTGCTTTAAAGTTAAATGTTTTCGTTAAGTATGATCAACCGTAAGGTTCGAAAAAGAACAAGGGAAAGGAAAGTCGTTGAATGAGATTTATAATATGTTGTGTAATAGTTATAGTTTATTAAGACAATGATACTTATTATCTATGATGTAATGAATGTTTAAAGGTCTCGTGCACTGGAGTAAACTTTGATGCATATATAAATTAAGTTTGAATTTTATATTATTGTTATTATTATTAGTATTATTCAGCTTATAGAAATGGTATCGTGAAGCACCAAGTTCGGGTTTCAAGTACCCGGATTAGGGGCGTCATAGCAGTGCTCGACGATCAGACAAGCCTATCTATTACATCATAAGATCAACCTAACAAGCTTGATCTTTCTATATTTATAGTCCTTGTACATCATTTCTTTTTAAGGACATTACAAAGCTGTTTTGCTTATGTAGGATCAACCTAACATATTTGATCAATTCATTCTAAGTCCTTGTACATATATTTCTATTATTTATCAAAGGACTTTACAACTTTTCTTAATGCAAGCATACTTGCATATTCATTCATATATATCATAATCAAATCATATATTACATAGGAATATCATTCACATGTTTATTCCTGACAATTTACTCTACATTTTCGTGATCGTTACTCGTTATCATCTTCGTTCAGTTATTCGCCATATTCGTTTAGTTGTTCGTCATTGTCGTTGTTACTCGTTATCGCTGTTCACTCTGGTTCAGTTGGTTTCTTCTTCTCCATTGATCGACTCTGGTGTTTATTATTGTTTCAAGTGAGTATTTTCTAAATAGTTTAATGTATTATCTATTAAAGTAGTTTACTAACAGAATGGAGTATTAATTGTTTGGGTTTGTGTTGTTTGTATAGAATGGTTGATACAAGAAAGAAGGATGGAAAGAGGAAAAGAATCACGGAGGTTGATTCTGTTAAGGACTCGAAGAAGTTTGTTGTGGAGAGCAAGGGGAAGGGGAAGGGGAAGGGGAATGATGTAGGTCATAAATCGAGAAAGAATGAGAATAGGTTGGTGATACATAGTGATATCAAACATTCCAAAGTGCAATTAGATTCTGATTTTGATGTCCATGTTAAGACCAAAGGTCAAGTGCTTATCCAGAAGATAATTCCAACCCAAAGAATTTTAAAGGTGTGTTGTTACGATCATATAAATGTTTGGTGTTAGATTTTGGTATGCTGTATTGGTTACTGGGTAACATTATACTATCTAATGTTGTTTTGGTTACTGTCTAATTCTGTATTGGTTATTGTCTAATGCTGTATTGGTTACTGTGTAACATTATATTGGTTACTGTATAATGCTTAATTGGCTACTAACTAATGCTGTTTTGGTTGCTGCATAATATTACTGATTAATGCTTGGTAACCAATGCATTAGACAGTAACCAACATGTTACATGAAGGTAACCAATATATTTGATGAGTAATTTGATATCAGGTCAGCATTAGTCAGTAATATTATACAGTAACCAAAACAACATAAACAAGTAACCAAAACAACATTAGTCAAGAATCAAGTCAAGATAGACAAAGAATCAAGACAAAGATTAGACAAGAACTCAACATGTTGCAGGTGTAGGGTTTCGACACAGAAACGCACAGTGGAAATAGAAGAATTTAAACCAAATTCGAAACCCTAAACAGGATCCATTCGAAAAACAGTTAATTCAGTGGTTAGAAATTATACCGATTAAGAAAGCGATTAAACGATGCGGTCGAATCTCCAACGCTTTTCGAAGCTAATCGCTGCGTCTCTACGGATATCACACGAACGCTCCACTAATCGCCCTACGATCTGCGCAGAAGAAGGAATCACTAAGATTAGCCACCAAGGATGAGGATTTTTGAAACTGTTTTCTCTAGTCTCTCTCTAAGAGCGGCTAGGGTTTTTGTTTTTGATTATACTTTTAACTGGCTGCTATATATCATATATATAGTGATTAAAAGGTATTAATCAAAACCTAATTTCATAAAATCCGAATTTATATATATATATCTCTTAATTAAGTCTTACTTAATTAATATACATATATACAAATTATCCTTTTAATTTAAATTCGTGATTTAAATACTATTAATCATATTAATATATTTAAATCCTTAAAATTTAAACTAATTCCCTTTTAAATTACGTTCTATGTGTGTGACCCTATAGGTTATTATTACGTTGGCAATAATTTTAAAATCATATTATAAAATTATAAAGCGGTGAAAGCAGCATCTAGTAATGCATCACTGCTACCCAAGTAATAATAAGATCGATGATTCGATGCAACCTTTTTCGTGACCAATGTTTCAATGTAATTTAATCCTTTTAACTTTAATATCCTAGATTAAACTCGAATCATGGAATGTGTCATACTCTTCATAATTTAATCTGAGTTTTCTTGATCAATGAGTAGACTATATGAAACAAATCACTATTTGAGCATGGTCATGCATTTCATAGTCCTACTCAATCAAGAGGCCTATGGATATCACCCATAATATATAGGATGGTTAAATTCCATCTAGATCACTCATATTTCTCACACGATTCATGATGAACCTAATAATCACCTTTATAGTCCACCCTATTAAAGGTGACATTTGATGATATCAAAGTACATAAATTCTCGTGTAGTAATATAGCGATTTCAGGTTGGAGGACCATTACATCATTGTCACTATGAGAATTGCTAATGTCACTTCGCATAATGCTCCATATAGAATTCTCATGGTGGGTCTGTCCAGTACATCGTTCTCTAACATGTACCTATGAATTGACTTAATATCTCATATATTTATGACCAATGAGATTTGGTCATCAGTTAATCCACATACTAGTCTCAATGCATCATTGTTGTCCCATCAACAATGATACTCGACTAGGGACATTTAAGAACAATGATACTAATTGTAATTATATAATCTCATGTTCAAGTCACATACTTGAAACTATATAATTTGTATCACTATTCTAAGGAATTTTATTATGTTAACAATTATATTACGCAGTAAATAAAACCATAATAAAATCATATATTTATTCAATCAAATATAATATCAAAACGTTAAGCAATTATATCAAATAATTGGCCTCTAGGGCATAAACTCTAACAGTAGGAAGGTAACCAATGTATTTGATGAGTAACCATTAATATAAATATACATTGGTTACCTTCCTGCAATATGTTGGTTACTGTTTAATGATATCTTGGTTACTGTCTAATGTTATCTTGGTTACTGTGTAACATTATATTGGTGACTGTCTAATGTTGTCTTGGTTACTATGTAACATTATATTGGTTACTGTCTAATGCTGAATTGGTTACTGATTAATGATGTCTTGGTTACTGCATAATATTACTGACTAATGCTTGGTAACCACATGCTTGGTAACCAATGCATTAGACAGTAACCAGCTAGTTACATGAAGGTAACCAAGACAGCATTAATCAGTAACTAATATACATTGGTTACCTTCCTGCAACATGGTGGTTACTGTCTAATGCTGTCTTGGTTAATGTGTAACCATTATACTGTGTAATGTTGTCTTGGTTACTGTATAACATTATATTTGTGACATCCCAATTTTTTAGAAATTATAAATGAGAATTTTATAAATAAAAGTATTATTTATGAGATATGTTGGGTGTGAGTATGCGTATGTCATATATTGTAGAATATGTGAATTGATGTGAAGAGAATGTTATATATTAATTTTAATATATATAAATATTTAATTGAATTATTTATCGAAAGTTAAATAAATAAATTTTGTTTTGATTATAGAGTAATGTAATTAAGTGTAGCAGATTAATTAAATGAATATTTAGTATTTAATTTAATTAATATAATAATTTTATGTTATAGTTCTAATTTAATTGAGATAATTAAATTAGATGAGTTATTTGTTGATTGTTACACAAAATTATAATTAACAAGTAAATATAATTATGTGACAATTTGATGAGATTGATTGATGTTAAGCTATTGATTAATTAAAATAATGAGTATTTGCCAAACATGGTCTTAGGCTTTTCAAGTTCAAATTGGTGTAACCTATGTATTAACTAGTAATTAGTATATCTAATAATTACTAGGAGTTATATTATATATTACTAGTATTGTATATTATATGTATATACTACAAGTTAGTATGTTAGTTTTAGTAAACAAACCAAAGAAAGAAGAAGAGAGTTAGAGAGAGTTGTAGGAGAAGAAGAAGAGGAAGAAAAAGAAGAAGAAGGGAAAGCTTTGAGAAGACAAAACAAGCCCCATCATCATCATCATCATCATCATCATCATCTCCATCTCTCTCTTAAATTAATACTAATAAAGTTATAATCTAAATTCCTTGTTTTAATTATATTTTTTATGTTCTTCATAATGTAGATAATTGTTATGTAGAAGTTATATTGAGAAATTGAGAGAGATAGAGAGAAATAGAGGAATTGAGATGAGCTAGAAGAAGAAGAAGGAGAAAAAAAAAAGCTAGAAGAAGGTAACTTCTAAACTCTTATTTAATCCTTAATTTTTTTGGGTAGATTTATGTTCTAGGGTAGTAGATCATGCTTAATCTGTTTGTATTGGTTTAATCTTGGATCATCAAGAATCAAACAAGAGGATTCAAGAAAGAAAATGAAATGGAAAAAAAATTTGAAGAACAAAATTCGTAGGTTTTTAGTAATTGTGGACATATCTTGTGAAATTCATACCTCTTTGGGTATAATGAGTTAGAAAGTGAGCCTTATATCAAATCGAAGATATGGAAGTAAGCTATATTCTGAAAGTAGAATCACATGAAAACTCTTTGTAGATTTCTTGCAATGTCTATTTTAGTAAGGCTGGTTCGAAGGAAAAATAATATGTCCAGAAAATCAAAACTGTTACGGTTTCTGACGTTGAACAATTCATATAAATTCGTGTGTTTTGAATTTGAAGAAACTTTAAACTGAAAAATTATAGATATGAAAGTTTACTAGCTAGACTCACGAAATTGAGCCATTTTATGAATCGGATCATGTCTGAAATAAATTATTTAGTAAGGATGTCCAATGAAATTTTCTAGACTAGTTGATGAATTATAGAATCTGGTTTAGATGGATAAGGGTCTGACTTTAAGGCCTAGATTTGGTTGTAGTACACTGAGTAAGGGTTAATTCTATATAAGAAAGAACAAAAACGGACATGTAACGCATGAGTTATGTTAAAAACAAAAACAACGTTTTGTTAAAGAAATTGTGAAGATGAGTTTTATAATTCTGTTTGAATTAAGATTTTGGGTGATGGTATATTTTGATGATTAAAAATATGTTTTGACATATGTAATGAGTATAGATATGTGTTATCATATTCTATACATAATTAACCATTTAAGATCAAGAGTTGAGATAAGTTAATGTGTGCACATAACGTGCTCGATAAAATGCCTAAGAGTAATAGTGTTTTCTAAACTTTGGTATACAAAGTGTCTAACTAATGGCTAATATTGGATATCTAAGTATGAAAAGATGATAATACAAGAATAATAATGGAAAGAAATCGAAAAGGGTAATTTTTGATATTTGAAGGAAAATTAAACATGTAAACAATGTGTTGAATATGCATTTTTGAAACCAAAGTGGTATAATAAAATGGTGTGATATACGCACATTAAACTACAAGTGTGATAGTCTAGCATGTGTGGTGATGAAAATGAAAAATAAAACCGAGTTGCATATAAAATAGTTAGATGTCTATAAAGACATTATAAAGGATAAAAAGATAAATTAAGGTCTTAGAATAAATTTGACCATGAGATCGAGTATTGATTTTATTTATTATTAATCTCACATATAGTGTAGGTTGTGCAAGGACGCCAAGTATTAGCGTGTTGGTAAAACAATATGTAAATGCAAGTCTTTCAGTTCCTTTTGCTATGTGAACTTGATGATGATCCGCTTTAAAATTTTAGTGTATGATGTATTATATATGTCAAAAGTATGAAATGTGAAAGTCAATCATGACTATGATGATTGAACTATGAATGTTGATTGAGTAAGGAACTCAATCTTTATAGGTGTTATGTGAACTATAACATGTATGCTATGTTTGTTTATGATTATTCTTGTATGTTGAGCATGTTATTACGTACTTTACGTGATGCATGAAAACTCGTTAGATTTTCTTTGAAGTGTCGAGCTCATTCTTGCAAATAACCATTTTTGCAGATTCAAGAATTGAAGGTAACGCTATGTGCTACTTGATTGTTATGGATCAAAAGTGATATATGAAGATTTAATATCCTAGCTAAGTTGTTATTCTTGTAAACCATGTCTAATTTTTCGAATAATGTATTAATGTTGAATTATAATATTATTTTGTGAATGTAAACTATTGTAGTATTAAAATGATTCTGAGATATTTAGATGTAAAGGTTGAAGGTTTTGGGAACGAGGATAGTTTGTAATAGAAAATTTTAATTATTTCGCAAATTTTAATGGTTGTATTATCGTTTAATGATGTAAAATTAGAGGTTGACTGTATTATTAACGACCAAAGTTGAGAATTAAATTGTATGAATTTTGGGATCATTACACTTGGTATCAAAGCTGATAGGTTAGAAACCTTAGGTAAGAGTACCTTAGGCTATAACCTTAGAGAAGAGAGTTGAAAATAAGGAACGAATAAGCTCAAATAGAGTTTGAACAATATGGGATTAAAACTTGCGTGAAAGGATTCAAAGAAGAATCTCGCAGAGTTATAAGGAATATGAATGTTGGGTTACCCAACTTCAATAATAAGGATGTAAGGTGATAATAAAATAGATAACGTCTATAAAAAAGAGAATGATAAAGAAGTTAAGAATAGGGAGTTATATCTAAGTGGTGTAATTGTACTCTTTCGTAGTTGATGTATGGTATCTGGGCTAAACAATTCCTTCATAGAGCAGAGGTATATACAAACTAGCAACTCGGAACCTAGTTTGTTGGTTGTTTATGGGAAACCACTCAGCGTACCATATTGAAACTGGTAGAGACTCGATGTGTACCAAGTATAGAAAGTGGATACGTATGATGAAAGTGTAGAACTTGAATGAAATGTTGAGAAATGTAAATGAAGTTAGAAATTCTTAAAGGAAGAATTGTTATATAAACAAGAAGATTCAAAGAAGAATCTTGAAGAGATATAAAGATAAGAAATGGGAGTTTCCTAACTCCAAAAGCCAGGATAACGAATAATGTCGTAAATGATGAAAAAAAGAAAGAAAGAGGATAGTAAAACAAAACGATCACGAGTTAGGAAAAGAATTTTAAGGGAGATGATTATAGAATAAGATCACGACGTGGTCTGTTTAAGTTATAAAAGAAAGATGGTCTATAATGTTTGAATAATTATAGCTTAATGCTATGAAGATGGTGTACTATGAAAAGTACGAGATAACTCATGAGGAGTTATAGATAATGTGATACGAGGAATTCGTATCGAGCAAAGAGCAAGTTAAGAGTAAGATAGAGTTAGGAAGGGATTTCAATTGAGGACTCATGTGATGGCTGAGTTGTACAAATCTTTGTATGGGCGAGGATTTTGTGCTTGCACTCAGTTTATCATATTGATAATCATTGGAATGTTGGTGTCGCGCTATCTATGTATATGTGGCGAAAAGGTGATTCTTTTCTCATGTGTATGTTTGATAGTTAGAAACTATTAAGATTAGACCAGATATTATTAGGATTAGGCGCGGTTCTTAAAACTAATGCATATGGTAAGTTCGTGACTCATAATAATATGTTATGTTTTGAAACCCCTCAAATGAATGGACGATATGGTCCGACTAGGATAAGTTCTTAAACTCATATTATTGTGGCAAGTCCCGAACTTCCAAATGTGTGGTAAGTTTGATGAACTGGGGTATAATTAAGTTATGAATGGAGTATTGAGGATGATAGGAATAGATAGATCTTTTAAGCAATGGATCATTACAGAAAGTGAAGTTAATGGTGGAAGCATAGGTATTCTAAATCTACTAGCTATGCTAGACTTTCAAAATTTATTAACTTCGTGCTGATGTTTACACTTCTATTTTCTTGAAAAACATTGGATCAAATGATGGAACCAATGACTTTTAACAACAATATTGTTATTCGTATGTCTATGCTAATTGTTTCGGCTAGACAAAAATGATTTGCAATATATCAAAATGTATTTTATATCATTAATGCATCATGTAACCTGGTGCAAAGATGATAAAATGATGGAGTCATCAATGCAAGATACCTAGTGTTGGATGTGATCTAAGGATCGTCAGCCCACTATGGTATGATGTAGTATGATAAAATCACCAAATGACGGAATCCTCAACGGACTGTAAATACAGTGCGATATCATGACGTCATAAAAAGATTTTTGAGATTTCTTTGAGATATGAGAATACATATGTATGTATGTATATGTATATTTTGGTTGATGTCCGAATTGTTGTAGAGGTCTATGCTATTTGATTCAGCTAGACAAATATTGAAAGATGTTCATGAAATTCAAGAGTTTCTTGAGAAGTTATGCCAAACCAAATTATTTTGGTGCAGATTCAGATGTTGAAAAGTTGAGATGAACAACCTTATTATTAGGGGTTGCGCTTAGTTTTATACTTTGCGCTAAAATGTTTGTATACAATACATGTACAATAGGTTGATCACCTAGAGTACTTCATGAGGTTGTTTTTACCTTTGTGATTGATAAACATTCTGCCAAAGAGGGTTTAAAGTGTGAAGAACCGGGGGTGAAGCACTATTAAACCTAGAGAATAGAGTTCATGTTCTTGTGACCCTCAGCATGATTTGGAATCTTTTAAATTCCTGAGTTATTCATACTACTTCCCAATTATTGAACAATTGTGGAGGATTCATGTTATTCTGCAAGATGGAAGTGAAAAAGGAAAGTATTCCTTAGAAAGAAGTAAGTTGTAAAATGCGACACTGAATGATGGATATGTTGAATAAGTGAGAAAAGAAATTTTGAAGTGAGAAGGATGTGAGTTATCAAAGAATAATGTAAAACTTTTAATAGAAAAGTTTAATAATTGTAGAATGATGTTTGTGGAAAGAAAGTGGTTATAGAAACCAATGAATGAATGAAGTAGTGACGTAAAAATCTACTTTGATAGATTGAATGAATAAAGATTAATAAATAAATAAATAAAAAATTTCAAGGACGAAATTTTTAGAAGAAGGGGTGAATGTAATGTATCGAGAGTTTAATCATATAATATATGATAATGATCCTTAGAGAAAGATAATGAATGGGTCAAAGAATATGTAATACTCAAATATAATTGAGTCTAAGTAAATATTATGAAATAAAACTTATAAGAATTTATTATCAAGAATGGTGAGAGTAGAAAATATAAAACCTATATTAAGGTAATGTGTTGAAGTTATCCAGTTGAATAGATTTGAGGAAAACCTGAGTAAGGTAGGGTTTTGGTGATTCCGAGGACTAATCCTTTATAAGGAGGGAAGGATGTGACATCCCAAATTTTTAGAAATTATAAATGAGAATTTTATAAATAAAAGTATTATTTATGAGATATGTTGGGTGTGAGTATCGTATGTCATATATTGTAGAATATGTGAATTGATGTGAAGAGAATGTTATATATTAATTTTAATATATATAAATATTTAATTGAATTATTTATCGAGTTAAATAAATAAATTTTGTTTTGATTATAGAGTAATGTAATTAAGTGTAGCAGATTAATTAAATGAATATTTAGTATTTAATTTAATTAATATAATAATTTTATGTTATAGTTCTAATTTAATTGAGATAATTAAATTAGATGAGTTATGTGATGATTGTTACACAAAATTATAATTAAACAAGTAAATATAATTATGTGACAATTTGATGAGATTGATTGATGTTAAGCTATTGATTAATTAAAATAATGAGTATTTGTCAAACATGGTCTTAGGCTTTTCAAGTTCAAATTGGTGTAACCTATGTATTAACTAGTAATTAGTATATCTAATAATTACTAGGAGTTACATATATTATATATTACTAGTATTGTATATTATATGTATATACTACAAGTTAGTATGTTAGTTTTAGAAAACAAACCAAAGAAAGAAGAAGAGAGTTAGAGAGAGTTGTAGCAGAAGAAGAAGAGGAAGAAAAAGAAGAAGAAGGGAAAGCTTTGAGAAGACAAAACAAGCCCCATCATCATCATCATCATCATCATCTCCATCTCTCTCTTAAATTCATACTAATAAAGTTATAATTTAAATTCCTTGTTTTAATTATATATTTTATGTTCTTTATAATGTAGATAATTGTTATGTAGAAGTTGTATTGAGAAATTGAGAGAGATAGAGAGAAATAGAGGAATTGAGATGAGCTAGAAGAAGAAGAAGGAGAAAAAAAAAAAGCTAGAAGAAGGTAACTTCTAAACTCTTATTTAATCCTTGATTTTTTGGGTAGATTTATGTTCTAGGGTAGTAGATCATGCTTAATCTGTTTGTATTGGTTTAATCTTGGATTATCAAGAATCAAACAAGAGGATTCAAGAAAGAAAATGAAATGGAAAGAAAATTTGAAGAACAAAATTCGTAGGTTTTTAGTAATTGTGGACATATCTTGTGAAATTCATACCTCTTTAGGTATAATGAGTTAGAAAGTGAGCCTTATATCAAATCGAAGATATGGAAGTGAGCTATATTCTGAAATCACATGAAAACTCTTTGTAGATTTCTTGCAATGTCTGTTTTAGTAAGGCTGGTCCAAAGGGAAAATAATCTGTCCAGAAAATCAAAATTGTTATGGTTTCTGACTTTGAACAATTCATATAAATTCGTGTGTTTTGAATTTGAAGAAACTTTAAACTGTAAAGTTGTAGATATGGAAGTTTACTAGCCAGACTCGCGAGATTGAGCCATTTTATGGACCAGATCATATCCGAAATAAATTATTTAGTAAGGATGTCTAGAAAATGAAATTTTCTAGACTAGTTGATGAATTATAGAATCTGGTTTAGATGGATAAGGGTCTGACTTTAAGGCCTAGATGAGGTTGTAGTACACTGAGTAAGGGTTAATTCTATATAAGAAAGAACAAAAATGGACATGTAACGCAGGAGTTATGTTAAAAACAAAAATAACGTTTTGTTAAATAAATTGTGAAGATGAGTTTTATAATTCTGTTTTAATTAAGATTTTGGGTGATGGTATATTTTTTGATGATTAAAAATATGTTTTGACATATGTAATGAGTATAGTTATGTGTTATCATATTCTATGCATAATTAACCATTTAAGATCAAGAGTTGAGATAAGTTAATGTGTGCACATAACGTGCTCGATAAAATGCCTAAGAGTAACAATGTTTTCTAAACTTTGGTATACAAAGTGTCTAACTAATGGCTAATATTGGATATCTAAGTATGAAAAGATGATAATACAAGAATAATAATGGAAAAAAATCGAAAAGGGTAATTTTTGATTTATGAAGGAAAATTAAACATGTAAACAATGTGTTGAATATGCATTTTTGAAACCAAAGTGGTATAATAAAATGGTGTGATATACGCACATTAAACTACAAGTGTTATAGTCTAGCATGTGTGGTGATGAAAATGAAAAATAAAACTGAGTTGCATATAAAATAGTTAGATGTCTATAAAGACATTATAAAGGATAATAAGATAAAGTAAGGTCTTAGAATAAATTTGACCATGAGATTGAGTATTGATTTTATTTATTATTAATCTCATATACAGTGTAGGTTATGAAAGGACGCGAAGTATTAGCGTGTTGGTAAAAACGTATTTGGTAAAGGCAAGTCTTTTCAGCCTTTTTGCTATGTGAACTTGATGATGATCCGCTTTAAAATTTTAGTGTATGATGTATTATATATGTCAAAAGTATGAAATGTGAAAGTCAATTTACGACTATGATGATTGAACTATGAATGTTGATCGAGTAAGGAACTCAATCTTTATAGGTGTTATGTGAACTATAACATGTATGCTATGTTTGTTTATGATTATTCTTATATGTTGAGTATGTTATTATGTGCTACGTGATGCATGAAAATCTGTTAGATTTTTGCCGAGTTGTCGAGCTCATTCTTGCAAATAACCATTTTGCAGATTCAAGAATTGAAGGTAACGCTTATGTGCTACTTGATTGTTATGGATCAAAAGTGATATATGAAGATTTAATATCCTAGCTAAGTTGTTATTCTTGTAAACCATGTCTAATGTTTCGAATAATGTATTAATGTTGAATTTTAATATTGTTTTGCGAATGTAAACTGTTGTAGTATTAAAATGATTCTGAGATATTTAGATGTAAAGGTTGAAGGTTTTGGGAACGAGGATAGTTTGTAATAGAAAATTTTAATTATTCTGCAAATTTCAATGGTTGTATTATCGTTTAATGATGTAAAATTAGAGGTTGACTGTATTATTAACGACCGAAGTCGAGAATTAAATTATATGAATTTTGGGGTCATTACAATATTGGTTATTGTCTAATGCTGAATTGGTTACTGATTAATAATGTCTTGGTTACTGCATAATATTACTGACTAATGCTTGGTAACCACATGTTTGGTAACCAATGCATTAGACAGTAACAACATGTTGCATGAAGATAACCAATACATCATTAATCAGTAAGCAATATACATTGGTTCTGCAACATGCTGGTTACTGTCTAATGCTGAATTGATTACTGACTAATGCTGTTTTGGTTACTTGTTTATGTTTTTTTGGTTACTATCATATAACTGTTTGGTTACCTTTGCAAATCTGTTTGGTTACTGACTAATGCTGTTTTGATTACTTGTTTACGTTGTTTTGGTTACTATCATATAACTGTTTGGTTAACTTTGCAAATCTGATTTTTTTTACTTGCAGTTATGGGATCTTTACTATGAGGAATGCAATAGAAAATTCACTGGAAAAGTTATATATTGGTGCGACATGGAAGTCCCCAACATTATTGCCAATAAATTGAACCAGAGTCAACAGAAGAAGTTTAAGGCAACATGTTTTGGGAATTTTTTGGAGTTTGGTGAGCACCAAATGTATTCCCAGATAATTTACCACGCTCTTGTAAGGGAGGTTCACCAGAGGAATGACGGTGAAATGTAGTTTTTGTTCGGGGAGAAAAGGGTCAGGTTTGGTTTACCTAAGTTCTGTCTCATTTCTGGGTTGAGATGGCAAGGTGAAGAGGATATAACTGTATACAAAGGTATGGAGAATATGCTTATTGGTAAGTTTTTTGGGGATGAAGCTTTGACACGTAGTAGTATAGGTAGGGTATATAGGAAGGCAATTTTTGATGACGATGATGAGGCTATTAAGATGTCAATGATTTTGTTGGTCTTTAATTTCATTTTATCCACAATTTCTGAAAATTATGTGGATGGGGCAATGGTTAAATTTTTGTGTTATGGTGATGTTAGTAGTTTTCTTTGGGGGAAAGTTGCGTTTGAGATGACAAAGTACTCTTTGTGCAATGCTTTGAAGGGGCATTTGAAGAAAGGAAGGAATGGTTGTTCAACATATAATTTCTTCAGGGATCATTATACCAAATTGTACAAGTTGAATGAGATTCCTTATGTATTCCAAGTGTTTATGTTTGAAACTATTCTGACATTCAAAACTCGGGGTATATGCAATGACGAGCATCCGTCGGATGGCTGTTTATTTAGATGGAAGGAGCTAATGAAGCCCCCTACAAATGACAAGTTGAATGATTTAGTTTTTTATTCCGGACAGGTATGTAGTTTTACTACTAAGAATGTAATTGGTTACCTTTAGTTATATAATTGGTTACTGAAAATATTTTTTGAAGTTTACTATTAACAAAGTATTTAGTTACCTTTATATACACGTATGGTTACTGATTATTTTATATGCATGTTAATAATAACAATGTTTTTGGTTACTTGAATATTCACATTTGGTTACTCATTAGATTACATTCAGGTTATTAATAACAATGTTGTTGGTTACCCGAATATACATATTTGGTTACCTTTATACATTTATTTGGGTACTACTTATTATACATTTGGTTACTGATTATGTTTTATGATTCTTTATTTATTGTTTTTTTACTATAATTGTACATTGTTTGTTAGATGATATACTAAAGTGTACTTATTGTTTTTTAGCTGAGGATAAAAAGTTTGATTCCCAACCTAATCGAGGAGAAGGATCTATTGATTGGGGCGGGCTTCACTTTTTAATGGGAAGGATGGTGACAAGAAAGTTGAAAAAAAAGTGAAGGCTGACAACATTGGTGTTGATATATCTGTTGTTAAAGAGGCAATTGATGCACGGTTTAGGCTGTTGGAGAAGAAAGTTTTTGAAATGAAGAAAGAAGTTGGAAAGTTGCGAACTGATATTAGAGATGAAATGCAGCTTTTACATGTTCAGTTATGCAGGGACCTTAGGTCCATTATTAGAGATGAGTTACGCGCTATCAAAGACGTTGGGGACAAACAGGTTGACGGTGAGTTTATGATGATTCTGATTCTGGCAATGCTGGTGATGATAATGATGATGATGATGATGAAGGTGATGAAGGTGATGAAGATGTTGATGAGGATGCTGATGAGGATGCTGATGTTGTTAAAGGAAATTATAATGATAATGATGATGGTGAGGATGGTGATGATGGGTTGAAAGTGGATGAGAAGAATGATGAGGTTGAAACTGAAGTTGTTAAAGAGTGTGAACATGATGTTATGGTGGAGGAGCTTCATGTTGATGAAGATGTTGATCATGATGGTTCAAAAGTGAATAAGAATAATGATGGTGATGATGTGTTGAATGACGTTGAGAAGAAGGATGAGAATGAAATTGAAATTGGTAATGAAGTTGAAAGTGTTGATGAAGATGTTGATGATGGTTCAAAATCTGATTAAGAATAATGATGGTGATGATGTGTTGAATTTCGTTGAGAAGAAGGATGTGAATGAAATTGAAATTGTTAATGAAGTTGAACGTGATGTTATGATTGTAGAACCTCATGAAATAAAAAACTAATGATGATGAAGAAAATGTCAAGGTTAGACATATTTGTTTGTTTTGTTATGTGATATTTGTCTTTTGTTTTAATGATTAACTGGTTCTTTATTTTGCACAGATTGACAATAATAATGACATTCCATCTTTTGACATATTAAGCCAATGCACTGGGAAAGAGATTGTTGTGTATGATGCTGATAAGGTTAGTGTTATAATTACATGCCATCATTTTTTTTACATGCTCTCTATGTTTTGGTTACCATTGTATTGTGATTTGGTTACCAAGTTAGTACCATTACAATGTTACATAGTAACCAAGTAAGTATTAGTCAGTAACCAATATAATGTTACACAGTAACCAAGTCAGCATTAGTCAGTAACCAAGCCATAATTAGTCAGTTATATTATGCAGTAACCAAGACAGCCTTGGACAGTAACCAAGATAACATTAGACAGTATAATGATACAAAGTAACCAAGACAGCATTAGACAGTAACCAGAGTTGGTTACTGTCTAATGCATTAGTTACCAATTTATATCTATTTACATTGTTTGTTGGTTACTATTATATTATGAATTGGTTTCTATTTTATGTTGTTTAGGTTACTAGTAGTATATGTTCATTTTAGTTTGTTGGTTATTGTTCAGTCAGTTTGTTATTGCATATATTAGTTAATTGCATGTTACCTTCCTGCAACATGTCAAGTTATCGCCTAATGTTGTCTTCGTTCTCGTCTAATCTTCGTCTTGGTTCTCGTGTAACCATTATCTTGTAATAATGTTATCTCGTTCTTGTGTAACATTATATCAATTCTTGTCTAATTTGAATTAGTTCTACCGATTAATCTTTGTCTTGGTTCTTCGATAATATTCTTCGACTAATGCTTGGTAACCACATGCTTGGTAACCAATGCATTAGACATTAACCATCATGATTTGGTAACCAATGCATTAGACAATAACTATTATATTATGATTTGGTTACTAGTTTTTTGGGTTGAAAATCTAATCTTTTATACTACCTTTTATGTCAATTGAAAAAGGTGAATAAATGTGAGGCAGCAAGCAGGTATGCACTTGATCATATGGTTCTGACCACACAGGACATAGTTAAGTGTGATGAGTTGGAGAAAAGCGTCCACAAAGCCGGTGGTAGACCTATCCGTGAACCTGCAAAGAGTGCCATTTTACGGTCTCCATATACAGCAACGTTTGAATCGGCTGGTTCATTATCTACTGCAGTGGGTGCTAGTCAAACACTTGCACGTCTTTCTGCATTCCCCAAATCATGCATGGATATGCCGTCAAAATTTGAAGAGGCATTGTTTGAACAATGGTTCAAAATTGGACTAAATAACAGAAAAAAGTTTATTTTTTGTTGTTAACAATGCTGTAGTTTTTTATGAAACAAATAAATTTGTTTTACTGTAGTAACATATGGTTAATATTAAATAAATGTTATGGTTACTATTATTTTATATTCTGGTTACTATTAGTTTATGTTTTGGTTACCTATTAGTTATGTATTGGTTACTGTTTGATTATGGTTATGATTTTAATATTTGTTGGTTACCAGGTTACTATTTATAATTAAGTTGTTAATTAGTATGTTAATTATTGACTGTGCAAGTTTGATTTTGAGTAGTGTGTATACTAATACGTTAATTGTTAATGTTAGCGTGTATACTAATATGCTTTTATATTGAAAGACAGACAAATTTCCTGGAAAGAATGATATCATCATGCCTTCTTTTGTATTTGGGTCTGTCCCAATATCATCGAAAATGTGGTTCTATAAATTAAAGACTCCTAGGTAGTGGTTAGACAACGATGTGAGTATTTTTAAAAAAATTATGTTTTTGTAGTTATGGTTACATTATTTAGTTACATTCATTACATACATTTTTCAGCAACTGTTAATATCCTATTATTTTTTTGGTTCAGCACATCAATGTTGCGTTGTATTATTTACGTAAACTGGCCAGACATTCCGACAGTGTTCCTGTAAGGGCAACGACCACTGATTGTTGGTTTCATAACAAGATCAACGCTCTTTTTGAGGATTATACAAATAAAAATGCAGATAAAATTGTTCTGTCTGGGGAGGGTGATGTTGCTGAATACATACATGGGCTGTTTATGGATGTCAACACACCATGGAGGAATGTTGACTATGTGTTGTTCCCCATTCATATGTCATCACCGGACCATTGGTTCTTGTTGACATTTGATGTGCATTGTAGACGTCTAACTGTTTACAATTATCTGCAACCAAAAAGGAAATCCATGCAAACAAAATTTATGGATGTTTGTGAGCCGTACATCTTCATTCTTCCCACTTTACTGTGCAAGAGTAGTTTTTGGAAGGATAAGTCTGACATTGAGTTTAGCAGTGAACCGTATCGCAACAAGAAGGAAGATGATATAATTAAGTTAGAATTTGCAGAGGCAGTTCCTGAACAAGTCGAGGGGTAAGGGTTAAATTGTTTACATTTTTTTAATTATTACATATAGGTTGATTTATTTTTGATTTTTGTTATATTTTGTTTGTTTGTACAATGATTGTGGGATGTTCATAATTTGTTTCGCTGAGCATGTCATTCATCAGAAGTTTGATCAAATTCCTACTCCATTTCCCATTGTGCAGTATCGGAAGAAGTTATGCACAAACCTATATATGCATGCAAGGAATAAACAGTTGGAGGGATATCAGACTGATAGAGAATTTCCAGGAAGATTTTTTTCCAGATTTTGATTAGTCCGGATTTCGTTGTTTTGTCTTTATGAATTGTGTTGTGTATTTTTTTTTGTTTTTTGGGGATATTCACAACATTTTTGTATGGTTTATGATTTTGTGATGTTCATTGGATCTTATGTAGATGGTATTACATATTTGATTATATTAGCAGTAATGAAAGAGATATTGTTTGTTGGTTGGTATTTGTTTCTTTTAAGTTGTGTTTGTTCCATTATTTTGAAATATACAGTTGGTAACCAATCATGTATAAAGGGATAACCAGCTAATGTTTTGATAGTAACCAGATAGTTACAAGCTTGTATCAGGACATAATGTACATGTGTGAGTATACATGGGTTGCATAAACTTTAATATCATTTTCATTACAGGTTGCTGGATATACAGGTTGTTTATGTTTTGGTTACCATTAAAAACTGGTATGGTTACTGTTATGTAATTAAATGGTTACTGTGATGGTTATTGTTATGTAATTAGGTGGTTACTGTGATGGTTACTGTTATGTAATTATTTGGTTACCATTAAAAACTGTGATGGTTACTGTTATGTAATTATTTGGTTACCATTAAAAACTGTTATGGTTACTGTTATGTAATTATTTGTTGATTATACATGCTTGCCTAAGATGGATGCTTATTATACATGATTACCATTAAAAACTGTTGGAGGGATATGAGAATGATAGTAACCTGAAAGTTACAAGCTTGTATCAGGACATATATCAATTGTTAAATGTACATGTGTGAGTATACATGGGTTGCCTAAACAAATAATATCATTTTAATTACAGTTTGCTAGATATACAGGTTGTTTTGGTTGTAGATGGGATCACATATTTGATTATATTAGCAGTAATGAAAGTAGTATCGTTTGTTGGTTGGTATTTGTTTCTTTTAAGTTATGTTTGTTCCATTATTTTGAAATATACAGTTGGTAACCAATCATGTATAAAGGGGTAACCAGATAATATTTTGATAGTAACCAAAAAGTTACAAGCTTGTATCAGGACATATATCAATTGTTAAATGTACATGTGTGAGTATACATGGGTTGCCTAAACTTCAACATCACTTTCATTACAGGTTGCTGGATATACAGGTTGTTTATGTTTTGGTTACCATTAAAAACTGTTATGGTTACTGTTATATAATTACGTGGTTACTGTTATGGTTACTGTTATGTAAGTATTCGGTTACCATTAATAACTGTTATGGTAAATGTTATGTAATTATTTGTTTATTATACATGCTTGCCTAAGATGGATGTTTATTATACATGCTTACTATTAAAAACTGTTATGTAATTACTGATATGTTTGCTTTATATTGGCAACTCATAATGAAATCAGTAATCAAAATATTAATGAATAACAATTTTGGTTATTGTACACTATCAAAAATGTTATCAACCAAGTGGTTAATGGTTACTCAAAGTAAACAATTATACAGTCATGTATTTAAACTCTTAATTTAACTGCACTATATCAGACCCTTTTTTTTGGGTCTTAAAATCGGGGGATTATTGCATGTTTTCATGTTGTGTCCTTTTTCTTGGCACATGCTGCATTTGTTTTGAATTTTGATTTCAGATCCGTGTTTGTACCTCCCTTTTTTTGGTCTTCCCGCTAGTCTTCTTGTGTTAGGTGGTTTTATACATATGTTTCTTACTTCTTCTGATACATCCCAGTATTCTTTGTCATCTAACGACATGATGGAAGCTGAATATGTCTCGACCAAAGTTGATTTAGTGTAATTTTTGAGCAAAAATCATAATGACTCAAATTTCGCTTGCTTTCATAACAAAGAAAGAACGCAAGGACAAGGCATCTCATGGTAATTTGAAATTTACTAAGATGTGCATGTCTTTTGTTCGATGTCCACAATATATTGTTTAGAGACATCGTAAACCGTGAAAATCACCAAGTTTGATGTCTCAACCTACAACACAAATTAAGTGTGTTAATTGGAATCATTTTCATTGTCTGAAAACAGAATAAATATAGTAAAGTAAACAAATAAATGTTAGCCACTAACCGAATTACATAATATTAGTATCCAGAATATAAAACACATTTGTACATACATATTACAGAATAGTAACCATTTGTACTTAATATGTAATCATGAATATAAAAATGTAACCATTTGCACATCAGTACAAATGTACATCAATATGCTTTAGCAACCAAATATACAGTAACCAATTAACTAGTATACAACACCCAATGTATACAATCAGATTTGAAAGTAGTATACACACAAGCCAATCATGTTTGATGATAAAGCATATACTTTGTAACAATCTTATTCATTTATTAATGAAAAGTATTAATTAATTAAAGGCTTTTAATTATCTACATGATGCTGTTTTATAATATGTGATAAACCCATAGTTTTAAGCAATGCTTTTAGAATAATGATGATGATAATTCTAATGAGATATAAATTCTTAGAAAGCTTAAAACTAAAATAGTTCTCAATCGTTAGATTACTAAATTGAGGATTAATGAATCTGGATAGATTGGTACATACGTTACTTGCTCATTGGATGAGGATGATTGATCTCATGATCATTTGTGTGGAGACAATAAAGCAAGTATGTAGGTTCTTATTAGAGAATAAGTTCACTGAACGTGACTCGCTAAGGAATACCTAATGGAGTTTTACTTGCCTGTCAATAGGAATTCCTGTAGTGATAGTAGTACAAGTGATCCTTGAACTTGAGATCATCATAGTATCTTGTGTATGATGAGTTATACTTTAACTTATTCCTTAAGACCCTTAGGGTATATCAAAGGGTATGCTTGGGTATAATAAGTTGTACATGGAGATAATGTATGATCAATAAAGAATCTATCACTTCTAGTAAAGAAGAGAAATGTCTATGTGATTCGATAAATGACAACCCAAAGAGTCCTTGGCCAAGCGTAATGAATGAAATTAGAAAGGAGTTTCTAATATGCATTATTTGGAGTTGTGCATTTAACAAATGAAATACATATAATTAAATAAAATAAGACTTGTGATAATTTCATGTCTTATATTTAATTGGGACATGTATGGTGGAAGGATTGAATTATACAGTAACTATTTACTCAAAGGTTCTTTTATGATAAATGTTGAAATCTATATTATTTGAAAAGTCGTTGATCGCTAGGGGAGGCTTATCCCTATTGTAGAATAAATATTATTTATTTAAATAAATTAATAGTTTAATTTATTTATTTAAATAAGATTAGAATTGTTCTAATTGATTTATTCACAATTGGGTTTAATATGGAGAACTTAAAGGGTCACAACATAAAAGGAAGAATAATTATTTAAGAAGTTAATGGCATAATCGTAATAATAAGTTAAGTATATTTAATTTGATCTATGGTGATAGAATAAATTAAATAGCTTAATATTTATTATTTAATATTTTGGAAATATTAAATATAAATTAATAAGAGGAGTCTTATTATTATTACTATTATTATTATTTAATTCCTAAAGGAGTTTGGGAATCAATTAATAAAAGTACTCTCATATATCCTAATAAGATTAGGAGACTAATTAATTAAAAAAGTTTAATTAATTATTCCTAATAAGATTGGGAACCTATTAATTAAAGAAATTTAATTAATTAAAATTAAACCTAAATCCTTAATTGTTAAGGAGGGTTGTCCACATCTATAAATAAGAGGAGTCTTATTATGGGTGTTAGAGTTGTTGTTGACTTTTTCACAACATACACAATTCCAATAGTTGGAGAGTACGCTCTTTTTCTATAGAGATAGAAAAACTAGGGTTTAGCCAACCACCCATTTTCTTGAATCTTTCTTCTTCCTTGGTGGATCACCTCTAGAGGCCAAACACTTGGGTGGCTAACGTTGATTAAAGGAAGCAACCAAACCCGACGGATTCAAGTTGAACACGAAAAGATTTGGAGGTGAACTTGTACCTGATGAAACTCGAATCTTTAAGGGTATGATTCTTGTTCTTTATCTTTTCGTTTAATTAATAATTGTGCATAAAGGATGATCCGGGTATATGGTTTGTAAAATTTTAAACTCAAATTTTTACACGTTTCCGCTTATTTGTGCAATTTGATTGCGTACAAGAATATTACAAACCTAACAGTGGCATCAAAGCCAAACCTTTATGAGAATTATTAATTATTTAAATTTGATATGTATATTGATATGTGTTTAGAACAATTTAATTGGGCATAATTTTTTTATATAAAATTTATTTAATAAAAAAAATTCTCTCGCGAAATGATGTAACCACGTTTTTTAAAATAAAAATATGGGGATTACGCTTTTCGTGATTCATGTACGTCATGTTGCAGCTTATAAGGATTAGCTTTTATATATATATATATATATATATATATATATATATATATATATATAGGAGCCTTTCCATAGCAATTAGGTTTCTTTATGAAGCTGTAAACACCCTTTTGGATAGTTGATAAAATGAATTGATGGCTAAGATTAGCTTTGTATTTGATAAGTTTAAGACAAAGTTGTTGTGCCTTATTATTTACATGTACTGAACTTCTATTTTAATAAGAGAGGCCCACGTAAAATTATATTGTCAAGTATAGTTATAAAATGAATATTTATTATTAAAATAATCCTAGTAGAGCTTCAGATCTGCTTCATACTTTTTTTTATTTCCTATTTGCAGAATTTTGTACATGCTATTATCTTATTTTATTTATTTTTTCTTCTTTTCTCCATTATATGTTATGACTCAAAGAAATTAAAATAAAATAAAATAATAAAAAGACCCATTAATACGAATTGACTTAAGCTTATCTTTTTATTTATTTTTTCTTCTTTTCTCCATTATATGTTATGATTTCAAAGAAATTAAAATAAAATAAAATAATAAAAAAGACTAAGTACCGGTATAGCTTCGTCACTACCGAGGAAAAAAAATTCGGTATCCCAACTAGTCATTGAATGAATGATTCGAACTCGTGACCTCACGCACCAATACTCTCATTATATGACCACCCGAGCACCACCAGGAAGTCGCTAATTTCAACCAAGGATATATCCTTATAGTAAAACTTCACCATCCCCAAAATCTATATTCTTGCATTACTATTATATTACGATTTATTATTATTAATAAATCTATATTATTAATTGGATTTTCTAAATAGAAATAAGTTAATATCTATATTTATTATTATCCCTTTAATATTTTTTCTTATCTTTGTAATAATATCAATAAAAGATTATTAATATATTAAAATAAATATCATTCTTTAATAAAATATAAAGTGATCATTATAAATCTTGCATTATTAGTAATAATAATTTTATTATTAAGCAATGATTATTAGTAATGATTTTATATATTAAGCAATGATTTTATTATTAAGAAATGATTTTATTATTAATAAAATTAGTTCAATTAGTCTAATAAGTAATGATGATAATTTTTCAAGTCATTTTAGGAAATTAATTTACTTATCGAATTTATAAAAGTAGTGAAGTATTATTATAATAATAATAATGTGATTATCAATATTAGAAGTACAAATTATACCAATACTAGTACTGCATAACATTAAGAGGAATAGTACATATTACATGTTCATTTTCATAAAATAAAAAAAACATAGCATGATTAATACAACCGACGCCTATTTTTTTGGCTCAGGAATCCCTAGCACTCGATAGTGATTTTTTTTATCGTGGTCGGTTTCAAAGCCACAAATTGCACATTTTCGATGAGTCTTAGAAGGAATGATTTTCTCGAGTGCACTCTTGAATCTAGATTATTTTTTGCGGCCCTTTGTTTGAGAAATATTAGGCGGCAAAAACTCTTCTTCTGCTTCCACCTCTGCATCTTCATCGTCATTATCGTATCCCATATCATGATGTGGATCTCCAACTGTGCAATCAATGTCGTCATCTGCCAGTTCAGTAATATTCTCATCCGGATCATACTGGTCAACCAACTCTTTTCCTCGTGCATTCAGTTTAAGAACAGTTTTGTAACCTCAACGAAAGCGAAAGCCGCTTTCTTTCGCTAACTCCTGGTAATCACTCATCAAATGATTATAGCGCATTGGTTGATTTTGTTCGAAGTCAGCAGATATGAAGTTAAAGAGTAAGTCTTCACCATTGCTTTTGTTCACGTCTCTTGTCCACCGATGAAGGATCATGTCGCTCGGTATTTGTGAAATACTCTTTGCTATGAAATATCTCAAGATGTGCCTGCATAATTCACCAGAGTGAGAAAACATTTGGCAGTTACATGTTACCGATCGATTGGCGATTGTTGACAACTTCTTTATATCTTCCACCACTTTCGGGCCAGATTCGCATTATACCTCGCATAAACCTTAGTATCAGTGACATACAACTCACTAAGTTTCTGAACATTGTATTTCATAGAATCGACGAATTGACGTTGGAAACGTCTAAACATCTCTTTTGTGTACACTTTTGCAGCATGAACTTCTAAAGATGAACCGCGTACCATAATCCTTTTACGATGTTTTGTTATGTAGTCGGCCTTCCTCTCCTTGATAAACTGTCTTTTTACAACCTTTTGACTCTGCAGTACAAAACATAGCATACCTGTTGATGCATTAACATACTCATCAAAAAAGGTATTCAAGCTCTCGCTTCTTCCAGTGGTAGTCATTCCCATGACAAAATATCTCTTTGTATATGCTGGAATCCATTTCTGTCGTACATCATACAAACTTCCAAGCCATTCATTGGTATACAATTCATAGGAACATATCAGAATATGCCAACGCTCTTCAAATTCCTCGATGGACAATGAGTTATACACACAGTTGTTAAAATCATTTTTGAACGATGGGTGCTCAGAATAAACATGATGCAATTTTTCTAGAAATTTATTGCTAATATGCCAAGAACACAATAAATGATAACTAAAAGGAAGTACCGTAGCAATAACATTACTCATGGCTCTGTCTTGATCAGTGATGATGGTTGTAGGTGCTTTGTAGTCCATGGCTTCAAGCCATGTCTGTAATACCCAAACGAAAGTGTCCTCTGTCTCGTTTCGTAACAACAGTTCAGTGTTTGAATTTGGTCTTAAATTAATTCTATGTACCGGTGAGCTTATTTAACCATCTATTGAGAACTAAAGTTAAGTATATAGCTAGATAAAATAAAAATAACAGAGAGTAGAGAGGGAGTATGTCGGATTAGAGGAGCAAAAAACTTCAACAAGTCAAGCTATTTGGATTCCATTTATTAGATTCTAAAGACAATCAACTTCAACAAGTAAGTTTTTATTTTTGTTATTTGTTGAGGTTTTAATAGTTTTACATTGTTGTTATTATTTTCAGTATAATAGTAAAATAATATTATGGGAATTATATAAATGAAAAAATGTATTTACGTTGTACTCAATTGTTCCATTATTTTTATTAATGCATGTTATTCTTTGAATTAAATGCATGTTATTACTGCATGTTATTGTTTTTGTTGTCATTAATGCATGTTATTGTGCATTGTTATTACTGTCATTAATGCATGTATTTGTGTATTGTTATTACTGTTATTTTGCAGCATGTTACTTTCAACTTCATTTTGTCATGCATCTTAATACTAATATGGAATTGATGTATTTTTTTAAGGTACAAGATGGACAGCTGGGAATATGGGCCAATTGATCCAAGTGTTCTTCATGATCAACAAGATCATGTATCAGATGACATATATCATGGGAAAGATAGGGGAAAATTAGGCTCCAGTCAATATACTGATCAAAAGTATAATCAGTGGAATTTGACAAAAGAACAAAAAATCCTTTTAGATAAATATGGATTTGGAGTATTTAGTTTTCGAGGTGTTGTACACCAAACTGACCTTGGTCTAATATCTGCCCTAGTCGAGAGATGGCGCCCGGAGACTAATACTTTTCATTTAAACTGTGGAGAAATAACAATCACGCTAGAGGATGTTCATTTTATTTTTGGGTTACCGGTGGTGGGAAAGCCCTTAACGGTCCCCTTGCTGTCACCAATTTGAATTATTTTAGGGATTGTTTTGGAGATAAATTAGCTGGTGAATATTTTAGTTCAAAAAAGCGCAGTGAAATTTCATTAGTGTGGTTGCACGAACATTTTAATAAATGTCCCGAGAATGCAAATAAAGATGTTGTAGGGCGACACACAAAGGCATACATGTTGTGGTTGTGTGGGGCAATATTATTCCCTAATAGGAATAGGAATAGTGTGCACCCACGATATATGTCTTTTATTGCCAACGCTGAAGATTGTGTAACTTACTCTTGGGACGCGGCAGTGTTAGCATATTTGTACAGATCTTTATATACTGCTACTAGGAAAGGAGTTAAATACATTAATGGTTGTGTAACATTGTTACAAATTTGGGCTTATGAGCGTGTAAATATTGGAAAGCCAAACCCTTGGCCACAATCATCTGTATAGTTACCTAGGGCTTTAGCATGGTCCTATTTTGGAGCCCACAGTTACCCTGGTAGACGTGAGAATCCCCATCACCATTTGTCATTTTACCGAGGGGAGTTAGATATTAAGTCTATGTGGGATGTGGTTTGGTGGCCTTACATAATGTGGGATGATGATATCAGTGGATTTAATTTTTAAGGCAGGTTATTGGGATCTGGTGGGGTCCCCTTGATCCACTTTGATATTGTGGAATTTCAGATGCCGGACCGTGTGATGAGACAGTTCGGGTTCATGCAAGGCATACCATCAACAGCCAAAAACCACGGTGACCTTAGGAAGGAGAAAAAGTTTAAATTTATTGATGTCGAGGATTGCATGGCCTTGAGAGGGGAATATATTTCGAGGTGGAAGGCATACATGGATCATCTTGAAGGACAACAAACTAAAATTTCAAATTATGTGTCAATAGATGATTACATGGTCTGGTATAGGAAAATTACACGTTGAAAAATCCATCGACCTCGACAGGCAAGCGACCTCGACAATTGTTATGAGCCTCGGGCCATTTACAACCAACAGCACCTTATTACAATGGTATAAAATTATATTCTTCTTTAATTTATCATGTATTGGAGTAAATACTTAATATTACATTTATTCATATTTAGTGTTTATAATATATGTTTGTGTTTATCTTACATGACAGGTTGAGAGTGCAAAGTCATTACTTGATAAATTTTCATCACTTACTCAGCTGCCTCCCGAGTTGGTACTGTAAAAAAATAATTGGGATTACCAATACGCCAAATACGACTTCGAAGCAAGAGGGAAATAATTACCTCGACAGGGGGGTCCCACAAATATTGGACCACAGTCCCAATTCTCCCAATTCAATGAAGAGCTTGGGAAACAAACTGATTATGTTGTACAAGAGAGCTACATACCCACCGCGCAAGTAATTGAGGAGAGCTCCATTCCCACCACCCAAGCCTACGAGGAATGTTACATTCTGACCTTCCAAACCTATGAGGAGTGTTACATTCCAACCAACTCTGACTTTGCCGGACTTTCTGACGCCAAGGGATCTAGTTCACATAAGGTATATATAGTTATGTTAATAGTGATGGTTTTAATTATTATTGCTATATAATAATAATGTACATATTTGGGTCTCAATCAGGTACAAGATGCGGGAGACCACATCTCTTATGGACCAAAAGGGTCCTTATCTAAAAAACTTAAAGATTGGAAGGAGACATTTGTAAATAAACATATGTTTGGAAACGTGGTGGCACCAGAAGAGGATTTATATCCTTTGTCACATCCGCGCTAGTTATATGAATTAGACCACAATTCAGTGCAATCCTTAGGGCCTGGGAGTTGGTTATTCGAGCATGTCATCGTTGCTTATATGTTGTTGCTACGAGACAGAGAGGAATACTACAGGTTGCAGGGAATACAAAGGTGGTCCCAATTTGGTTTCATGAATTCATTCTTCATGCATCTTGGGCAGACCTATGTGCCCCTAACTAACGTGAATACTACATGGAGTTTTTGCAATCCGTATGTTAACCAAGATGTTGGTCCACCTTTACACGAATGCAAATACATATTCATGTTGGTGTGTAGTACCAATCAATGCCATTTTGTCTTGTTCCTATTCTCAGTTGAAGATTGGATGGTTACCATAATTGACCCGCACTACAATGACACTAAGTATATTAAGTTGCATGAAATGTACTCGTAATTTAATTAAAGTTGCGGTATGTTTAGTTTTAAAATATTTTAATTTTATAATGTCCTTTAATATTAAAAATTATTAACCAACTACTTTGTACATGCAGTACATTTGATACCATTTTGTTTACGAAATGGTAATCTGATGCTTAAGTGGCCCAATGAGTAATCTTCTTGTCTGCGGACCTTAAAGATTTCGATTAAAACAACAAAACAACTCGATGTGGCATTTTCGTATGCAAGTATGTTCAACTGTTTTGTTAGGGCCAATGGTAATATTTTTTCAAGAGAAGTGGTCCTTGGAAGATGTCACGATCTTTTTTTCTACTTGCATCGCATTGAGAGTTTCTACAAGAAGTCCGCAAGATTACTTCCTACCGAGATATAGAACTTGTCCAACGTTATCTAATGTACATATTAATTAATAAGAATGTCTATTTGGTTGAACTTTATGGGATTTTCAAATTCATTAATTAGTAATATGAATATTATTGAATCACATAAAACCACTTCATATTATTAATAATGAAAAAAATTATCTATTTAGTTGAATCTGTATGGATATTTTTTTGTTAGGACTAATATTAATAATCACATTATTTATATTAATATTAAAATCATTTTACATATTATTTTTAATAATAGTAATACATGAATATAATAATAAATAGACAATGCATTCATTTCCTATCATTGAAACTTAATATAATAATAATAATAGAAACATAATAATAATCTAGAATATAGATTTAAATAGAAAAATCCAATTAATAATATAGATTTATTAATAATAATAAATCGTAATATAATAGTAATGCAAGAATATAGATTTTGGGGATGGTGAAGTTTTACTATAAGGATATATCCTTGGTTGAAATTAGCAAGCTAGGCCCGTGTGCTCCGGGTGGTCATATGACGAGGTATTGGTGCATGAGGTCATGAGTTCAAATCATTCAATGAATGACTAGTTGGGATACCGAGATTTTTTTCCTCCTCACCATGACTATATACCTGGTAAGGTCTTTTTTATTATTTATTTTATTTTAATTTCTTTGGGTCATAACATATAATGGAGAAAAGAAGAAAAAATAAAAAAAAAAGATAGTATAAGATGTCGCATTTATACGTGTCTTTTTTTATTATTTTATTTTATTTTAATTTTTCGAAAGTCATAACATATAATGGAGAAAAGAATAAAAAATAAATAAAAGATAAGTTGGTACAAAGTCGCATCTTACGTAGGAAATAAAAAAAGAGTATGAAGCCGGTAAAAGCTCTACCGGCCGGATTATTTTAATAATAAATATTCATTTTTTATAACTATACTGACAATATAATTTTACGTGGACCTCTCTTATTAAAATAGAAGTCGGTACAGGTAAATAATAAGGCACAACAACCTGTGCCGGCTTATCAAATACAAAAGCTAATCTCAGCCATCAATTCATTTTATTAACGGTCAAAAAGGGGTGTTGGATAAAGACTCACATAGAACCTTCTTTGTGGAAGGGCTCTATATATATATATATATATATATATATATATATATATATACAAATGATGGATCGGTCAGGACTCCGTACTGAAAAAGCGGACCCCAAATTTTTATTTTTTTTTTTTGCTTTTTTAAAATAACTAAAAAATATTTAATATTTTATGGAATGAAATTTTCCATAATCTGATGTTTTGGGGGTGATTTGAATACCTATACCAAAAAATGGTGGTACAGTTTGCACAGACTGTACATATATCTTTTGTTATACATACCCAAATCACGCCCAAAATACTGTTTTATGAAAAAATTTCAATTCCATAAAATATTAATTATTTTTTTAGTTGTTTTTTTAAAAAAAAGAAGGTCCTGACGGGACTAAAATCCGGGCATTTAATTTGGACTGGAACCGGACTCTCTCTCTCTATATATATATAATATTTATATTAACGTTGTAATGAATTCTGTTTGCTTCACAAAAGATTTGTCAATCAAAAGGGTGATTCACTAATTCATATTATATATATATATATAGTAGTTACCGATATATATATATATATATATATATATATATATAATATTCTTAATAATTTTATAATTAAAATAAAAATTTTATTTTAATCTTAAAATAAAAAGTTTATTTTAAACTTAAAATAAAAATTTATTTTAATTTTAAAATTGAATTTCATGCAAACTAATTAGAGTTGGAATTGGATTCCATGATAACTAATTGGAGTTGAAATTGGATTCCATGTTTCCTTAAATAAAGGAGTTTATTTAGATATAAAATAAGATTTCATATTATTCAAAATAAAAGAGTTTATTTGTGAATAGGAAAGTGAATCCATCCTTCCTTAAATAAAGAAGTTTATTTATATATGAAATAAGATTTCATATTATTCAAAATAAAGGAGTTTATTTGTGAATAGGAAAGAGAATTCGTGTTTCCCTTAATAAATGATTTTTTTTACTTGAAATTGGATTCCATAATTAATTAAAATAAAGGAGTTTATTTTGATTAAAGATTTTGATTAAAATAAAATTGTTTATTTTATTCAAAATAGGATAAATTAAAATAAAAGAGGTTTATTTTGATTTAAATTTGGATTAAAATAAAGGAGTTTATTTTGATTCAAAATTAGATTTTATACTAACTAAATTTTTTTCATTAAATGATATCATATATATATATATATATATATATATATATATATATATTGAATGTTTATTATTCATGCGATGAATGTTATTTATTGATGCATATGGTGATGTGTATGATAATAAATGGGATTGATTATGGACTATTGACCAATGTGATTGGATTTTATTTTAGTTGGATGCATGAATGTATATGTTTTATTAAATGGGGTCTGCGTACCTCATCTTCTCTAATTTTTTCTTAATGTAAATTCTATCTCTCTCATATGTACTTTCTCTTGACTGCTGATCAAGGTTTCTATTTATTTTAAATAGTTTTGTAATAGGAATAGTTAGAATTATTTTGAAGAATTGGAGATCAAGGAGCAAGGAGTGCTTGAAGACCCGTTTGTAATGGAGCCCGGATTTAAATGTAATAGTTATATTTAAATATTAATTCTTGCACCCATAGGGTTTGACCTTTTGGTTCACTTGGTGGCTCTAGTGAACCAAACTATAATAAAAGTCCATAATCAATCCAGGTAGAATATAGTATTCTGTATGTGCATGCTTATACTATATATATATATATTATGCAAACATGCTCAGCATGTTAATTAATAATACGCATATATATATATATATATATATATATATATATGCATCTTGTGCGCTAAACAAGATGAGACAAATTAATAACAAACCCCTCAAATATTTTATATTAAGTTGTAACGTTTAAAGATATTTGGAATATCGAACGTCGCCTTCTAGCATGATAGAAACAATAGAGTATTGAATATTTGATATGAGTTTGTTGTGCGCACACAAGGCAAGTAATAAATATTTTAGATGTTGTTTTTATTACATATGATGTTTATAAGGAATTGAACATTACTGCTTTGTTGTGCACACACAAGGGCTGTAGTTTTCTCTTCACTTATATGGAAATGCTGGGTCTGACTTTACTTAAATCATTTTAGTTCGGATGTGCACACACTTGACCATTATGATTTAAGAGGCAAAATACAAGGAGTTACATAGTTGATGTAATTGATAAGAGTTGTCTACCTATTTATTTATATATAGTTTGTTGTGCACACACAAGGCTATATACATTTGAAATGGGATCCTTATTCTCACTAGCATATCTTTAATTAGATATTGCCGAACTATATAAATTGAGGGTAATATAGTTTGAAAAAAATAGTGGGAGATACCAATTTAAAACAAGACCTAATTTATTTTGGTAATTAATAAAAGAATGTATGCTAAAATGTTGTTAATTACATATTCATTTACAGAATTTTACAATGTCTAAATTACTATCACTGCGAAACATATTAGATGCTAAATTAACCGGACCGAATAAAACGGATTGGTTAAGGAAATTGAGAATAGTTTTCATGGCTGAAAAGATATCTTATGTCCTTAATACGCCTATCCCTGCAATGGTTGCAGACAATGCCTCTGAGGAAGAGATTGCTACTTTTAGAAAGTGATAAGATGATGCACAGTTGGCTGAATGCATCATTCTCGCATCCATGAGTAACGAGCTTCAGCGTCAGCATGAAACTATGGATGCTTTTACTATATTCCTACACATCAAGTAGTTGATGGTGAGGAAAGTAGGACTAATAGATATCAGATATCTAAGGAGCTCTTCCGATCTAGAATGACCAATGACACTACAATACAGATAAAAGTCCATAACATAATCAATTTGATTGATCAATTAGGACAACGAGTTTTGTCATGAATGAAGAGTTTAGCCAAGATTTGATCTTACACTCACTTCCAGACTTCTTTCACAATTGTTGTGAATTTTTCATATGAACAAGCTAGATATCAGCCTCGCTGATTTGCTTAACATGTTGAAAAAAGTTGAGAGTTACTTTCCAGCCAAGAAAGACCAAGTCTTACTGGTAAGGGGCCAAAGGATCTTCTAAAAGAAGAATAATTCAAAGAAGGTAAATAGAAAGGCAAAAACAAAGGATAATACGAACAAAACTGATACGAATAACAAAGGAGTTTGCTTCCACTGCAATAAGTCTGGACACTGGAAAAGAAACTACGAGAAGTATCTTGTAGAGGCTAACCAGAAGAAGCTTAGTGAAGCTTCGGTTACAATACAATTTTGTTCATGATTTAAAATAAATTCTTCATTAAGTTTTATTCATTTATTAATGAAAAGTATTAATTAATTAAAGGCTTTTAATTATCTACGTGATGCTGTTTTATAATATGTGATAAAACCATAGTTTTAAGCAATGCTTTTAGAATAATGATGATGATCATTCTAATGAGATATAAATTCTTAGAAAGCTTAAAACTAAAATAGTTCCCAATCGTTGGATTACTAAATTGGGGATTAGTGAATCTGGATAGATTGGTACATACGTTGCTTGCTCATTGGATGAGGATGATTGATCTGATGATCATTTGTGTGGGAGACACTAAATCAAGTATGTAGGTGCTTATTAGAGAATAAGTTCACTGAACGTGACTCGCTAAGGAATACCTAATGGAGTTTTACTTGCCTATCAATAGGAATTTTTGTAGTGATAGTAGTACAAGTGATCCTTGGACTTGAGATCATCATAGTATTTTGTGTATGATGAGTTATACTTTAACTTATTCCTTAAGACCCTTAGGGTATATCAAAGGGTATGCTTGGGTATAATAAGTTGTACATGGAGATAATGTATGATCAATAAAGAATCTACCACTTCTAGTAAAAGAAGAGAAATGTCTTATGTGATTCGATAAATGACAACCCAGTAGTCCTTGGCCAAGGCAGAATGAAATTAGAAAGGAGTTTCTAATATGCATTATTTGGAGTTGTGCATTTAAGATTCGAAATACATATAATTAAATAAAATAAGACTTGACAGTAATTTCATGTCTTATATTTAATTGGGACATTGTTTGGTGGAAGGATTGAATTGTATGGTAACTATTTACTCAAAGGTTCTTTTATGATTAATGTTGAAATCTATATTATCTGAAAAGTCATTGATCGCTAGGGAGGCTTATCCCTATTGTAGAATAAATATTATTTATTTAAATAAATTAATAGTTTAATTTATTTATTTAAATAAGATTAGAATTGTTCTAATTGATTTATTCATTTATTAGGTTTAATATGGAGAACCTAAAGGGTCACACCATAAAAGGAAGAATAATTATTTAAAAGTTAATGATATAATCATAATAATAAGTTAAGTATATTTAATTTGTTCTATAGTGAAAGAATAAATTAAATAGCTTAATATTTATTATTTAATATTTTGAAAATATTAAATATAAATTAATAAGAGGAGTCTTATTATTATTATTACTATTATTATTATTTAATTCCTAAAGGAGTTTTGGAATTAATTAATGAAAGTACTCTCATATATCCTAATAAGATTAGGAGACTAATTAATTAAAAAAATTTAATTAATTATTCGTAATAAGATTGGGAGCCTAATTAATTAAAGGAATTTAATTAATTAAATTAAACCCAAATCCTTAATTGTTAAGGAGGGTTGCCCACATCTATAAATTAGAGGAGTCTTATTATGGGTGTTAGAGTTATTGTTGACTTTTTTCACAACATACGCAATTCCAATAATTGGAGAGTACGCTCTTTTTCTATAGAGATAGAAAAACTAGGGTTTAGCCAACCACCCATCTTCTTGAATCTTTCTTCTTCCTTGGTGGATCACCTCTAGAGGCCAAACACTTGGGTGGCTAATGTTGATCACAGGAAGGAACCAAACCCGGCGGATTCAAGTTGAACACGAAAAGATTTGGAGGTGAACTTGTACCTGATGAAGCTCGAATCTTCAAGGGTATGATTCTTGTTCTTTATCTTTTCGTTTAATTAATAATTGTGCATAAAGGATGATCCAATTATTGAACAGTAGCACACGGTATTGCACCAATTATTGATTCTTAGGTAAGAAGGCACTACTCAATAATTGTTACAGTAATTACTATTTAGTATTTTATTTTATTGATTCAATAATTGCTGCATTGATATTTTATATTACTGTTGTTTCAATAAATTGTCATTACACAGTATTTTCCATTATCGGAGCAATAATTCATATTATCTGAATAATATTATTAGAAAACATTATTGGCAATGTCTAGAAAGTTCAGTCTAAGGAGAGGTTTAGTCACCTAATTGCGCGCCAGTAAGGAGAAATCTTTATTGGAAAGCCCCTCTTTCTCGGGAGCGGCACTGGTTGCAAGAGATCTTGTGATTCTGTAATATTATTTGTGAATAATTAATTATTGATTTATATGATGAGGAAAATATTGATTTTATGTGGATATAGATGGAGAAAATTTTTAATGTGACAATTGTTGAAAATTAATATTTTATCTTTTTACGATAAAATAATTCATTTAAATATATTATTTTAATAATATATTAACGGTGATATTTTTATAATGAATGTGGGATATATGAGTATATGATGAGGAAAAGTATTTTGTGGCATTAAATGTTTAATACATATTTTGTGTGTTGGTGGATACATTTCTTGATCGAAATTTGATTATAGCCTCTAAAATCGTCAGTTTATGGATTTGGTCAATTTTTGTTTGGAATTTGGAAAACTTTCTTACGCAAAGTTGTAGAGAATTGAATTTCCTATAAAAAGTAGCGAGATTCAATTTTACGATAAAAGGGCTATTTATTATGAATTATTAAAGTTTTAAAGCTCAAAATAATTAATTTTGGAAGTTTAAAATATTTAAAAAAATAGGAAAACGTTTTTTTACACTTGTGGGCCTCATGAAACATGTGCAAAGTGCTGAAGCTAGAGGATTCAAAGTGGGCGTAAGAAAATTTATTTATATATTAATATTATATTAAATTTTCTACTTTGGTGTTCTAAGCATTTTCCTATAAATAGGGTGCTTAGGTTAGAATTGAAAATCACACTTGAAATCAAGTTTTTCTCTCTATATTATCGAGCGTATTCTTGAGAGTATTTTGAGTATACTTTGAGTATTGCTGCTATGATGCAAGTTCAAGTCATAGCCTTATATCAGGTGTTTCAACTAGAAATCTTGTCTTTCGAGATAAGGGATGTTATTTTATTCGAAAATGATATTATTTCTTCAATATCATTATGCTGAAATATTGGTTGGAAATTTTTATCAAATTTAGAACTTTTTCATGTTGGGGTTACTATTCACGAGTTACTATTCACGAGTTACTATTCATGAGTTACTATTCACGAGTTACTATTCACGAGTACTATTCACGAAGCGTGAAGATGTTTTTTTGTGAAATTTCTATCTTTTGGTGTCGGAGTTACTATTCACATATACGGCACTATTCACGAATACGGCACTATTCACGAATACGACACTATTCACCGAAAAATGAAATTTCTTCTTTTTATCCAAAATATCTATTCTGGATACTAGCTTTGATTGTATCCATGTTTTGATCATTCTTGAATTTTACTCCACTCTGATTACTTATGAAGTATTTTTGAACTTGGATTGTTTAAAATACGAATCCTTAATATTTGTTCTTTTGTTTCACTGGATTCGTTTTCTTTAAAATATTTTTCATCATCCTCGGTCCTAAATGATGATATTACTGAATATCTTTGGCCTGTAGTGCAAAGATGAATGATTTCTTGATGAATATCTTTGGCCCGTAGTGCAAAGATGAACAGTGTTGAGATGAACATGATTAATGATTAATATCTTTTTGGCGTAGTAAAAGATGAGCAGTGTTTAGATGAACATGACTAATCGATGAATATCTTTTGGCTGTAGTGCAAAAGATGAATATTTGATTCAGATATATATTGATTGATGTTACTGGGGATAAAATATCGACGATGAACTTTTAAATTCATATATAGAAGATAGTAGTTTGCATTCTCTACTTAACTCTTCTAATGAATTATTATTTCACATTGCGAAGATTGATTTTAAAAGCGGTTGTCTATTGTATTCTATTAGATTTTTCCTTGTTGAAGACTAACGATAATTTGTTGTATATTATCTTAGTCATAATATTCTTTACTGGGCTAGTTGAGCTCACCCTTTTCCTTGTTGTTCCATTTTTCTTCTCAGGAGGCGAGAATGTAGTGAGTACTAGCCGGGGTATGGAATGAAGGTTCTAGAGAGAGTTGTTTAGTAGTCCTCACCATTTTTGTAAAATAATGTATCAATAATTATGATGGGGATTTATTTGCGTGTGGATATTGTTTCAGATGGCAATATCCGTATTTAAACACACGTTTATATGTTGTAATAACAAAGTTGTAGTTATTTCGTACCATGTATTTGGCGACTCGAGAATGGGTTGGATGGAATGGACCTATTTTGGGGGCGTCACGGTTGTTGGTATCGAGCTTAGGGATATGATCTCTGGCGGAGATCGGGGAATAGAACTAGGAGGGAGAGCGAGTAAATCCTTCGCTAGTGTGTCCTACCTAAGCTTATTTGTTAGTTAGTTAGTATATAGGGATATTATGTGATATATTGATTTCCTTAATTAACCCTTGTTTTTGACGGTGATTTGAGAATGTCAATGAGAATATTAATGATGAGAGTAAATAAGACCGTGGAGATGCCTGTGCTTTACCAACGAGGAGAACGCAACAGTCGGGTAATGTACCTCCGTGTACAACACCACCGGCGAGATGATGAACGAGGGGATGTTTAGAAGCTTTTGCAGTTCATGCAAAATTAGAGCGAGGGGAGACTCGTGTTCAAAATCTGAGGAGGAAATGATAGCAATTCACCGGTGGTCACAAATGCAAGATTCAAAGAGTTGGGACCACGAATTCGGGGAAAGCCGGATCCGATTAAAGAGACGTGGGTCAAACAAATTACCAAGATATTCGATGTCTTGGGATGCACGGAGGAACGAAAGTTCCATTCGCTACTTTTATGTTCCGTAACGAGGCGGACATTGGTGGGAATCGTGAAGCGTACCCATCCAAATTGCACTTTTCAAAGCATGTCATGGGAGACGTTTCAGAAATAGTTCAATGACAAGTACTTCCCTGAAGGTATTCGTCATATGAAGGAAGTGGAGTTTGTTAGACTGGAGCAGAATAACATGACGGTGTCCCAGTACGAGGCGAAGTTCGCGGAGTTATCTAGGTTTCCACCTCATTTGGTGGAGAATGAGGAACGTATGACGCGGATGTTTCTGAGAGGTTTGAAACCCGACATACGTCAGTATCTCATTTCTCATAAATTTTCTCTCTATTCATATGTTGTCAACAGGGCTCAGTTGTTAGAGCGAGATAACGAAGTACGTTCAACCGAGGGACCATAACCAAGATCATAAAGAAGATAGCGATCATCGAATAACGATAACCAGCGGAGAAAGAAAGAATACGGACAAAGGCGGTAACCACTCTGGTGGTAATCATGGCCATGAAAATAGAAGAAGCGAGTCGGGAGGAGATTTTAAAAAGAGGATTTAACAACGACCGTGTGAAGACGAGCGGTCTTCGGCAAAGAATCGGTTCAAAGGAGGAGAAAGACCATCGGTCGTATGTTATGTTATAAATCTTGGGAAAGAGGGACATATTAGCCCAAACCGCCCATAACGGTTTAAGGTATGCTATAATTATAGAAAAGAAGGACATATCGCCTCGAGTTATGCAGTATCAAAACCAGATCAAAGCAGGAATGGTAACTCAAAGGATGTCCCGAGAGAAGTCAAAGTCAACGGTTCTCGGAAGAGCGTTTGTCGTGGACCGGTCAAAAAATGCGAGGAACCCGACGAAGTTAACACGGGTTAGTTAATTATAAATTCTTGCGAAGTTTATACCTTACTGAAGATACAGGTTCTACCCATTCTTTTATCTCTCTTGCTTGCACTCAACGTTTGAACTTGACTACACGAGAAATTAGACTTTGACCTATTTATGGAGACTCAGTTAGGAGAAACTTTCATTACATCCGTTGTTTAGAAATCTTGCTTGATTCGGGTTGGCACTATCACATTACTGTTAACCTTATTTACATTGAGATATTTGCTTTTGATGTGATTTTAAGGTTAACTACTCATCATGCCGAAATTGATTACTTTTGTAAGGTTGTTAGTTTTCATATTCCTAAGCAACCTGTTATTCGAATTCACGCAATCAAACCATTGTAGTCAAACATTTTCATATCAAGCCATGAAGTCATTCGTTTATTACGGATGTTAAGTTTTCTTAGTCCATGTTATGAATTTGAATAAAGACACGTCAGATTTGAATAATATTCCTGTTGTTATTGATTTTTCCTGACGCATTTCCTGAAGAATTTCTTGGCTTACTCCCAAAGCCTGATATTAAATTTTGTATCGACTTTGAACCTGGTACAAAACTCATTTCTAAAATCTCATATCGAATGGCTCCTATTGAACTTCAGGAGTTAAAAATTTAACTATAGAATTTGGTACCTGAGCCTTTATCTGGTGACTTCCTTTGTGGAATGCCAAGCCGAGACTCTTTGTAGGGGACACCATATTAGATGCGATAGTAAAAGCGATAGGTGTCATTGTAGCGTCTTATCCAAGGTTGGGATATGAGTCACGATTGAGAACAACGTAAGTCGGTAATCGAAATACGTAGCTTTCTAGTCTTAGTTGGTTATTATCGGAGATTCGTTGAAGGATATTCTCGAATCGCTATTCCATTAACTTATGGCCGACTAGTAGAGATACAAAATTTGAATGGAGCAAAGAATGTGGGAAGAGCTTGAAGAACTCAAGAGGAGACTCATTTCAAAGACATGTTACGACCATGCCATCCACGGAAAAGCGAACGTAGTAGGTGGCGTGTTGAGTAGAAGATCGTATACAAATACGAGTACGATATTGTCAAAGACTCATTTCAGTATAATTTACAAATAATAGAGATGGAGATGAAAACTCTAGGTACCCACGTGATGATATACGAGTATAATCGACTTTAATCGATAAAGTTAAAAGGCATTCAAGCTACACCGGAGTGATGAATTTGAAGAAGGAGGTGCGAAGTTATTTCAAAAGCAAGAATCGGTGAGGTGAGGAAAGCTCAAACCTTCGATTTATTAATCCATTTGAAATTCTCGATCGAATAGGAACTATGGCCTATAGACTCGTTTTACCGCCAAGTATGACGCATGTTCATAACGTTTTTTACGTATCGATGTTACGTAAATATGTGGACGACCGGAACCACGTCATTGAGTTAGAACCGGACGAGATAGCTGAAAACTTAATATACGAGGAGGTACCTGTCAAGATCTTGGATAGGAAAGAACATGTCCTATGTACAGAGGTTATACCACAAGTTAAAGTTTTGTGTAGAAACCATGCTATTGAGGAAATGACACAGGAGTTGGAAAGCGAAATGAAAGCGAGGTATTCTCATCTTTTGAAACACACCAGTCGTACGTCAATTTCGAGGACGAAATTTCATAAGGAGGGAGGTTGTAAGACCCCAAATTATTAATAAATGAAATTTATTTTCCTCTATTTATTATTTTGAAATAGTAAGGGTTGATTTGAATAATGTGGATAGTTATGGGTAAAATACGCATATATTTCGAATAAGCAAGTGGTTATAAAATATTCATTATCGTCGGGGATATTCGTTTGGTCGTGGAATATTAAATGCTGTCGGGGAATATTAAATGCGGCGTATGACGGCGCAGTCTTTTGTGGGCCCCATAACGGAAAGCGATTGGATAAAGAAAACGAAAAATATAAGTTGTTTATAAATAACGACGTAGTTATTCTGAATTAATCTTGTTGGAATACCCGGTGGTTAAAACACACTAATACGTGTTGTTAAGCAAGAAGATTGCAGTATTGCACCAATTATTGATTCTTACGTGAAGGCACTACTCAATAATTGTTACGAGAATTACTATTCAATATTTTATTTTATTGATTCAATAATTGCTTTGCATTGATATTTTATATTCTTGTTGTTTCAATAAATTGTCATTACACAAGTATTTTCCATTATCGAGCAATAATTCATATTATCTCGAATAATATTATTAGAAAACATTATTGGCAATGTCTAGAAAGTTCGATCTCCAAGGAGGTTTGGTCACCTAATTGCGCCAAGAAGGAGAAATCATTATTGAAAGCCCTCTCTTTCTGAGGGCTACTGGTTGCGATCTTTGTGATTCTGTAAAATTATTTGTGAATAATTAATTATTGATTTATATGATGAGGAAAATATTGATTTTATGTGGATATAGATGGAGAAAATTTTTAATGTGACAATTGTTGAAAATTAATATTTTATCTTTTTCTGATAAAATAATTCATTTAAATATATTATTTTAATAATATATTAACGGTGATATTTTTATAATGAATGTGGGATATATGAGTATATGATGAGGAAAAGTATTTTTGTGGCATTAAATGTTTAACACATATTTTGTGTGTTGGTGGATACATTTCTTGACTGAAATTTGATTATAGCCTCTAAAATCGTCCGTTTATGGATTTCGGTCAATTTTTGTTTGGAATTTGGAAAAACTTTCTTCTGCAAAGTTGTAGAGAATTGAATTTCCTATAAAAAGTAGCGAGATTCGAATTTTCTGATAAAAGGGCTATTTATTATGAATTATTAAAGTTTTAAAGCTCCGAAATAATTAATTTTTGGAAGTTTAAAATATTTAAAATAGGAAAAACATTTTTTTACACTTATGGGCCTCATGAAACATGTGCAAAGTGCTGAAGCTAGAGGATTCAAAGTGGGCGTAAGAAAATTTATTTATATATTAATATTATATTAAATTTTCTACTTTGGTGTTCTAAGCATTTTCCTATAAATAGGGTGCTTAGGTTAGAATTGAAAATCACACCAGAAACTGAAGTTTTCTCTCTCTATATTATCGAGCGTATTCTTGAGAGTATTTTGAGTATACTTTGAGTATTGCTATACGGTGCAAGTTCAAGTCATAGCCTATATCCGGTGTTTCAACTAGAAGTATTGTCTTTCGAGGTAAGGGATGTTATTTTATTCGAAAATAATATTATTTCTTCAATATCATTATCTTAGAAATATTGTTTGGAAATTTTATCAAATTTAGAACTTTTTCATGTTGGGGTTACTATTCACGAGTTACTATTCACGAGTTACTATTCATGAGTTACTATTCACGAGTTCTTATTCACAAAAGTACTATTCACGAAGCGTGAAGATGTTTTTTTGTGAAATTTCTATCTTTTGGTGTCTGAGTTACTATTCACATATCGACACTATTCACGAATCTGACTATTCATTTAAAAATAAAATTTCTTCTTTTTGTCCAAAATATCTATTCGGATACTAGCTTTGATTGTATCCATGTTTTGATCATTCTTGAATTTTACTCCACTCTGATTACTTATGAAGTATTTTTGAACTTGGATTGTTTAAAATACGAATCCTTAATACTTGTTCTTTTGTTTCATTGGATTCGTTTCCTTTAAAATATTTTTCATCATCCTCAGTCCTAAATGATGATATTACTAAATATCTTTGGCCTGTAGTGCAAAGATGAATGATTTCTTGATGAATATCTTTGGCCGTAGTGCAAAAGATGAACAGTGTTGAGATGAACATGACTAATCGATTAATATCTTTGGCCCGTAGTGCAAAGATGAGCAGTGTTTAGATGAACATGATTAATGATGAATATCTTTGGCTCTGTAGTGCAAAAGATGAATATTTGATTTCGTAGATATATATTGATTAATGTTACATGGATAAAATATCGACGATGAACTTTTAAATTCATATATAGAAGATAGTAGTTTGCATTCTCTACTTAACTCTTCTAATGAATTATTATTTCCGCTGCGAAGATTGATTTTAAAACTGGTTGTCTATTGTATTCTATTAGATTTTTCCTGTTGAAGACTAACGATAATTTGTTGTATATTATCTTAGTCATAATATTCTTTACTGGGCTAGTTGAGCTCACCCTTTTCCTTGTTGTTCCATTTTTCTTCTCGGGGGGCGAGAATGTAGCGAAGTACTAGTCGGGGGGTATGGAATGAAGGTTATAGAGAGAGTTGTTTAGTAGTCCTCACCATTTTTGTAAAATTATGTATCAATAATTATGATGGGGATTTATTTGCGTGTGGATATTGTCTAGATGGCAATATCTGTATTTAAACTCACAGTTTATATGTTATAATAATAAAGTTGTAGTTATTTCTGTACCATGTATTTGGCGACTCAGAATGGGTTAGATGGAATGGACCTATTTTGGGGGCGTCACAAATGTATTTAGTCAGTAATATTATGCAGTAACCAAGACAGCATTAGGCAGTAACCAAGACATCATTAGATAATAACCAAGACATCATTACACAGTAACCAAGATATCATTATACAGTAACCAGCATGTTGCAGGAAGGTAAGCAATTTATTTGATGAGTAACCATTGATATAAACACACATTGGTTACCTTCATGCAACATACTAATTCTTATCTAATCTTAATGTTGGTTATTGTCTAATCTCATCTTCGTTCTTATCGGTAACATTACATTAGTTCTTGTTTAATGTCAGTATTGGTTATTGATTAATCTTTGCATTAGTTCTTTGCATAATATTCTCGACTAATGCTTGGTAACCAAATCAGTTGAATTGGGTAACCAACTAATCACGAAAAACAAATAAAATGTTTTAAAGTGTTACCTGGATTTGTTTTCTTCAGCATGTGTAACCATGATGTGATCAGTGAGTAGTCGTGTGGATTTCCTCTCACCTTTTCCAACGCTTTTTCCTTCGATCTCCATGCTTTTTGGTAAGAGATAGACACATTATAATCTGACATCATATCCTCCACAATATCAGTTGGTGTGTATATTTTCTTCAAATTTGTTAATTTTTGTATTATGCATTCACTGACCAACTCACTATTTGCATGTATGTGGTCTCCCAGCAATACATTAACTGAACAAGTGTGGATGTCATTGAATTTTCTCACCTTGAACATACTGGTTTTTCAAAAACTTGATGCTCTCATCTTTCATTTGCAATTTTCATCGTATACACACACTAGCACAAAGTCTCTATAACTTGTTCGTTCAACTTTGTGTTGTCTGTTTTTCCTGATTGAATGCAGCCTCATAGCTTGTGATAGGATTTTTTTGTCTTTATAGGTTTGATGTAATTTTACTTCACGTTTATTCGGATCTGATATTACATCATCATATCGTTCTTCTGCGTATGATTTGTCATGTTGTCTGTCTCATTGTTGTTCAATAATTTCCATTGCAAGCTGATCAACATATTGTGTTCCAATTTGGCAATCTTGTCTTGCTAGTGGAACTAGTGCTGAATTCCCTTGTGTTGATCTGATTGCGTTACATCGTGAATTGTAGATTCTTCTACATTTGTCAAGTTATGCATGTTGGGTTTCGACACAGAAATGCACAGCGGAAATAGAACAATTTAAACCAAATTCGAAACCCTAAACAGGATCCATGCGAAAAATAGTTAATTCAGTGGTTAGAAATTATACCGATTAAGAAAGCGATTAAGCGATGCGGTTGAATCTCCAACGCAATTGAAGCTAATTGCGTCTCTCTGATATCACACGAACGCTCCATGAATCGTCCTACGATCTGCAGAAGAAGGAATCGCGGTACTAGCCACCAAGGATGAGGATTTGCGAAACTATTTTCTCTAGTCTCTCTCTAAGAGCGGCTAGGGTTTTTGTTTTGATTATTTTTCCAAAGACGCTGATATATCATATATATAACAATAAATCGGAATTAATCAAAAACCCTAATCCAATTAAAATAAAATCCGAATTTATATATATATATATATATTATATCTTAATTAAGTCTTACTTAATTAATATATATACATATACAAAGCATCCTTTTAATTTAAATTCGTGATTTAAATAATATCAATCATATTGATATATTTAAATCCTTACAATTTAAATTAATTCCCTTTTAATAATGTTCTTTGTGTGTGACCTATATAGGTTATTATTACGTTGGCAATAATTTTAAAATCATATTATAAAATTATAAGCGTTGAAATGCATCTAGTAATGCATCACTGCTACCTAAGTAATAATAAGATCGATGATTCGATGTAACCTTTTCGTGACCAATGTTTCAATGTAATTTAATCCTTTTAACCTTAATATCCTAGATTAAACTCGAGTCATGGAATATGTCATACTCTTCATAATTTAATCTGAGTTTTCTTGATTAATGAGTAGACTGTATGAAACAAATCAATATTTGAGCATGGCCATGCATTTCATAGTCCTACTCAATCAAGAGGCCTATGGATATCACCCCTAATATATAGGATGGTTAAATTCCATCTAGATCACTCATATTCCTCACACGATTCATGATGTACCCAATAATCACCTTTATAGTCCACCCTATTAAAGGTGACATTTGGTTATATCAAAGTACATAAATTCTCGTGTAGAAATATAGTGATTTCAGGTCGGAGGACCATTACATCATTGTCACTATGAGAATCGCTAATGACACTTCGATGCTCCACATAGAATTCTCATAGTGGGTCTGTCCAATACATCATTCTCTAACACATACCTATGCATTGACTTAATATCTCATATATTTATGACCAATGAGATTTAGTCATTAGTCAATCCACATACTAGTCTCAATACATCATTGTTGTCCTATCAACAATGGTACTCGACTAGGGACATTTAAGAGCAATGATACTAATTGTAATTATATAATCTCATGTTCAAGTCACATACTTGAAACTATATAAATTGTATCACTATTCTAAGGAATTTTATTATGTTACATTTATATAACGCAGTAAATAAAACCATAATAAAATCATTCATTTATTTAATCAAATATAATATCAAAATGTTAAGTAATTATATCAAATAATTGGCCTCTAGGGCATAAACTCTAACAATGCAATATTGTTGTGCGTCCCATTCTGTGTTCAAAATCTATAATCAGTGGAAATTTACCTTGTTCATCAGATTTTCTACTCATTTCAAGAAAGAATTGTAAGGTTGCTTTATCTGATATACTGATCGGTGGAATGTCGCTTCTAATCTGAAATTTGATTTACAATGTTGTTGCGTTTGTGTCTAGACGTAATGCACTGCATATTTTGTTTTGCATCTCTTTGAACGAACTAGTTGATGGAACTAGTATACTGGTAAATTCAAATTTGGTGTATTGGTTACTATCAGCCCATGTGCCGTTGAAATAAAGTACAACTGGAATCATCTCCATTGTCTGTCAACAGAATAAGTATTGGAAAGTAACCAAATCAATGTTAGCTGGTAATCAAACTACATAATTTTAGTAACCAAAACATAAAACACATTTGTACATTCATCTTACAATGGAAATAAACAATATATATTATTAGTCAGTAACCAAGTCAGCATTAGTCAATACCATTATGCAGTAACCAAACCAGCATTAGACAGTAACCAAGTCAGCATTAGACAGTAACCAAGTAATCATTAGTCAGTAATATTATGCATTAACCAAGATAACATAATGATACACAATAACCAAGACAACATTAGATAGTAACCAACATTAGTCAGTAACCAATATAATGTTACACAGTAACAAAGTCAGCATTAGTCAGTAACCAATATAATGTTACATAGTAACCAAGTCATTATTAGTCAGTAACCAAGTCAGCATTAGTAAGTACGATTATGCAGTAACCAAGCAAGCATTAGACAGTAACCAGGTCAGCGTTAGATAGTAACCAATATAATGTTACAAAGTAACCAATTCAGAATTAGTAAGTAACCAATTCAGCGTTAGTTAGTAATATTATGTATTAACCAAGACAGCATAATGCTACACAATAACTAAGACAACATTAGACAGTAACTAGCATGTTGTAGGAAGGTAACCAATGTATTTGATGAGTAACCATTATAATTTTATATAGTAACCTAGTCAGTATTAGTCAGTAACCAATATAATGTTAAATAGTAACCAAGTCAGCATTAGTCAGTAACTAAGTCAGTATTTTTCAATAACTAAGTCTGCATTAGTCAGTAATATTTGTTTGGTTACCATTATAATTTTAAACAGCAACCAAGTCAGTAACCATTATAATGTTACACAATAACAAAGTCAGCATTAGTCAGTAACCAATATAATGTTACACAGTAACCAAGTCAGCATTAGTCAGTAACCAAGTCAGCTTTAGTCAGTAGCATCATGCAGTAACCAAAATAAATATTTGACAGTAACCAAGTCAGTGTTAGACAGTAACCAATATAATGTTACGAATTAACCAATTCAGCATTAGTAAGTAACCAAGTTAGCATAATGCTACACAATAACCAAGACAACATTAGACAGTAACCAGTATGTTGCAGGAAGGTAACCAATGTATTTGATGAGTAACAATTAATATAAAATAAAATTAGCAAGCAAATTTATAATAAACAGTAACCAATTTATATCTATTTAGTAACCATAATATAAAACATATTTTCAAATGCATTTTGGAATCAAAACATTACGTATACTTACTTTGTGACCATTTTTTAGTGCGAAAAACTTAAGAAAGGTAACCAATATAGGAATTCGTAGTGTCTATAGTTAACTATATGCAAATAACTTTTAAATTCACACACCTCAATATTCAAATTGGTATTGAATGGGCTGTTGATTTTGTAATCAACAATCACTCAGTGGTCGTGAGTTTTCGGTTACTGAACTTGAAGAAGCTGTTGATGATGTATGCTATTTCCGATTTCAGAGTTGCGTCGTGACAAAATGTTTCATCTTCTCTGTTCTCAAAGTCACGACAGAAGTTTTTGTCTTCTCCGATAGATTTGTCGTTGTTCTGTTGTTCCGATTTCAAAGTTGCATGATTTTAGGTGCGGTTAATTACAAATATGAAAGTCGGTAACTGACGTGTAGGAGTTAATGACACGTAATTTTAGCACGTAATATCGTGTATGTTTTATTTTTGTAATTATGTTGTGTATGTTTTATTTTTGTAATTACTTTCTAATTGTTGTATATTAGTGTTAAGGACCCTATAAAATATGTGTGTACATGTGTGTGCCGTGAGTGGGTGTTGTGTGTGCTATGTGTGAATGAAGTGGGCATGCATATGTGTTTGGGCCATGCATTGTTTGCTAATTGCTAAGGCTTAAAGCCTTTCGGCTGAATGAAGGAGTTTGCATGTACATGATTTAATATGACCAACTTTTGTGATAGGCTAAAAGTTTATAACAATTAAAAAGGCCATGTCTCTTTTACCCAATCTCTGTGTGTTAAATTGATCCGAGCCCTTCAAATTTTTATCTTACAATCCAAACTATTAAATTTAAAATAAATTTCTAAAAGACCTTTTTGTCCTCAACTTTAAAATTCTATTCTTTATCAATTTACAAATCAGAAAAGCTTAATCTCATTTTCTACTTTCGGTCAAATAAAACTTTCACTCTCTCTTCTAATCAAAATTCTAATTCTACTTAGAAAAGAAAATTTGGTTAAAGTATTTAAGATACGTATTAATTTATTATTGATTTTATTATCTAATACTTGTTTATATATGTGACGCCCCCAAAATTAGGTATACATCACCCACCTTGGGTCGCCAGATACATGGTACAGAATTCAAATACAACTTACTAATACTGTTGTATAGGTATACAATACGACAAAACATAAACTGTGAGTTTGAATACAATTATTGTCTACTAGAGATTATACAAACTCAAAAGGAGTCCTCATTACAATTATTATCACACTATTTCACAAAATAGTGAGGACTACTAATACTATCCTCTGGACCATCATTCCGTTCCCCGACTCGTCCCAGTTATATTCTCATTTCCTGAAGAGAACAGTGAAAGAAAGGGTGAGCTCAACTAGCCCAGCAAGAAATATTATGACTAAGATAATGCAAAATAAATTATCATTAGCCTCCAACAATGTTAAACTGATAAAATACAATAGACATCAAGTTTAACTGCAGCGGAACAAGCAATCCATGTAGAAAATAAAATCTACTATCTTTTATGATTAAAAAGGTTTTTCATCACTTTTATCGCTGAGACTCGGCTCAATAAATAATCCACATCATTAAATCATCCCTGCACTACAGGCCAAAGATATTATTTAGTATCACGACCACGAATTATCCATGCACTACGGGCCAAAGATAATCGTGTTTTCATCAATGGTGATCATGCCATAAAACAATTCATCTTTGCACCATTGGCCGAAGAGAATCCATAGCCATAATCATATCAAAAACTGTCCATCAATGCACTACAGGCCAATGAGGACTTTTAATTTTCACATCATTTGTAACATTACGGTCATGATTATACTGAATAATCTCTGGTCATAATCATACCAAGTCCATCTATGCACTACAGGCCACAGATGACTTTCAATAAATATAAACATGAGAATGATGACAATGATATAAGAATTCAATTAAACAAGTTCAAGAATTAATTTGTCCAGGAACCAATAACGTCCAAATTGTCAGCATGATACTACTTTGTAGAGTAAAATTCAAGAATGCTCAGATGAATATTTTCATGCAAAGATACTGGATGAAGTGCAAATATCAAGGATATTCCACTAATTTCATGGAATATAGAAGTCAAAATTTTAATCAACTGAGTATAATACCAAATGGAATAACAAAAGAAATCACCATCCATGCTGTACTTCGCATAGACAGGTTATTCCAACAGAATAATAATAACGGAACCAGGTCAGGTGAAATTCACACCGACAGGATGTTCCAAATGAGAATAATAAATGCGGAATAATAAATGATGGAACCAGTCCCCAGTATAGATGCATGCGAGGATATTAAGCGTAATAATAAAGATGGAATAATAAAATGGAACCAGTCCGACGTATACTTGATGCAAGGATATTCCGCGAGAATAATAGAAGAATGTCACCAAGTATAGGGTATTAAGCAGTATCTGAGTTATTCAATGAGAATAATAAGAAATGGAATAACTGATTCTCTTCATGAATATAAAAGAATAATATCCCTCATAGTAAAATAATACTTGATATAAGAGTAGTGAAGTAGCAGAAAACTTTTCTTCTATCTCTCTATAGTCTCTCTCTATAGTTTCTCTCTATAGTTTCTCTCTCTAGAGTTCAGTGAATTCGGAAGAAAATAATGAAGGAATGAGCTTCTATTTATAGGAAAATGGAATGCATAGTAACTAATCCATGAACGGTCCAGATTGATTTACTTTAATCTAACGGTCCATATTTAAAGAAAAATCTTTTAAATAAAATATAATATATTATATTTATATAAAAAGATTTTTATTATGCAAACACTATGCGGGTACTATGCAAATACTATGCATAATAAAATATAATATATTCTATTTATAGAATAACTTTAATAAAGTATTCAGTTTTATATAAAAAGATGTTTCTATTTTATTACGTTAATAATACGAATATAACAAAACTTCTAAATCAACAATAATTTAATCAAATAATGTGAGATACTATGCAGCAACTATTGTAGCAATAATTGAACAAAACTGAGTGACTTCTCACATAAATATCAATAATCAATACCGTGTGCTACTATGCAACAACGCGTATTACTGTACTTTTACTACCGAGTAGTTCAACAGTATCAATGGTAAAACTTCCGCCGTTATTTTCAATAAAATATTTTTGTCGTTTTCTCAATCCAACAATAATTCCGTTGTGGGGTCCACCAATGATTGTGCCGTTGTATAAATATTTCCTGTTTAAAACGAATATTCCCCAATCAATCGAATATAATATGACAACTTGCATACTTTACAAAATTTATAAATATTACCCACAACTATAACATTATCTCAAATTCACACCATAATATAAAAAAAATTATTTCGAGAAAATTAATTCTTTATTCATAAAATCTGGGGTTTCACAATATATATAGATATTCAAATATAAATTGTTATACACATCTATATATTTCTATATTTCATCTTTCAATATCAAGTAAAAAGTCAAGATTACTTAGATACCAATATAATTCTAAGTAATTTCTCTGAAATTCTCTGAATGGTCTTTAAAATCCTAAGTGACTTTTTATTGATATAGATACATTATATAAATATTACATAATATTTATATAATTATTAGAATGTGAAATGAACAATTTAGTCAGTACTTAGATACCGATATTCAGAGATATTTCTTAACAAAGAATATTTTTTGAACGATCTTTGAAATCCTAAGTGACCAAATTTTCACAACATAGATCAAATATACAAAAATATATATCTTTGAGTGAAACGAATTTATTTGATACATCAAGTATTATTTAATTGATTAATCTGTTATACTTGATACCTCTCCTCACAATATTACTTGTTGCATTATAAGTGATTTAAATTGTCATTCAAACTCAAAGTTAAATAAGTTTAAACCATAGAAACACACTCTTTATTTATAAAGAAAATCCTTTCTAATATGTTTAAATCATAGAAAAACATTCTTTATTAAAGAAAAGAAAAATCTTTATAAAAGTGTATCAATTTACATATCTCGCTTTACAAAAGCATATCACATAAAAGTCTTGAACTTTTATTTAAATATTTGATCTTAAACTGTATATCTACTTATTTGAGAAGTATCAAATATAAAAGTTATTTAAATTTTTTATGTACTAAACTTTATTTGCTTACATTAGAAGCAAAGTCAAGACAATCTACTGTAAAAAGGAAAAGGTAGAGTTAGTTTATTTTATGTACATGTGAGAAAGACAAGTAATTATTTGACCAATATCAAAGTATTAGAGAGGTCAGCTGGGAGTTGAGTCTTTAGTGTACTTGTTAGGTAAGGAAGAGACTTTTATTTCAAGACCAAATCATAGAATAGTTCTGAACTCAAAAGGAAGGTACAACTAAGCTTGAGGAATGAGCTAGGAGTTCGTTATTTGAGATAGTTAGTTGTGGATAGTTGTAAGTTTATTTATTAAATTTTGTAAAGCCTTATCCACCAATTGAAGGAGAATTTATTACTGGGAGTAATAGGATCTCGAGTTCTGGAGAGGAGCTTTAGATTGGACATAACAACATATCCGAGTTGTATGTTGTGAACCAGATAAATTTCTGTACATTATATGATTGAATTTTACTAAATTGCTTATTAATTTCTGACACTGCAAATAATCTACTAAAAATTCGAAAAGGCCAAAGATAGTTTTTTAAATAGTGATAATCTATTCAACCACCTTTCTAGATTATTATTGGACTTTCAATTGGTATCAGAGCAGTGCTCTTTAACTTGTTTGTTAAGTGAATACATGCATATCCAAGAGTAGATCCATTTATGGCCTACAATGCTACTGGTTGCGGAGAAGGACTATCAATGTCCAGACCTCCACTTTTGATGGCACAAACTTTGCCACCTAGAAAAATAGATTCAAAATCTATGCCAAGTCACAAGGAATCAAATTTGGCTGGAAATATAGCGAGTTGTAAAAATTCCCACAAAAATTAAAAATGAGAAAATTGTTGAGAAAGATGTTAATGAATTCACCACCGAAGATTAAGAGATTGTGAATATAGCTTCTAGACCCGAACAAGTGCTGACTAGTGCTATAATAGAAAAAGAGTACAAAAGAGTTAGCAATTGTAAGAATGTTAAAGAAATCTGGGAAAAATTGATTGTGACCTATAAAGGAACCAATCACATCAAGGAAACCAGAAAAGATACGTTGATTCAAGAATATGAAACCTTGAAATTGGAAGAAAGTGAAAAAATCATTGATATAAAAAAAAAATTCTCCAAAATCACTGATGATCTGGAACAACTGGGAAAAGTTTACACAACCAATGAGGAAAATAGAAGAATTCTCAAAGTTCTTCCATTAGTATGGAAAATGAATGTTATAGCCATCAAGGAAATGCAAGATTTAACTACATATCATCTTGATAGCCTCATTGAAAATCTTCGTGCCCACAAAGTCGACATGTTAGTCAAAAAAGAAGGAATAAATACAGATCTCAGAAAGAAAGGAATCGCTTTCAAAACTCTACTAGAAGATCAAGAAAGTGATAATGAGGAATTAAATGAAGAAATCCTAAGTCTAGATAATAACGAAGTCTCTCTATTATCAAGATAGCTTAGAAGAGTAATCCAAAGCAAACCCAAAAGATATGGCAAAAGCTTTCTGAAGACCAACAATAACTTTAACAACTTCAAAGGCAAGCAAGTCTTCAAGCCAAAAACACAAGGAGCAAACCATAACAACTTCAGAAATGCTGGCTCAAATGAGAATTCAAATACATGTTTTGAATGCAATCAGCCTGGACACTTCAAAAAGGACTGTCCAAAACTAGTCAAAAATAAAGTACTAGTAGTTAAAGAAGGTTGAGATCTAAATGATGAAGAATGAATTGTCGAACAAGTCGAGGAAATTGCAAATCTATGTTTAATGGCAGACAATGAGTCATCGCCAAAATATGAGGTAAATTCAAAACATCAATTATGCAAGAACCGTGAATTTCATGAATAAATATTTACTCTGATATATTAAGAAAATTAATATTTATTTGAATATAAATATTGATGTGTTGTGAGATGAGTAATTTAATTAATTCAAATTGAATTTATAAGAATTGAGAAAAATATGGAGTTTATGATAAGCTCGAAGAATGCCTTGTGTGACACGATAATGAGAATTATGATGATTTAATTAATTAAAGAAGGAATTAATAAGTGAATAATTAATTAGTAATATATTGTTAATTAATTGTTATTATGAGTAATAACATATTAATGAATAAATAATTGATTAATATTATCGAGGTTTATGTTTGTTCAATAAATTACTAAGTGTAATGCTAGGTAATCCCATATTATATAGTAACTACATCTATATAATATAAAGTATAGTGTGACACAGGGATGTGACTATATAATATGGAAACTATATAGTAAGATTAATAAAATGTGTAAGTTATGCAAATGATGTCTATATGACCATATAAACGTATAGTGCATTAATGTACACTTTATGGAATATCAACTTAGGCTATGTGTCTAATTGGAATAATAAAGTTGTAAGGAGATATTAAATTATTAGTGACCAATTAAATTGTGTCCATACCTGATAAATATTAATTGGACTAGACTAATGTACATGGATTATATGGTATGTGTACATATATAATCCCTAACTTCCATTTTGTAATAACACTTAGTTATCAAATGTGGAATTATATGCCAAAAATGAAATAAACCTAAGTGTATTAACAAATAATTTGTTGCTACATGATCAGACAAACTTCTTGTCCCAATTTGAGTGACCAAATAGTAGCCTATTCCATTCTTGCGTGAACTTTAGCTGCTACAATTCATAGTGATGATGGCTACGAAGATGGTGGTTGGCCAACTCCTTCATATCCATTGTTTTCTTCTATCCCATTTATTTAAACCATGGAGCAAATCTATGAACTGGGCAGTCATTTCTCTATAAATGGTAACCACATTCCTCATTTCTCAGTTGCTAGGAAATTTGTCTGATAAGTGTAAGTAGAGAGTGAGTGTTGCTAAGAATTGAGGGAGTGTAATCAGTGTATTGAGGTGTTCAATTAAAGCTTCAAGAGGTATAAACATTTTATTGTGTTCTTAAGTTTGAGTTTTGTCAAAATCTTATAATTGCTTGAATTCTCTATTAATTGGTATGAAATGTCATTCCATTGTGTTGTCTAAGCTTATATGCATGTTTAAAAGTAATGTAGTTAGTTTGGTTGCACGTTTAGAAATGTATGTGATGAGGCTCTGCAGAAGCAGAGCCATTTTTTTTACCTTTCGAATTGGTAGCTGACCGCCATCGCTATAGCAAGATTACATCGCCCAAAGAACGCAATCTATCATCTTAGATCTTGATCTTGCTTGCCTTGTTGTATTCTGAGCATGCTAGGTTGGTTAGATTATGCATATAAATGTCCCTTACATGCTAACATAGGTTACCTTACTTGTAGTCACTCACGTTAGCTTGTTTTAAGTTTGAGTTTTCAAGAAAACTTATACGTTTGGAAAATAAACCTTGTTGCAAACAACCTTACTTGTATTCTACCCTTGTGAGCATGTGTAAATAACCTAGATATGTACATAAATGAGTCTAACATAATAAGGCACGAGCTTGCTTCGTATATAATAAGTTTTGTTAGCTTTGTTTTAATGATTTTCTAAAAGAAAACTTGGAGTTTGAAATAAAAACTTGGTGAATCTTGCAACCTTTGATTTCAGAACCTTGAGCATGCTTATGTGACTTAGATATATATTATATCAGTATAAAATGTGGGTTCAAAGTTTCCTTGCATGCTTAGTTGGTTAACATGAGATTTTCGAGAAAGATGTTGAAATTGAAAACCAACTTTGTTGGGAAATACCCTATTGGTATTATGGACTTTTGGACCATCATGATAAGACATTGTATACATCTAGACATGATTGGTATGTGCATCCATCTAGCCAAGTATGTTGTGAACTAGTCAAACATAGTTTCAAATGAATTCTAGAGAAGTAAAACTATGTTAAATTGGAATACATGGGTAGAATAACTTGAGTATGTATATTTAAGGCTTACTAACCTCATTATGTGGTATAATGGCTAAAAATGAGTAGCATATTGAAAATTGGTTCCATTTAGCCTTGTCGAAATAGAAATTTTTCTAAAAACAAAACCATAACATTAAAAGAATCTTGGAATGGCCATAAAAGAGACCAAACCTAATCATAAACATCATGACATGTATGATTCTGTAAGTGACATCATAAATATATATGGGTGTGCAAGTCTGACCAAGCTTCTATTTATCATCTCTGATTTGAACTAGGAGTAGCGCGACCACGCCACTCCCTAGTTCAAATCAAGCGCGGCCGCGCCACCCTGCAGTGAAGTCTGCTTTCTATTTATAATCTGAGATTTGATGCATGCTTATGTTGTTACCTTTGTTAGTTCCCCGAGGCACAATAGTTATCTAGAAGGGGGGTTCAATAGATATTTTAAATTCTTTTCAAAATACTTTGTTAGTTTTGATAATGATTCAAACACAGTGGAATTAAGATTTATTTGTTCTCCCTTTAAGGTATAGTGAGTTAATAAGAGTGAGGCATTTATAACAGTTATAGCAGTTATAGCAAGAATGAAAGAGACACAACAATTTTAAGTGGTTCAGCGCACTTAAAGCTCCTAGTCCACTTTTCTACTCCTCGAGTAGGAAATCCACTAAGGATATCTTTTACACTTTCTGAATCTCACAGATTCCTTCAAAACCAGCAGTCTTGGTACTTCACAGTTCACTTTTGAACTCTTCAAGTCTAGCAGACTTGGTTCTTCACAGTTCACTTAGAACTCTTCAAGTCCTTCTGACTTGGAACTTTTTACTTCACTTGATAGTAGTTGATGAGTTCTTGATTGGTGCTACTCAGTTGCAGTTAAGAACTTGTTCGAAAGAACTGAGTAGCTGAGCAAGCTTTCTCTTTTCAGATCGTAGAGTTGAGCGTTGAGTGTTCTTCAACGTTTTGTTCAATGCTTACTTAGTTGAATCATCTGTTGATGTTTTGCATATATGAGGTCTTTGAAATCTATACGTTGAAGACATCCGTTGAAGCATTAAATGCATTTGACATTTCTGAACTTTGATGGATACTTTTCTGCACATCTTCTGATTAGTAGTCTGGCCCACTGACACAGCAGACTGCTATCTCACATAACACCTGAAAATGTGTTTTCCTCTGACCCATGGTACTTTCCTTAGCTTCTTCAATACGTTTCTTTGTGGTATACTAAGGATATCTTTTATGTCATTGGGTCTTCCGAGGACTTCAACGTTTATAATCCATTCCACATTTGTTGGGATTTATCCTTAAACAAATGGTCAAGGCTCGATGCTTCTAACACAGGCAGATGATGCTCTACGATTCTGATCGTGGTGTCTTGCCACCTTGGTGCTTGATCCGATACTAGTAAACTATAACAATATGATTTGTCTTAAGGACTGACACACTACAATCTTCACTTGCTTGTCTTGCAGACTCTACGTTTCTGAGAGCACACTACGATCTCTGAGTTGGCTCGACAAACGTTTGGACCACTCTACGATTTCAGGAGAGGCCCTTCAAGGCAGGCATACTACGATCCTTGATGCTCTACGATTCTGCCTTGGCTTCTGCAAACTCTTGATCAGCTTGATAGACTACGATTTTGTTGAAGCCTATCTATTACATCTCAAGACACAGATTAACCTAACATCTTTGATCTCTTCATCTATACATTCATTTATAGAATGATAAACATTCAAAGCTTAGATCAACCTAACAAATTTGATCTATTACTAAGTCCTTGTACATATATTCCTTGAAGGAATTTATATATAATCATGAACATTTACTTTAAATATCAAATCAAAATATGCACTCTCCCAACAATCTCCCTCTATTTGATGTTGACATATGCAAGGAGATTTGTGTCAGGATTATCAATTTCTAGATGCAGTTGCTAGAAAGTAAATATGACTTAGTGTTTCAGTGAGCAATTGAAATCTCTAGAGAATAAGCATGAATTTATTGATGTTTGTAAAGATAGATATTACAATTAAGCTTAGTTACATCAATAAGAATTGAGTTTCAACTTATCTCTATTTCTTTGGCCTTTTGCTTCTTGGAGGATTTGCATACTCCTTAGCTCTTCTTTTTTTGCTCACTTTGTCTCTCCAAGCTATATCTTCCAGCTCACTTGGACTTAGTCTTGGATGATGATCATGCCTATTCATGAATGTAGGATATCCAATTGGCATTCTCAGGCCTGTGGTGGTCACTTCTTGTGAGCTGGGAGTAGGCCCTTGACTCCTTAGTGGTTGTGCCATTATTATTTGTTGCTGATCAGATCGCTGAGTCTGATGGTGTGTCTGTCTTGTAGTAGGGCTCCTTGATGATTTAGCGATGAATGTGCCTCTGCCCTTGCCTTTTTCTCATTTCCCTTTATTCTCCCCCTTTATGTCAGCATCAAGGGCTCAAATGTTTTCAGATAGGCGAGTCATGCCTTGGACAAGTTCGTTGAGCTAAATCTGAGATTCAGCAATGTCTTCACGGTTCTCTTTAATTAAAGAATCAGATCGAGCTTCCATTCTTTGGAGAATTGCCAGGACATCTTCTGTCTATTTCATTTTGCCCATGGAGAATCCTTGGAATTCTTTCAATGCAATTTGTAGACTCGTGATGCTCTCCATTATAAGGTTGTTCTGGGATTCCCGAGTCTTATGTGAAATAAGAACAGCATCCCTGTGTTTCTTAGCAGCTTGAAAGTGGATTTGATCCCTTTCATTTATGCTCTGAAGCATCTCCTTTATGATCTCCCTAAGCTTCTTTGTGAGCTCATAACTTAGGGTGCTTGGGAGAGCATTGGCAGCATTGATCATCTTAGTCAGCCGCATGTGAACAAGTTCAGAGTGAACTTCAAGACTATCTTCTATGTCCTTGGTCACTTTCTTAGATGCTGCTGACAGCTCTGTTTTGGTGGGAAGATCTGATATGAGTTCAATGAGTTGCGGACTGTTTGTAGGAGGGGCTCTCGTGTATTGATCTTGCATAGTGTATAGAGCAAGATCAAGGTTGAAATATTCATTAGAGGACGAGGATGAGATATCTGATGGAGAGGTTGGTGTGTGGGGTTGAGCTTCAGGAGGAGGTGACTCTACGACTTGAGCATGTGACTCTACGATTGGGCTCGAATCAGTAATCGTAGATATGATAGGAGATTGTATCAAAATAAAGTTGGGCACATTTGGTTCATCAATTACAGAATGTTTGGATTCTATAACTGGGAATTGATTGAGTGGATGAAGAATCACTTTCAACCATCTTGGCAATTCATAGAATTGGTTGAAAAATGATGGTGGACATTGATTAACCCTGAAAGAGATTGGGATAGATTGTACCTCATGCCCATTTTCTGAAGAAGGGCCATTTGTGATCATGTTTCTGGCAAAGTTGAGGTTGCCTGGAAATCCATGAGCTAGCACTGAGATTGCTGGATAGGCTTTGAAACTCCAGAACATGTGATCCTAGGAGTTGAGAATTTGGGCTCTGTTAAAAGGCATCATGGGTAGATAAGAGAATAGTTGATTATAGTTGGCTCTTCTATAACCATCATAGCCCACAACTATAATCTCAACTTCATCATCATCTTCTTCTTCTCTGTTTTCTTGTAAAGATACCACTACATCAATTACCTCCACTAGACATCCTTGCTCTTTTGCTCTCTCAACCTCCATAGCTTCACTTTTTTCTATTTCTACAGATTTTGAGACTGGAATCTCTTGAGGGATAGAGGGAGATTCATGATGATCTCTTGGCAGTTACTCCTCAGGTGCAGCTTCTTCTGACATAAGAACTTCATGAGGCTCCCACTCAACTTGATCATTCATCTATATTTCACACATCTCCCCCTCAGCTGGGGCATTCTCTAGAGTATGAACTTCAGGCAGCTCCCCCTCAATTTGAGCTGTGTTCTTCTAACTTGCTTTGGATAGCTCCTTCTCAGTAGCTATCTTTATGTCTTCTTCTTTAAGCACTCCTTCATTGACAAGGATGTACTTCTCGACCAATTTTCTTCTTGGCTTCCTAGGCTGAGCCACAGCCTTAACACTTTCTTCAGCTTCAGCTCTGAATGGTTGGTAGGAGTGAGCAACAAACGGATAAAACCGAATTACCGAACACAACTAAATTTTTTTAACTGAATTATTTCAGTTTTTTTTAAATTTCGGTTATATCCGATTTATTACTCGGTATTCGGTTTCGGATTCCGTTATTTAAAAATAGCTTATTCGGATATCCGAATTATCGAATTTATTAATTAAAAAAAGGGACCAAATTTGTACTGGATAGGGTTGCTATAGTTAGCCTAAATCCCAATGATGAATGGCCCAAAATCATACCCAAGGCCCCAACACTTGTTAACAAAAGTTTTCTCCTCCCAAGTCTGGAAGTCCCAACTTTGTCCACTTGTCCAGTTGTCCACTAACATAGTACACTAATATGATTCATGGTTTTATATTAGATCAGATCTGAGATCCCACTCATCCCAGATCATATTTCCCATATCCCGTATCTCTTTTCTCTCGACCTCTCAATTTCGACTTTCGAACATATCCTCTTTCTTCTCTGCCTCGCCTCTCAGTTTCGATTTTTTCGTCTCTCAATCTCCGGCCTCCACCTTACCCTTGGCAACTCCCTGCGAGTTGGCTAGTCGATGACTCTGTTCTTCAACCTGCAAGATCCCATGGCTCGATTTTGTAGAGATCTGGCTGAGAACTTGTGACACCCCCCAAATCCCAGTACTTCATTACCTCAAGATTTGGTGTTCATGTAATCAAAACATTCATTTATAACTACCCAATCATAAATAATATTGAATAATAAACCTGCCCATACAGGAATTACATAAAATAAAATCTCCCAGGTTATCTAACCTTTACAAACAATCATTCATGCGGAAAATTTAAAATAAACTTCATTACAATCTTTAAATCAAGGTCTGATAATAAAACTATCAAACTATTACAAGTCTTCAGTACTTGTTCATCTTTCCCTTTCCTTTACTGGTGCTAGGTACGTCACCCTTTCCATCTTTAGCTGTAAGGATTTTACAGGCAAGAGTGAGCAAACAAGGCTCACTTGATATATCAATAATAAAACATTTATATTCTTTGCCCATTCAGAGGCTCAATAGAACTGAACAATAAGTTCTATTAATTTCTTATATGTACCTTGCCTATTCAGAGGCTTAAAAGAACTGAAACATTCATTGCCCATTCAGGGGCTCAATAGAATTGAACAATAAATTCTATGAACATCTTAAACATTCAACTGAGGGTCTAATGACCACGAACCTTGTCCACAGTTGTGACGCCCCCAAAATTAGGTATACATCACCCATCTTGGGTCACCACTTACATGGTACAGAATTTAAATACAACTTACTAACATAACTGTCGTGTATAATACGACATAAAGCGTGAGTTTAAATACAAATATAAATCTACTAGATATTATACAAACTCAAAAAAGGAGTCCTCATTACAATTATTATCACACTATTTCACGAGAATAGTGAGGACTACTAATGCTATCTTGAGGACCATCACTCGTTTCCCCGACTCGTCCCGGCTATATTCTCATTTTCGAAGAGAACGGTGAAAGAAAAGGTGAGCTCAACTAGCCCAAAGAAGAAATATTATGACTAAGATAATGCGAGAATAAATTATCAATAGTCTTCAACAATGTTAAACCGATAAAATACAATAGATAACCGGTTTAACTACTGATGAATATCTGATCCATTAAAAGAGTTAAGTAGAAAATAAAGTCTACTATCTTTTAGGTTTTAAAGGTTTTTCATCAACTTTGTTATAGCCGAGACTCAAACTTTAATAAATATTCCACATCATCGAATCACTTACCGCACTACTGACCAAGGATATTCTTTAGTATCACGACCACAATTATTCATGCACTCTTGGCAAGAATATTTGTGTATTCATTAATGGTCATGATCATGCCAACAAATGTCCATCAATGCACTACGGCCACTGAGGATTTTTACCACATCATTTGTAACATTACGGTCATGATTACACCGAATAGTCTCTGGTCATAATCATACCAAGTCCATCTATGCACTATGTGCCACGAGATGACTTTTAAAAAAAATATAAACATGAGGATGATGACAATGATATAAGAATTCAATAAAACAAGTTCAAGAATTATTTTATCCAGAATTATTAACGTCCAAATTATCAATATGATATCTTGTTTTGTAGAGTAAAATTCAAGAATGATCGGAAGAATATTTTCATGAAAAGATATCTTTGGATGAAACGCAAATATCAAGGATATTCCACTAATTTCATGGAGTATAGAAGTCAAAGTTTTAACCAATTTGGGTATAATAAAGAATGGAATAACAAAAGAAATCACCATGCATGCGATAGACCCATATGCAGACGAGTTATTCCAACGAGAATAATAAAGAAGCGGAACCGTGTCGGGTGAAATTCACACCAAGCGGGATGTTCCAACAGAATAATAAAGATGGAACCGGATCCGGTGTAAAACACACGATAGGATATTCTAATGAGAATAATAAAGGCGGAACCAGTCCGGTGTAAAACACATGCATGGATGTTCCAACAGAATAATAAAAAGCGGAACCGGTCAAGGTGTAAAACACATGAGCAGGATGTTCCAAGAATAATAATAAAAAAGCGGAACCGGTCCAGGTGTAAAACACATGACGAGGATGTTCCAATGAGAATAATAGAAGAATGTCACCAAGTATAGGGTAAACCACTTATACAAAAGTTATTCCAACAGAATAATAAGCAATGGAATAACAAGCAGTTCTCTTCATGAATAAGAAAGAATAACACCCCTTACATTTGGTAGGAGATTGAATACTACTGACGGTGTAGTAACAAAATACTCTTCTTCTTTTCTCTTATTCTCTCTATACTTTCTCTCTCTATAGCTTGAATGAATTCGTGAAAATAATGAAGCCCTAGGCCTCTATTTATAGAAGATTTCTAGCTTAGCAGCACTTAGTGTGAAAAGGCAAGTGGCTAACCGATTGACAGTTTGCGCCTTTGTAATGTGAAGCGACAAGTGGTTCGGCCTTTGTAATGTGAAATGACAAGTTGTTTGACGTTTGGTAAAGGTAATTACTATTAACGAAGGTAAATACTATTGACGAAGGTAAATACTATTCACAAGGGTAATTACTATCGACGAAGGTAATTACTTATTGTGAAGGTAAATACTATAGCGAAGAGACTCTTAGATGATGACATATGAGCCCCCATAAAATAATCAAACTTACCACAAATCATTTTATTTTTCATCAACACATATTTAATCTTTCAACAATTATTAATCATTTATAACTTGTCGTCTCAATTATTGATTTAATACTATAACATATTATCTGAGATGATCTTGTGACAATAATTGAATCAATAATATAATTGATATGATGCGTGAATTCTTTGTAGTAATAATTGAGCATATTTGAGTGACTTCTCACGTAAGCATCAATAATCAATACTGAAGTGTGCTACTATGCAACTACGGCGTATCATCGTACTTTTACCACCGGGTAGTTCAGCGGTTTAACGGTAACACCTCGTAGTTATTTTATAAAATATTTTTATCGTTTTCTCAATCAAACCAATAATTTTGTTGTGGGGTCCACCAATGATTGAGCCATTGTACGAATATTCCCTAACAAAAAGAATATTCCCCGACCAAACGAATATTTTATAACAACTTGCATACTTTGCAAAATTTATAAATATTACCCACAACTATAACATTATATCAAATTTATTCCATAATATTCAAAAATAATATTTATAGAAAAATTCATCTTTATTTATAAAAGCTGGGGTCTTACAACCTCCCTTCTTATGAAATTTCGCCCTCGAAATTAGGGTGCGATACCTAGTATGTCGAAGAGGTAAGGATACCTTGATTTCATTTCAGATTCTAACTCCCAAGTCATTTCCTCAACATCGTGGTTCCTCCACAAAACTTTGACTTGAGGTATAACCTTGGAGCGTAGAATATGTTCCTTCTTATCCAAAATTTGAATAGGAACCTCTTCATACGTCAAATCTTTTCGCTATTTAAATGGGTTCTAACTCAATAATATGGTTCGGGTCTTTCACATATTTACGTAACATAGATATGTGAAAAACGTTATGAACACGAGACATATTTGGCGGTAAAAGCGAGTCTATAGGCCACAGGTCCTACTCGATCGAGGATTAAAATGGACCGATGAATCGAGGATTAAGTTTTCCTCTCTTTCCAAATCTTGTAACTCCTTTCCATGGAGAAACTCTTAACAACACATGATCTCCTATATCGAATTCCCGTCCTTTCGATGAAGATCAAGATAACTCTTTTATCGATTTTGTGAGGTTTTTATATCGTTGTCGGATCATTTGAATCTTTAAAAGTAGTCATACGTACCAACTCGGTCCCAACAACGTTGTTTCACCCACCTCATCCCAAAGATATCTCGGAGAGCGACACTTTCTTCCATACAACGCTTGAATGGAGCCATGCCAATACTTGCTTGATAAGCTGTTGTTGTAGGAAAACTCCACCAATGGTAAGAACTTGTCCCAACTCCCTTGAAATCAAGGACACGCGAGTCTTAATAGATCTTCAAGAGTTTGAATAGTCCTCTCCGATTGTCCGTCCAGATGCGAGGATGATATGCTTGAGAGCTAAATCGTGAAAGTCTGCGTGCCCATAGCTTTTTTGCAAACTAACCCAAAATCATGAAGTGAATCTTGGGTCTCGATCGAAACTATGGATACTGGGCATACCATGCGATCTTACAATCTCGTTTATATACATACATCTGAGCAAGATGTTCAAGTGTATAAGTTTTCGTATCGGTAAGAAATGAGCAGACTTGGTCAATCTATCAACAATGACCCAAATCGCATCAATGCCTTGAGAAACCTTAGGAAGGCCGTGAACGAAATCCATGGTAATGTGCTCCCACTTCCATTACGGAATTTCAAGTGGTTGCTGATGGACCTTTTGGTACTTGATGCTCTCGCTTTAACTCGTTGACAAGTTTGACACCTTGAGATAAAGCAGCGCTATCTCTCTCTTCATATTGCTCCACCAAAATGTATAGCGAATATCATGATACATTTGGTACTCCGAGATGGATTGCAAATGGTGTGTTGTGCGCCTCCATCATGATATTATACTTTAAATCGTGGTCGTTAGGAACACAAAGTGCGGAGTTGACTCAAGTATTCCTTCTTCATCGATTCTTGCTTGGCGATAGCACCTTCTTGCACTTTCTTCCTCACGCGCATCACCTCCAGTGCGTAGCTTGAGCAGCTTTAACTTTATCGATTAAAGTCGGTTCTACTCGTATACTCGCTATCATCACATGCGTTCCTGGAGTCTTTAACTCTATCTCCATCCTTTGCAAGTCACACAAAATGGGCCTTTGCGTTGACAACATCGCACTCGTACTTGCATATGATTTTCTACTCAATGCGTCAGCTACCACGTTCGCTTTTCCAGGATGGTATTGGATGGTATGATCATAATCTTTCAACAGTTCAAGCCAACGTCGTTGTCGCATGTTGAGTTCCTTTTGAGTGAAGAAATATTTGAGGCTTTTATGATCCGTAAAGATCTCCACTTTCTCCCCATACAAGTAATGCCTCCAAATTTTAAGTGCAAAGATAACAACGCCAACTGACTAGATCATGAGTAGGATAATTCCTCTCATATTCTTTGAGTTGTCGCGAGGCATAGGCTATTACTTTTCCATGTTGCATAAGAACACATCCCAACCCTTTGCCCGAAGCATCACTGTAGATGACAAATCCCTCAAGGCGGATGGTATTGTCGAGCAGGTCTTTGAAATAAGTCTCCTCTTGAGTTCTTGAAAACTCTTCTCACATTCTTCGCTCCAAGCGAACTTTGTATCTTTTCGAGTCAATTTGAGTCGATGGAGTAGCGATTCGAGAAAATCCTTCCACGAATCTCCGATAATAACCAAATAAACCGAGAAAGCTACGTACTTGGTCCTTCGATTTAGGTTGTTCCCACTTTGAATAGCTTGATCTTTCTTTGGGTCAACAGATATTCCATGACTTGATACCACGTGCCCAAGGAATGCTACTTCTTGAGCCGAACTCACATTTCTTCAACTTGGCATAAAGCCTATATTCACGAAGCTTTTGGAGTGTCAGCCTCAAGTGTTGCTCATGATCTTCACGGCTTTTGGAATAAATAAGGATGTCATCAATAAAGACGACCACAAAGTGATCTAAATATTCCTTGAATACTCGGTTCATCATATCCATGAAGGCAGCAGGAGCATTAGTCAATCCAAAGGACATGACTAGGAATTCATAATGTAAGACCCCGAAATTTTTAAATAAAAAGGAATTTCCTTTATTTATTATTTTGAAATAGTAAGGGTTGATTTGATTAATGTGGATAGTTAAGGGTTAAATATGCAAATATTTCAAATTAAGCAAGTGGTTATAAAATATTCATTATCGTAGGGAATATTCGTTTGGTCGTGGAATATAAATCTTTGTCGGGGAATATTAAATGCGACAACAATGACCATGTGTGGGACCCATAATGTGAAAGCGATTGGATGAAGAAAAGCGACAAATATAAGTTGTTTTTAAATAACTAGGCGTAGTTATCACAATTATCTTGTTGGAATACCGGTGGTTAAAAAACACACTAATACGGCGTTGTTGAAAGGTAGCTTTACGGTATTGCACTAATTATTGATTCTTACGTAAGAAGGCACTACTCAATAATGGTTACGATAATTCTTCGCTCAAAGATATTTTATTTTATTGAGTTAATAATTCTTTTGCATTGATATTTTATATTCTTTGTTGTTTCAATAATTGTCATTACGATTATTCTTCATTATCGAAGCAATAATTCATATTATCTGAATAATATTATTAGATAACATTATTGGCAATGTCTAGAAGAAATTACATCTAAGGAGAGGTTTGGTCACCTAATTCATGGCGCCAAGAAGGAGAAATTCTTATTGGAAAGCCCCTCTTTCTGAGAAGCGCACTGGTTGTCAATATTGTGATTTCGTAATATTATTTATGAATAATTAATTATTGATTCATATGATGAGGAAAATATTGATTTTATGTGGATATAGATGGAGAAAAATTTTAAAATGACAATTGTTGAAAATTAATATTTTATCTTTTTACGATAAAATAATTCATTTAAATATATTATTTTAATAATATATTAACGGTGATATTTTTATAACGAATGTGGAATATATGAGTATACGAGGAGGAAGAGTATTTTTGTTGCAATAAATGTTTAAAACATATGTTAAACATGTCGATTGGACCCCATTTATTGGTCGAAATTTGATTATAGCTTGTAAAATCGCCCGTTTGTGGATTTCGGTCGATTTTGTTTGGAATTTGGAAAAACTTTCTTACGCAAAGTTGTAGAGAATTGAATTTCCTATAAAAACTCATGAGATTCGAATTTTCTAATGAACGGGCTATTTATTATGAATTATTGAAGTTTGAAGCTCGAAATAATTGATTTTGGAAGTTTAAAATATTTTTAATTACAAAAACGTTTTTTGTGTTTGGTTAGCCTCATTAAACACATGCAAGTTGCTGAATTCAGATGGTTCTAGGTGCGTAGAGAATTTGTAATATATATAATATTATTATATTAAATTTTCTGCTTTGGTGTTCTAAGCAATTTCCTATAAATAAGGTGCTTAGGTTAGAATTGAAAATCACACCAGAAACTGAAGTTTTCTCTCTCTATATTATCGAGCGTATTCTTGTGAGTATTTTGAGTATACTTTGAGTATTGCTATCGATTGCAAGTCCAAGTCATAGCCTATATCCAGTTTGTTTTTAACTAAATCTTGATCTTTCGAGGTAAGGGATATTATTTTTTTTCGTAATGATATTATTTCTTCAATATCATTATCTTTGAAATGTTGATCTGAAGTTTTATCAAATTTGAATGATTTCTTAAGAATATCTTTGGCTTTTCAGTAGTGCAAAGATGATCGGTGTTTAAATGAACATGAATTAATGATGAATATCTTTGGCTGTAGTGCAAAGATGAATATTTGATTCGGATGTATATTGATTGATGTTTGGGGATAAAATATTGATGATGGATTTGTTAAATTCATAGATTATAGTAGATTTCATTCTCTACGTAACTCTTCTATGAATTATTATTTCATTGCGAATATTGATCCGAAACTTGTTGTCTCATTGTATTCTATCGATTTTTCCTGTTGAAGACTAACGATAATTTGTTGTATATTATCTTAGTCATAATATTCTTTCTTGGGCTAGTTGAGCTCACCCTTTTCCTTGTTGTTCCATTTTTCTTCTCAGGAGGCGAGAATGTAGCGAGTACTAGTCGGGGTATGGAATGAAGGTTCTAGAGAGAGTTGTTTAGTAGTCCTCACCATTTTGTAAAATAATGAATCAATAATTATGATGGGGATTTATTTGCATGTGGATATTGTCTAGAAGACAATATTATATTTAAACTCATGATATATATATTGTCGTATTTCACACGACATTTGTATTATTGAAGTTGTAGTTTGCTTTTTGTACCATGTATTTGGCGACTCAGAATGGGTGTTGTGTATACCTATTTTGGGGGCGTCACAGTTGGTATCAGAGCTTAGGAATATGATCTCTGGCGGAGATCGGGGAATAGAACTAGGAGGGGAGAGACGAGTAAATCCTTCGCTAGTGTGTCCTACCTAAGCTTATTTGTTAGTTGGTCAAGGTATATAGGGATATTATGTGATATATTGATTTCCTTAATTAACCCTTGTTTTATAGCAATGATTTGAGAATGTCGGTGATAATATTAACGATGGAGTAAATGAGACCAGTGGAGATGATACTGTACTCACCAACGAGGAGAGAACGTACAACAGTGACAATGTTCCTCCCTGTGAACAAGCGACCGGAAGCGAGATGATGAGCGAGGGATGTTTAGAAGCTTTTTGCAGTTCATGCAAAATCGAGACGAGGAGACTCGTGTTCAAAATCTGAGGAGGAAATGATAGCAATTCACGGGTTGTCACAAATGCAAGCGGTTTAAAGAGTTGGGACCACGAGTGCTGGGAAAGCCGGATCCGATTAAAGGCGGAGGCGTGGGTCAAACAAATTACCAAGATATTCGATGTCTTGGGATGCGGAGGAACAAAAAGTTCCATTCGCTACTTTTATGTTCCGTAACGAAAGGCGGTCTCTTGGTGGGAATCGTGAAGCGTACCCATCCATTTTTCTCGGCATGTCATGGGAGGCGTTTGAAGCAGTTCAATGACAAGTACTTCCACGAAAGTATTCGTCATATATGAAGGAAGTGGAGTTTATTAGACTAGAGCGAGAATAACATGGCGGTGTCCCGAAGACAAGGCGAAGTTAGCGGAGTTATCGAGTTTGCACCTCATTTGGTGGAGAATGAGGAGCGTATGACGCGGATGTTTCTTAGAGGTTTGAAACCCACATACGTCGGTATCTCATTTCTCATAAATTTTCTCTCTATTCGAGATGTTGTCAGTGGGGCTCGGTTGTTAGAGCGAGATACTTGATACGTTCAACCGAGGGACCATAACCGAGGATCATCAAGAAGATAGCGATCATCGAATAACGATAACCGGCGGAGAAAGAAGAATACTGAGACAAAAGCGGTAACCACTCGGTGGTAATCGTGGCCATGAAAATAGAAGAAGCGAGTGGGAGGAGATTTTAAAAGAGGAGATTCAACAACGACCATGTGAAGGCGTCGCCTTGAGAGCAACTAGTTTTAAGGAGGGAGAGCGACCACCGGTCATATGCTACAAATGCGGAAAAAGAGGACATATCGGTCAAAGCGCCCACAGCAGTTCAAGGTATGCTATAATTGTGGAAAGGAATGACATATCGCTCGAGTTATGCGATGGCGAAAACCTAGTTAGGGAGGACGGTGACTTAAAAAATCGTCGAGAAAAGTCAAAGTCAGCGATTAGGAAGAGCGTTTTTGTTGTGATTGGTCAAATCGAGGAACACGACGAAGTTACGCAGGTTAGTTAATTATAAATTCTTGCGAAGTATATACCTTACTAGATATTGGTTCTACCCATTCTTTTATCTCTCTTACTTGCGCTCAACGTTTGAACTTGACTACGGAGAAATTAAACTTTGACCTATCTGTGGAAACTCCGTTAGGAGAAACTTTCATTATATCCGTTGTTTAAAAATCTTGCTTGATTCAAGTTGGCACTATCACATTACCTGTTAACCTTATTTCTATAGAGATATTTGCTTTTGATGTGATTTTAAGGTTAACTACTCATCATGCCAAATTGATTGCTTTTGTAAGGTTGTTAGTTTTCATATTCCTAAGCAACCTGTTATTCGAATTCAAGCAATCAAACCATTGTAGTCAAACATTTTCATATCAAGCCATGAAGTCATTCGTTTATTACGGATGTCAAGTTTTCTTAGTCCATGTTATGGATTTGAATAAAGACACGTCGATTTGAATAATATTCTGTTGTTATTGATTTTCTGACGTATTTCTGAAGAATTTCTTGGCTTACTCCCAAAGCACGATATTAAATTTTGTATCGACTTTGAACCCAGACAAAACTCATTTCTAAAATCTCATATCGAATGGCTCTATTGAACTTGAGGAGTTAAAATTCAACTATAAATTTGGTACCGAGCCTTTATCTTTTGACTTCCTTTGTGGAATTTCACTAAGCGAGACTCTCTGTAGGGGACGTCATATTCGATGCGATAGTAAAGCGATAGGTGTCATTGTGACGTCTTTATCCAAGATTGGGATATGAGTCGCGATTGAGAGCAACCTAAGTCGATAATCGAAAATCGTAGCTTTCAGGCTTAGTTGGTTATTATCGGAGATTCGTTGAAGGATATTCTCGAATCGCTATTCCATTAACTTCTTGGTGACTCGTAGAGATACAAAATTGAATGGAGCAAGGAATGTGGGAAGAGCTTGAAGAACTCAAGAGGAGACTCATTTCAAAGCACGTGTTACGATCGTATGCCATCCTGGAAAAGCGAGCGTGGTGGTAGACGCGTTGAGTAGAAGATCATATGCGGACGAGCGAGTGCGATGATGTCAGTATATCTCATGATAGAGCCAACTTTAATAGAAAAAGTTAAGGTTGCTCAAGCCACCCATTTGACGGAGTGATGCGTATGAAGAAGAAAGTACAAGAAGGAGCTATTAGGAAGCGAGAATTGATGAAGAAGGAATACTTGAGTCCACTCTAGACTTTGTGTTCCTAACGACTCTGATTTGAAGTACAAGATTATGATGGAGGCACACAATACGCCATTTGCAATACATCCGGGGAGTACCAAAATGTATTATGATCTTCAACATACATTTTGGTGGAGCAATATGAGGAGAGAGATCGCGTAGTTTATCTCGATGTGTTTAACTTTATAGCGTGTAAAGGCGGAGCATCTTGTACCTAAGGGTCCGTTGCAACCACTTGAGATTCCGGAATGGAAGTGGGAACACATTACTATGGATTTCGTTACGGGTCTTCCTACGGTTTCTCAAGGCATCAATGCTATTTGGGTTATTGTTGATAGATTAACCAAGTCTGCTCATTTCTTACCGAGACGAGGGACTTATTCCCTTGAACGTCTTTCTCGTATGTACGTAAATGCGATTGTGAGATTGCATGGCATGCTGTATCCATAGTTTGGGATCGTGACCCAAGATTCTCTTCATGATTTTGGGTTAGAAAGCTATAACGCAATTTCTGATTCGATTTGGCATACCATCCTCAAAGCGGATGGGCAATCGAGAAAGGACTACTCAAACTCTTGAAGATATATTAAAACTACGTGTCCTAGATTTCAAAGGAAGTTGGGATAAGTACTTGCCATTGGTGGAATTCTCATACAACAATAGTTATTAAACAAATATAGGCATGGTTCCATTGAAGCATTATATGGACGAAAATGTCGTTCTCCAATATGTTGGGATGAGGTGGGTGAAGCAACATTGTTGGGACCCGAGTTAGTCACGTATGACTAATGATTCGACAAGCGTATACAAGCGGCACAAGATCGACAAAAGAGTTATGCGGATCTTCATCGAAAGGACGTGGAATTTAATGTAGGGGATCATGTATTGTTGCGAGTTGCTCCATGGAAGGGAGTTACAAGATTTGGGAAGAGAGGAAAGCTCAATCCACGATTTATCGGTCCATTTCAAATTCTTGACCGAGTAGGAAATGTAGCCTATAAACTTGCGTTACCTCCGAGTATGTCTCGTGTTCATAATGTGTTTCACATATCTATACTTCGTAAATATGTGAAAAACCCGAACCACGTTATAGAGTTAGAACCGGACGAGATAGCCGAAGACTTAACGTATGAGGAGGTACCTGTCAAGATTTTGGATAGGAAGGAGCATGTCCTACGCGCAAAGGTTATACCACAAGTTAAAGTTTTGTGGAGGAATCATGCTATAGAGGAAATGGCGGGAGTTGGAAGCGGAAATGAAAGCGAGGTATCCTCACCTTTTCAAAACACTGAATCGTCGTCGTCAATTTCGAGGGACGAAATTTCATAAGGAGGGAGGTTGTAAGACCAAAATTTTTAAATAAAAAGGAATTTCCTTTATTTATTATTTTGAAATAGTAAGGGTTGATTTGATTAATGTGGATAGTTAAGGGTTAAATATGCAAATATTTCAAATTAAGCAAGTGGTTATAAAATATTCATTATAAATCGGGGAATATTCGTTTGGTCGTGGAATATTAAATCTTGTCGGGAATATTAAATGCGACAGTATGACCCATGTGGAGCCCATGCTGGAAAGCGATTGGATGAAGAAAGCGACAAATATAAGTTGTTTTTTAAATAACAGTAGTAGTTATTCAAGAATTATCTTGTTGGAATACCCGGTGGTTAAAACACACTAATCTGGCGTTGTTGAGCAGTAGCATACGGTATTGCACCAATTATTGATTCTTACGTAAGAAGGCACTACTCAATAATGGTTACGATAATTCTTATTCGATATTTTATTTTATTGAGTTACTAATTGCGGCGTTGATATTTTATATTCATTGTTGTTTGATAATTGTCATTACAAAGTATTCTTCATTATCGAAGCAATAATTCATATTATCTGAATAATATTATTAGATAACATTATTGGCAATGTCTAGAAAGTTACATCTAAGGAGAGGTTTGGTCACCTAATTGCGGCATGATGAGGAGAAATTCTTATTGGAAAGCCCCCTCTCTCTGAGGCTGCACTGGTTGTCAATATTGTGATTCTGTAATATTATTTATGAATAATTAATTATTAATTCATATGATGAGGAAAATATTGATTTTATGTGGATATAGATGGAGAAAAATTTTAAAATGACAATTGTTGAAAATTAATATTTTATCTTTTTACGATAAAATAATTCATTTAAATATATTATTTAATAATATATTAGCGGTGATATATTTTATAACGAATGTGGGATATATGAGTATACGAGGAGGAAGAATATTTTTGTTGCAATAAATGTTTAAAACATGTTAAACATGTCGGTGGACCCCATTTATTGGTAGAAATTTGATTATAGCTTGTAAAATCGCATCGCGTTTGTTGATTTGATCGATTTACATTTGGAATTTAGAAAAACTTTCTTACGCAAAGTTGTAGAGAATTGAATTTCCTATAAAAACTTGCGAGATTCGAATTTTCTAATGAACAGGCTATTTATTATGAATTATTGAAGTTTCAAGCTCAAAATAATTGATTTTGGAAGTTTAAAATATTTTAATTAAAAAACGTTTTTGTGTTTGGTTAGCCTCATTAAACACATGCAAGTTGCTGAATTCAGATAGTTCTAGGTGCGTAGAGAATTTGTAATATATATAATATTATTATATTAAATTTTACGCTTTGGTGTTCTAGCAATTTCTATAAATAAGGTGCTTAGGTTAGAATTGAAAATCACACGAAGCTGAAGTTTTCTCTCTCTATATTATCGAAGCGTATTCTTGTGAGTATTTTGAGTATACTTTGAGTATTGCTATCTCGGTGCAAGTCCAAGTCATAGCCTATATCCAGGTGTTTCATTTAGAAATCTTGATCTTTCGAGGTAAGGGATATTATTTTTTTTCGTAATGATATTATTTCTTCAATATCATTATCTTTGAAATGTTGATCTGAAGTTTTATCAAATTTGAATGATTTCTTAAGAATATCTTTGGCTGTAGTCAAAGATGATCGGTGTTTAAATGAACATGACCGGTGATGAATATCTTTGCTTTGTAGTGCAAAGATGAATATTTGATTCGGATGTATATTGATTGATGTTCTGAGGATAAAATATTGATGATGAATTTGTTAAATTCATAGATTATAGTAGATTTCATTCTCTCGTAACTCTTCTATGAATTATTATTTCATGCGAATATTGATCCGAAACTTGTTGTACTATTGTATTCTATCGCATTTTTTCCTGTTGAAGACTAACGATAATTTGTTGTATATTATCTTAGTCATAATATTCTTTCTTGGGCTAGTTGAGCTCACCCTTTTCCTTGTTGTTCCATTTTTCTTCTCGTGGAGGCGAGAATGTAGCGAGTACTTAGTCGGGGTATGGAATGAAGGTTCTAGAGAGAGTTGTTTAGTAGTCCTCACCATTTTTGTAAAATATGAATCAATAATTATGATGGGGATTTATTTGCATGTGGATATTGTCTAGAAGACAATATTATATTTAAACTCACATTATATATTGTCGTATTTCACACGACATTTGTATTATTGAAGTTGTAGTTTGCTTTTTGTACCATGTATTTGGCGACTCGAGAATGGGTGTTGTGTATACTATTTTTGGGGCGTCACAGTTGGTATCGAGCTTAGGGATATGATCTCTGGCGGAGATCGGGGAATAGAACTAGGAGGGAGGAGGTAAATCCTTCGCTAGTGTGTCCTACCTAAGCTTATTTGTTAGTTGGTCGATATATAGGGATATTATGTGATATATTGATTTCCTTAATTAACCCTTGTTTTATGGCGGTATTTGAGAATGTCGGTGATAATATTAATGATGGAGTAAATGAGGACAGTGGAGATGCTGTACTCACCAAGCAGGGAGAAGCGTGCAACAGTGACAATGTTCCTCCTGTGAACAACAAAGACCGGCGAGATGATGAGCGAGGGGATGTTTAGAAGCTTTTTGCGATTCATGCAAAATCGACGAGGAGACTCGTGTTCAAAATCTGAGGAGGAAATGATAGCAATTCACGGGTTGTCACAATGCAAGCGATTCAAAGAGTTGGGACCACGCACTCGGGAAAGCGGATCCGATTAAAGGCGGAGGCGTGGGTCAAACAAATTACCAAGATATTCGATGTCTTGGGATGCGGAGGAACAAAAAGTTCCATTCGCTACTTTTATGTTAAAAACGAGGTGATTCTTGGTGGGAATCGTGAAGCGTACCCATCAACATTTTCGGCATGTCGTGGGAGACGTTTGAGAAGCAGTTCAATGACAAGTACTTCCACGAAAGTATTCGTCATATGAAAGAAGTGGAGTTTATTAGACTAAGCGAGAATAACATGGCGGTGTCCCGGTCTGAGGCGAAGTTCATGCGGAGTTATCCAAGGTTGCACCTCATTTGGTGGAGAATGAGGAGCATTATGACGCGGATGTTTCTTAGAGGTTTGAAACCCGACATACGTCGATATCTCATTTCTCATAAATTTTCTCTATATTGGATGTTGTCAAGCGGGGCTCGGTTGTTAGAAGCGAGATAACGAAAGTACGTTCAACCGAGGGACCATAACCGAGGATCATAATGAAGATAGCGAGTCATCGAATAACGATAACCAATGGAGAAAGAAGAATCTGAGACAATGGCGGTAACCACTCTGGTGGTAATCGTGGCCATGAAAATAGAAGAAGCGAGTCGGGAGGAGATTTTAAAAGAGGAGATTCAACAACGACCATGTGAAGGCGTCGGTGCGATAGCAACTAGTTTTAAGGGAGGAGAACGACCACCCGATTCATATGCTACAAATGCGGAAAAAGAGGACATATCGGTCAAGCGCCACAACAGTTCAAGGTATGCTATAATTGTGGAAAGGAAGGACATATCGCTCGAGATTATACGATGAGCGAAACCTAGTTCAATGAGGACGGTGACTCAAAAGATCGTCCCGGAAAAAGTCAAAGTCAGCGATTAAAGGGAAGGCGTTTGTTGTATTTGGTCAAAATGCGAGGAACGACGAAGTTAGCACAGGTTAGTTAATTATAAATTCTTATGAAGTATATACCTTACTAGATATTGGTTCTACCCATTCTTTTATCTCTCTTACTTGCGCTCAACGTTTGAACTTGACTACGGAGAAATTAAACTTTGACCTATCTGTGGAAACTCAGTTAGGAGAAACTTTCATTATATCCGTTGTTTAAAAATCTTGCTTGATTCAAGTTGGCACTATCACATTACTGTTAACCTTATTTCTATAGAGATATTTGCTTTTGATGTGATTTTAAGGTTAACTACTCATCATGCCAAATTGATTGCTTTTGTAAGGTTGTTAGTTTTCATATTCCTAAGCAAACTTGTTATTCAATTCAAGCAATCAAACCATTGTAGTCAAACATTTTCATATCAAGCCATGAAGTCATTCGTTTATTACGGATGTCAAGTTTTCTTAGTCCATGTTATGGATTTGAATAAAGACACGTCGATTTGAATAATATTCTGTTGTTATTGATTTTCCCGGCGTATTTCTGAAGAATTTCTTGGCTTACTCCCAAAGCACGATATTAAATTTTGTATCGACTTTGAACCCGGTACAAAACTCATTTCTAAAATCTCATATCGAATGGCTCTATTGAACTTGAGGAGTTAAAATTCAACTATAAATTTGGGTACGAGCCTTTATCTTTTGACTTCCTTTGTGGAATTCACCTAAGCGAGACTCTCTGTAGGGGACGTCATATTCGATGCGATAGTAAACCGCGTGGGTGTCATTGTGACGTCTTATCCAAGATTGGGATATGAGTCACGGTTGAGAGCAACCTAAGTCGAGAATCGAAATACGTAGCTTTCAGGCTTAGTTGGTTATTATCGGAGATTCGTTGAAGGATATTCTCGAATCGCTATTCCATTAACGCAATGGTGACTTCGTAGAGATACAAAATTCGAATGGAGCAAGGAATGTGGGAAGAGCTTGAAGAACTCAAGAGGAGACTCATTTCAAAGACATGTTACGATCGTGCCATCCTGAAAAGCGAGCGTGGTAGGTACGCGTTGAGTAGAAGATCATATCTTGGGAGCGAGAGTGCGATGATGTCAAGTATACGCATAGAGCCAACTTTAATAGAAAAAGTTAAGGTTGCTCAAGCCAGCGACCGGGGCGATGCGTATGAAGAAGAAAGTACAAGAAGGAGCTATTAGGGGCGAGAATTGATGAAGAAGGAATACTTGAGTCCACTCTAGACTTTGTGTTCCTAACGACTACGATTTGAAGTACAAGATTATGATGGAGGCACACAATCGCCATTTTGCAATACATCGGGGAGTACCAAAATGTATTATGATCTTCAACATACATTTTGGTGGAGCAATATGAGGAGAGAGATCGCGTAGTTTATCTCGATGTGTTTAACACTTAGCGTGTAAAGGCGGAGCATCTTGTACCTAAGGGTCCGTTGCAACCACTTGAGATTAGGAATGGAAGTGGGAACACATTACTATGGATTTAATTCTACGGGTCTTCCTACGGTTTCTTAAGGCATCAATGCTATTTGGGTTATTGTTGATAGATTAACCAAGTCTGCTCATTTCTTACCGAGACGAGGGACTTATTCCCTTGAATGTCTTTCTCGTATGTACGTAAATGCGATTGTGAGATTGCATGGCATGCCTGTATCCATAGTTTCAGATCGTGACCCAAGATTCACTTCATGATTTTGGGTTAGAAAGCTATGGGCACGAATTTACGATTTAGTTTGGCATACCATCCTCAAACGGATGGGCAATCGAAAAGGACTACTCAAACTCTTGAAGATATATTAAAACTCGTGTCCTAGATTTCAAAGGAAGTTGGGATAAGTACTTGCCATTGGTGGAATTCTCATACAACAATAGTTATTAAACAAATATAGGCATGGTTCCATTGAAGCATTATATGGACGAAAATGTCGTTCTCCAATATGTTGGGATGAGGTGGGTGAAGCAACATTGTTGGGACCCGAGTTAGTACGTATGACTAATGATTCGACAACGTATACAAACGGCACAAGATCGACAAAAGAGTTATGCGGATCTTCATCGAAAGGACGTGGAATTTAATGTAGGGGATCATGTATTGTTGCGAGTTGCTCCATGGAAGGGAGTTACAAGATTTGGGAAGAGAGGAAAGTTCAATCCACGATTTATCGGTCCATTTCAAATTCTTGACCGAGTAGGAAATGTAGCCTATAGACTTGCATTACCTCCGAGTATGTCTCGTGTTCATAATGTGTTTCACATATCTGTACTTCGTAAATATGTGAAAAACCCGAACCACGTTATAGAGTTAGAAACAGACGAGATAATAGAAGACTTAACGTATGAGGAGGTACTGTCAAGATTTTGGATAGGAAGGAGCATGTCCCTACTGTATGAAAGGTTATACCACAAGTTAAAGTTTTGTGGAGGAATCATGCTTTATAGAGAAATGACACTGGGAGTTGGAAGCGGAAATGAAAGCGAGGTATCCTCACCTTTTCAAACACACCAGTACGTACGTCAATTTCGAGGACGAAATTTCATAAGGAGGGAGGTTGTAAGACCCAAGAAATTTTTAAATAAAAGGAATTTCCTTTATTTATTATTTTGAAATAGTAAGGGTTGATTTGATTAATGTGGATAGTTAAGGGTTAAATATGCAAATATTTCAAATTAAGCAAGTGGTTATAAAATATTCATTATCGTCGGGGAATATTCGTTTGGTCGTGGAATATTAAATCTTTGTCGGGGAATATTAAATGATTTGGCCTTGCCACTATGTGTGGGCCCCATAACTGAAAGCGATTGGATGAAGAAAGCGACAAATATAAGTTGTTTTTAAATAACAGGCGTAGTTATTCACAATTATCTTGTTGGAATACCCAGTTGGTTAAAACACACTAATATCGCGTTGTTGAGCGAAGAGCATTGCGGTATTGCACTAATTATTGATTCTTACGTGAAGGCACTACTCAATAATGGTTCTGATAATTCTTTATTCGAGTATTTTATTTTATTGAATTAATAATTCTTTGCGTTGATATTTTATATTCTTTGTTGTTTCAATAATTGTCATTACATTATTCTTCATTATCGAAGCAATAATTCATATTATCTGAATAATATTATTAGATAACATTATTGGCAATGTCTAGAAAGTTACGTCTAAGGAGAGGTTTGGTCACCTAATTACTTGCGGCGCCCGAAGAAGGAGAAATTCTTATTGGAAAGCCCCTCTTTCAGGAGCGCACGGTTGTCAATATTGTGATTACGTAATATTATTTATGAATAATTAATTATTGATTCATATGATGAGGAAAATATTGATTTTATGTGGATATAGATGGAGAAAAATTTTAAAATGACAATTGTTGAAAATTAATATTTTATCTTTTTCTGATAAAATAATTCATTTAAATATATTATTTTAATAATATATTAACGGTGATATTTTTATAACGAATGTGGGATATATGAGTATACGAGGAGGAAGAGTATTTTTGTTGCAATAAATGTTTAAAACATGTTAAACATGTCGGTGGACCCCATTTATTGACTGAAATTTGATTATAGCTTGTAAAATCGCCCGTTTGTGGATTTCAGTCGATTTCTGTTTGGAATTTGGAATAACTTTCTTCTGCAAAGTTGTAGAGAATTGAATTTCCTATAAAAACTCGCGAGATTCGAATTTTCTAATGAACGGGCTATTTATTATGAATTATTGAAGTTTCGAAGCTCGAAATAATTGATTTTTGGAAGTTTAAAATATTTTTAATTACAAAAACGTTTTTTGTGTTTGGTTAGCCTCATTAAACACATGCAAGTTGCTGAATTCAGATGGTTCTAGGTGCGTAGAGAATTTGTAATATATATAATATTATTATATTAAATTTTCTGCTTTGGTGTTCTAAGCAATTTCTATAAATAGGGTGCTTAGGTTAGAATTGAAAATCACACCGAAGCTGAAGTTTTTCTCTCTATATTATCGAGCGTATTCTTGTGAGTATTTTGAGTATACTTTGAGTATTGCTATACGGTGCAAGTCCAAGTCATAGCCTATATCCGGTGTTTCAGCTAGAAGTACTGATCTTTCGAGGTAAGGGATATTATTTTTTTTTCGTAATGATATTATTTCTTCAATATCATTATGCTGAAATGTTGATCTGAAGTTTTTATCAAATTTGAATGATTTCTTAAGAATATCTTTGGCCTGTAGTGCAAAGATGATCAGGTGTTTAAATGAACATGACCAACTGATGAATATCTTTGGCCTGTAGTGCAAAGATGAATATTTGATTCCAGATGTATATTGATTGATGTTCTGAGGATAAAATATTGATGATGGATTTGTTAAATTCATAGATTATAGTAGATTTCATTCTACGTAACTCTTCTATGAATTATTATTTCCATTGCGAATATTGATGCGAAACTTGTTGTCTATTGTATTCTATCGAGTTTTTCCTGTTGAAGACTAACGATAATTTGTTGTATATTATCTTAGTCATAATATTCTTTCTTGGGCTAGTTGAGCTCACCCTTTTCCTTGTTGTTCCATTTTTCTTCTCGGGGAGGCGAGAGAATGTAGCGAGTACTAGTCGGGGGTATGGAATGAAGGTTCTAGAGAGAGTTGTTTAGTAGTCCTCACCATTTTTGTAAAATAATGAATCAATAATTATGATGGGAATTTATTTGCATGTGGATATTGTCTAGAAGACAATATTATATTTAAACTCTCATTATATATATTGTCGTATTTCACACGACATTTGTATTATTGAAGTTGTAGTTTGCTTTTTTGTACCATGTATTTGGCGACTCGGAATGGGTGTTGTGTATACCTATTTTGGGGCGTCACACATAATGCCCGTCTTAGGAGTTAAAGCCGTCTTTGGAATGTCAGCGGTTCTAATCTTCAATTGGTGATATCCAAAACGAAGATCAATCTTTGAAAAGAATTTGGCTCCTTGCAAGTTGGTCAAACAGGTCATCAATACGTGGCAATGGATACCTATTTTTTGATGGTGACATGATTCAACTCCAGATAATCAATACAAAGTCGCATACTCCCATCTTTCTTCTTCACGAATAGAGCGAAGCACCCCAAGGAGAAGTACTAGGACGAATAAAGCCAATGTCTAACAATTCCTGCAGTTGGGTCTTTAACTCACGAAGTTCAATAGAGCCATTCGATATGGGGCTTTGGAAATAGGTTTTGTCAAGGGTTCAAGGTCGATACAAAATTCAATTTCACGCCGGGGTAGGCGGGGAAGTTCTTGGGAATACGTCAGAAATTTATTAACAATAGGAATATCGTTTAAAAGCGGCGTATTTTTATTTAAATCGTGACATGAGCTAAGAAAGCTTGACATCCGTTTTCAATAAACAAATAGCTTTATGGCTTGAGATGAGTAGTGATTGATTTTAATGGTTTGGTCGTTTGAATTAGCATAATAGGTTGATTAGGAATATGAAAGCTAACAACCTTCTAAAACAATCAAATTTTGCATTATAAGTAGTTAACCAATCAATCCCTAGAATCACGTCAAATGCAAGTATTTTTAATGAAATAAGATCGACGAAGTAATGTGAGGGTACCGATTTGAACCAAACAAGACTTATAAGCGGTGGATGTAATGAAGGTTTCTCCCAACGGAGTTTCCACAGATAAGTTAAAGTCTAATTTCTCCGGAGTCAAATTTAATCGATGAGCGCAAGTAGGAGAAATAAAAGAATGGGTAGAACCGGTATCAAATAAAGTATAGACTTCATTAGAGTTTATGATAAGCTTACTGTGATGACCTCATTCGGATTCCTTGCTCTTTGGGAGGTCACAACAAACGCTCTCCTTGCACTCTAGGTTTTGAATTTTACGGGATGGCCTTTGGTGCCTCCATCCTAGCTGAATTTGTCTTCCAGTAACGACAAAATTGAGCGAAGTGACCTTCTCTTCCACAATTATAACATGCTTTAGAGGCGGCATGACGCAGTGATTTGGATGATGTGTCCCTCTCCTCGCATTTGAAGCATATGATAGGTGGTCTTTCTCCTTCCTTAACAATGGGTCTTTGGTCTTGGCGTCTTTCCACCATTGTTGAATCTCCGCTTTCTTGAAATGTCCATTCTTATTGTTTTGGCCCTAATTACACCAAGTGGTTACCATATCGGCACGATGATTCCTCCACGCTTGTTGTCACCGCTTCGATGACTACTCTCATTGGTATTATAATTTTGTCAATTTGCTCTCTTTTAGTTGTGTTGACTCATTATCACGTTCCACTAAGCGAGCCCTATTTACAACATCCGAATACAAACACGGTTTATGAGAAATAAGATGTTGGCGTATCTCTCCGCTTCAAACCTCTTAAAAACATTCGCGCCATTCTCTCTTCATTATCCACCAGTGGGGATATGAACCGTGATAACTCCGCAAATTTTGCCTCGTATTGCGACACGGTCATATTGTTTTGTTCCAACTTGATAAATTCCACCTCCTTCATGTGGCGAATACTTTCGGGAAAGTATTTGTCGTTGAATGACTCTGGAACTTCTCCCAAAATATCTTCAATCTGACGAGGTTGAGTACGTTTCTACCGATTCCCACGATGTCGCCTCTCCATGCAACATAAAAGGCGAAGAAGGGAACCTTTTGCTCCTCGGAGCATCCCAAGACATCAAATATCTTGGTAATCTATTTTATCCATGCTTAGCGAAGTGGTTTTGGCTCTCCCTTAAACTCCGGTGGTCCCGGCTCCTTGAATTGTTTAGCGGTGACCGCCGAGAGTTTTCCGTGTTTCCACCTACGTTTTGGGCAGGAGTCGCTCTCTACTTTCTTTGTTGCATAAATTGCATAAAGCCTCACGAACATTTGATCATTCATCATTTGGTCGGTGTTGTTGTTTGCATGAGGATTGTCACCTTCTCGATGTACATTATCCACGATTATTGATATGTGGTGAATCAACGATCGTCTGCGCTCCATTGCTATTCTCAACATTCTCGGATGTTATTTTGAGATCTCGCCACAAAACAAAAGGTTAATTGACATGTAACAAATTATCCCTATCTTGACCAACCAATAAAATAGCACATAAACTTAGGTAGGTCATACTGCTTGAAGGTATTCCCCTGCTCTCTCCCTCCTAGTACTATTCTCACATCTTAGCCGGGGATCATATCCTAAGCTCGATATTAATTGTGGCGCCCCCAAAATTAGGTATACATCACCCATCTTGGGTCGCCACTTACATGGTATGTAATTTAAATACAACTTACTAACATAAGCTGCATAGGTATATGTCGACATAAAAGCGTGAGTTTAAATACAAATATAAATCTACTAGATATTATACAAACTCAAAAAGGAGTCCTCATTACAATTATTATCACACTATTTCACAGAATAGTGAGGACTACTAATGCTATCTTCAGGACCATCACTCGTTTCCCCGACTCGCCCCAGCTATATTCTCATTTCCTGAAGAGAACAGTGAAAGAAAGGGTGAGCTCAACTAGCCCAGTAAGAAATATTATGACTAAGATAATGCAGAATAAATTATCAATAGTCTTCAACAATGTTAAACTGATAAAATACAATAGATAACCAGTTTAACTGCAGCGGAATATGCAATCCATTAAAAGAGTCAAGTAGAAAATAAAGTCTACTATCTTTTAGGTTTTAAAAGGTTTTTCATCCTTTGTTATATTTGAGACTCGACTTTAATAAATATTCCACATCATCGAATCACTTTACTTTACGGCCAAGGATATTCTTTAGTATCACGACCACAATTATTCATGCACTACGGGCCAAGAATATTTGTGTATTCATTAATGGTCATGATCATGCCAACAATCATCCATCGATGCACTACTGACTAATCGAGGATTTTTTACCACATCATTTGTAACATTACGGCCATGATTACACCGAATAGTCTCTGGTCATAATCATACCAAGTCCATCTATGCACTCTCTGTGCCACAGATGACTTTTTAAAAAAATATAAACATGAGGATGATGACAATGATATAAGAATTCAATAAAACAAGTTCAAGAATTATTTTATCCAGGAATTATTAACGTCCAAATTATCAATATGATCTTTGTTTTGTAGAGTAAAATTCAAAATGATCGGAAGAATATTTTCATGAAAAGATCTTTGGATGAAACGCAAATATCAAGGATATTCCACTAATTTCATGGAGTATAGAAGTCAAAGTTTTAACTTATTTGGGTATAATAAAGAATGGAATAACAAAAGAAATCACCATGCATGCGATAGGCAGCATACAAAAGTTATTCCAACAGAATAATAAAGAAACGGAACGGTCGGTGAAATTCACCTGCAAGCGGGATGTTCCAACAGAATAATAAAGATGGAACGGATCCGGTGTAAAACACACGAGATAGGATATTCCAACGAGAATAATAAAGAGCGGAACCAGTCGTGTAAAACACATGAGACAGGATGTTCCAACAGAATAATAAAGAGCGGAACCAGTCCGGTGTAAAAACACATGCAGGATGTTCCAATGTAATAATAATAAAGAGCGGAACCGAAGTAGGTGTAAAACACACGTACAGGATGTTCCAATGTAATAATAGAAGAATGTCACCAAGTATAGGGTAAACCACTTATACAAAGTTATTCCAATGAATAATAAGCAATGGAATAACAACAGTTCTCTTCATGAATAAGAAAGAATAACACCCCTTACATTTGGTAGGAGATTGAATCTGCAATGCGGTGTAGTAACAAAATACTCTTCTTCTTCTCTCTTATTCTCTCTATACTTTCTCTCTATATAGCTTGAATGAATTAAGTGAAAATAATGAAGCCCTAGGCCTCTATTTATAGAAGATTTCTAGCTTAGCACTTGCCGTGTGTGAAAAGGCAAGTGGCTTGATTTAATCGGGTTTGGCCTTTTGTAATGTGAAACGACAAGTGGTTCGGCGCTTTGTAATGTGAAATGACAAGTTGTTCGACGTTTGGTAAAGGTAATTACTATTAACGAAGGTAAATACTATTGACGAAGGTAAATACTATTCACAAGGGTAATTACTATTGTGAAGGTAATTACTATCGACGAAGGTAAATACTATTGATTGAAGAGACTCTTAGATGATGACATATGAGCCCCCATAAAATAATCAAACTTACCACAAATCATTTTATTTTTCATCAACACACATATTTAATCTTTCAACAATTATTAATCATTTATAACTTGTCGTCTCAATTATTGATTTAATACTATAACATATTATCTGATGATGATCTTTGTGACAATAATTGAATCAATAATATAATAGATATGATCGGACAATTCTTTGTAGTAATAATGAGCATAGTGAGTGACTTCTCACGTAAGCATCAATAATCAATACCGTGTGCTACTATGCAACTACGCCGCATTATCGCATTACTTTTACCACGGGTAGTTCAGCAGTTTTTAACAGTAACACCTCCATAGTTATTTTATAAAATATTTTTGTCGTTTTCTCAATCAAACAATAATTACATTAATGGGGTCCACCAATGATTGAGCCATTGTGCGAATATTCCCTAACAAAAAGAATGTTCCCACCAAACGAATATTTTATAACAACTTGCATACTTTGCAAAATTTATAAATATTACCCACAACTATAACATTATATCAAATTTATTCCATAATATTCAAAAATAATATTTATAGAAAAATTCATCTTTATTTATAAAAGTCGGGTCTTACAACAGTTATAAGTATTCTTTCAACTTTAACTTTTACAAATATATACGACTATAATGACTTGAGGTACTTAGGGGATCAACCCTTAAATACATGTATTGTATACAAACATTTCAAATAAGAAAGTACAAAACTAAAGCGTAACCCTATAAATAGGGTTGTACATCTCAAGATATTTTGAGTACAAGTCCGCCCTAAAGATAGTTTGGTTTGGATACACTTCAAGGTAATTTGGAATTCAACGGACATCAACTATGGATTAGTTTAATAAAAGATAATAACACTATGTTATTGAATAATCCTGACTGAATAAACATTCCGTTCTAAGTTCATGCTTTAGGGATAATCTAATAGCATAACCATTGAATAAAATATCGTACCTTGCTTTGAATAACATTAAGCTAAGGTTACATCTTAGAATTTAATATCAAGCATGCACAACAAATAATAACTTGAACGATAAACTGGTTCAACAGAATAAAGGTACTTGCATGCTAATATAACATGTTTAGAGTTAAGAAAAACTTGCATAATAATAATAACTATCTCAACGAAAATGTGAAGATGGGAAGCTTGTATCATCATGAATAACTGGATACATTTAAGTTGCTTAATGGAAATACTTTACTCAATAAAGTATAGCATATGAAATTTGCATAACGAAGCTTTAGGATTAGAAAACTTACTCAATGTAAAAAGATAGGGATTTAGAATCTTGCCTTGCACATAGATTAAACCGTTATAATCCAAATCGAAATTATCCTATATACATATGTTAACATGACATGATTAGTCATAATTAACGCTACATCACGTATGGTTTAAATGTCGAACCATGTAATCAAATCGCATAATCAAATTCTATCTAATAAAACTAATAACAATATTTGTTAATTAGTAATTCCATGTTCACTCATAGTATTAACATACTATAATACCAGAAATACATACTCAACATTTATCATATATCATTCCTTTAAAATATCAAACTTTTGTGCAAGGCAAAAGTCGTTTCTGAACTTTTTGTTAAGTGGCATGGCTACGATTTGAATAATCGTAGGTCGTATTGCATGCACAAGGCTGAGATGGCGCTTTCATGAGATTATATATAGGGACTGACATTGTTATTTGAAGTCCGGCTCGGCGACTTGATATTGCGTATGAAGTCTAACTAAAGTGCGACTTTTGGCGCTAAGTAGCGCGAAACTTGATTTGGGCGTGGATTTTTGATTTGGGCCTTTGAAACTCACAAATACAAAACGAAGAAACAGAGCAAAGCTCGCATCTTAATTTCTAACAACAATTAACACCAATTAACATGTATAACTTCACATAAATTACACATGAATGTTAACAATCAACTATATACCAATTATCAACCACTAATCAACACCATCATAAACTAATTCTTTGAAAACACTGTTTTTTAAAACAAAAACTCCATTGCTGATATATTTCTTGACACAGTGAATTGAAATTCTACTGGTAGCAACCAAATTGATTTCTTTGTACTACGTGATCTTACATTCATAACCAAATACCCATTCTCAGTTAAATTTCACAATTACACAATTAGCATATATTAATTTTGATATCTCTACAAATCATATACGTGCATATATACTCACTGTAAACCTAATTTCTTCCTTTAGCCTGTAATTAGCATACAGTTATATATATATATATATATATATATATATATATATATATACACACACACACACACACATATAGATACACATGCTAGTGATAACAATTAAAATTACACATATTATCACAATTCTCTAACTAATTATACAAACATGGTTTTTCAAGAGATTTTTGGTAACATTTTGGTACACAGTGATTTTTAAGAAAACCGAGACCTACAATTTCACAGAGACTATATACTGTAAAACATATATGATAAGGTTTATAGAACATACCTTTAATTTGTTCAAACGACACTTGTAAATCACTGATAAAAGTTGAAGAATTCAAAGACCTGTCTTTCTCTTGCTTCTCTCTTTCAGACTCTCCCTTTTCTTACTTAGGCTTAGGTTTAGACAAATGCGTAAACTAAAAATCAACTGATAATCTATGCGTACTCTAAAACTGATAAGCCAACGTAAATAAAAGAAACGCATGTGGTCATTATAATACTATTAAATATTATCAGTTACCAAAAACATATAACTTATATAATGTATAACTTATAAAAATAAATATATTTTATTTATATATTTGTTTTATTTATATTAATAATTTAAATTCAAAAGAAACCCAAAAGCCATAAGGCTTCGTTTGGCAACCCATTTAAAAATTAAGGATTAATATACTTAAACCTTGTTTGGCAAAAACTAAATTAAAATTACTTTAATTTATTTTAATAACTCTTATAATATAGTTATTTGCCACACTTTATTTAATAACAATTTATTAAATAAATTACTTAATCACATAACTCGATCCACATAACACATTAATTATTTAACAAATAAATAATTAATTAAATCAAATTAATCAAATTGAACAATTATTTATCCAATAATAAACACATTCAATAAATATTTATATAAATCATTAAATATTTATAATTTACATAAAACATAAAAAAACTGGAATGTCACATCATTCCCCTCTTATAAGGATTCTGTCCCCAGAATCACAACTCAAACAACACATTCGTTACATTCTTCCCTACTTACAAAGATTCTATCCCCAGAATCGAAGACACATATTAAACAAATAAATCAGGGTAATCTTTCATCATTTTCTCTTCGAGTTCCCACGTAGCTTCATCAGCATTGTGGTTCCTCCATATCACCTTCACAGAAGGTATCACTTTATTCTTGAGCACTTATTCTTTCCTGTCGACTACCTGGATAGGAATATCTTCATAAGACAAATCTTTCTCGAACTGCAACGGTTCGTACTCGATCACGTGATTTAAATCGGGTTTATATGGTCGTAACACTGAAATATGAAAAACATTATGAATATTTTCCAATTCTGGAGGTAGAGCTACTTCGTAAGCTACCTCTTCAACTCTTTGCAGCACTTCAAAGGGTCCAATAAACCTCGGGCTTAGTTTTGCCTTTTTACCGAAATGAATTTTCCCCTTCCAAGGAGAAACTTTTAGGAATACGTAGCTTACTACGTCAAATGCACGATCTTGCCTGTGTTGATCAACAAAATTTTTCTGTCGGTTTTGAGCTTCTACCAACCTTGTCCTGATGAGTTTGATAATCTCAGAAGTTTGTTGCACTAGTTCTGGTCCTAGCAGTTGACGTTCACCAACTTCATCCCAGCACAGTGGAGTTCTGCACTTTCTGCCGTATAATGCTTCGTAAGGCGGCATGCCGATGCTCGCGTGATAACTATTATTGTAGGCGAATTCCACCAACGATAATTGTTCTTCCTAGCTTCCTTTGAAATCCACGACGAATGCTCTTAGCATATCTTCCAATGTCTGGATCGTTCATTCCCTTTGGCCATCTGTTTGTGGATGATAAGCCGTACTCATTCGCAATTGAGTTCCCATGCATTCTTGTAGTCTCTACCAATAATTTAAAGTGAATCACGGGTCTCTATCTGACACAATTGACACTGGCACTCCATGTCTTGAAATGATCTCTTTGATGTACAATCTTGCCTACTGATCAAGATTGAACCTAATCTTTATTGGTAAAAAGTATGCTGATTTCGTCAGTCTATCCACTATCACCCAAATCGCATCACATCCTCTCTGAGTAGTTTTAAGACCCACCACAAAATCCATCGTGATATGCTCCCAGTTCCATTCCTGTATTTCCAACTGTTGAAGTAATCCGCTAGGTTTTTGATGTTCGACTTTTACTCTTTGACATGTCAAACATTTCGCTACGCATTCTGCAATGTCCCTTCTCATATTTTGCCACCAAAAATGTCGGCGTAGATCTTGATACATCTTCGTACTTCCTGGATGAATCGAATATCTTGAGCTATGAGCTTCGATCAAGATTTCGTATTTCAGCTCTGGTGTTGCTGGAACCCAGATTCTTCCCTCGTACTATAGTAATACTTCGGTATCGACCTTGTATTTTGTATCGCTACCATCATCCATATTCTCTTTTATCTTCCCACATTCTTCATCTTGTAACTGAGCGTTCTTCATCTTGTCCAGTAAAGTTGGACCTGCTTTTAACTGAAATAGTCATTCGTCGGATTCCTGTGGAAATATGATTTCCAGCTCTAACTTTTTCATTGCTGAAATGAGCTCCTCTTGAGTTGTTATCAACATCAACTTCTCCCGACCTTTCCTGCTTTAAAGCATCTGCAACCACATTCGCTTTGCCTGGATGATTAAAGATCTCATAATCGTAATCCTTTATCAATTCCATCCACCTTCTCTGACGCATGTTCAGATCATTCTGAGTGAAAATATACTTCAGACTTTTGTGGTCTGTGTAGATCTCACATTTCTCTCCATAAAGATAGTGTCTCCATATCTTGAGAGCAAATACTACTGCAGCCAATTCCAAATCATGAGTCGGATAACCTTTCTCATAGTCCTTCTGTTGTCTTGATGCATAGGCAATAACTTTGACGTTTTGCATAAGAACACAACCCAATCCTTTGTGTGAGGTATCACTGTACACCACAAAATTTCCCGTATTATCCGGCAGGGTTAACACAGGTGCCACACTTAGCTTCTTCTTCAAATCTTGGAAGCTCTCTTCACATTTCTCCATCCAAACGAATTTCACAGCTTTCCGTGTCAAATTTGTTAACGGAGTGGCTATCTTGGAAAAATCTTGAATGAATCTTCTATAATAACCGGCCAACCCCAAGAAACTCCTCACCTACGAAGGTGTCCTTGGTTGTTCCCAATTGATTACTGCTTCTACTTTTGAGGGATCCATTGAAATCCCATCTTTGTCAATCACATGACCCAAAAATTGTACACGATCGAGCCAAAATTCGCACATAGAGAATTTCGCGTACAAATTTTCCTTTCTTAGTGTCTCCAATGTTAAACGTAAATGTTCCACATGTTCTTCTTGAGTTTTGGAATACACCAGAATGTCATCGATAAATACCACTACGAACTTGTCTAAGAATGGTTTAAATACCCTGTTCATCAAATCCATGAACGCAGCAGGGGCATTTGTTAAACCAAAAGACATCACCAGAAACTCGTAATGTCCATACCGAGTTCTGAATGCCGTTCTAGGTATATCCTCCTTTCTTACCTTCAATTGGTGATACCCACTTCTCAAATCTATTTTCGAGAAATATTTAGGCAACGGATACTTATTCTTAATAGTGACTTTGTTTAACTCTCTATAATCAATGCAAAGACGCATTGATCCATCCTTCTTCTTAACGAATAAAACTGGCGCTCCCCACGGCGATACACTTGGCTGAATATATTTCTTGTCCAGCAGCTCTTGCAGTTGCACCATCAATTCCTTCATTTCTACTAGAGCCATTCATGCATTACGGGCCTTCGATATCGGTGCAGTTCACGGCGCTTAAGTCGATTCTGAACTCAATCTCTTTGTCAGCGGAAGTTTCGCAAATCTTCCGAAATACATCTACGAATTCCCTAACCCTTTGGTATCTCTTCCGGTTTCACACCCTTCTTCTGAGTATCGACTATGTAAGCTAAATAACCCACACAGCCTTGACTCAACAACTTCTTGGCCTGCATAATCGTCAGACATTTCATTTTTCTAGATAATTTGCTACCATGGAAAACTACCTTTGACGGAGTCATAAGGTTTACACACTTCTTATGACAATCAATTACTGCTCCATATTTGAACAACCAATCCATTCCTAAAATTACATCAAATTCCCCGAGTCTAATCGGAATTAAATCTACCATCATTATATTCCCTTTTATGTTCACCCTACAGTTCTTGTATACGAACCTAACGGGAATCACCTCCCTATTCGCAATTTCTATGTTCAAAGGGAAATTCAGTTCTTCTCTAGGCAATTCTAACCTCTTAGCAAATTCATTAGATATAAATGAGCAAGTAGCCCCCGAATCAAATAATGCATAAGCATTAATATCGTTGATTGGGATAATACCTGACACCACATCTTTTGATTGCACAATATCTTGCACAGTCATGTTGAAAGTTCTGGCTGTGGGTTTGTTTGATGCTGTAGGTCCAGCAATGGCCCAAGTACCTCCACTGTTGCCTCCCTTACTTCTTGCTGTTTCTTCCACCTTCCTGGCTTCCTCTGAGGGCATTCACGAGCAAAGTGATCCTTGGATCCGCACGTGAAACATACATTCTTCTTAGGTTGGGTGCAATTTGAGGCGATGTGACCCTCCTGACCACAGTTGAAACATGCATGTTTCCCCATCAAGCACACACCCTTATGAAACCTCCAGCATGTAGCACATGCTTCAAACTTCCTAAATCAGCCGGTTACCCTATTTGGTTTCGATGAGTCCCATTTCCGTTCCACTTCCTCTTAAAGTTGTTGTTTTTGTTAGCGCCCCCAAAATTAGGTATCGTCACCCATCTTGGGTCGCCACTTACATGGTACATAAATTCAAATACAACTTACTAACCTAAGCGTAGGTATACAATCGACATAAAGCGTGAGTTTGAATACAAATATTGTCTACTAGATATTATACAAACTCAAAAGGAGTCCTCATTACAACTATTATTACACTATTTCACGAGAATAGTGAGGACTACTAATGCTATCCTCACGGACCATTACTTCGTTCTCGAGGCTCGTCCCGGCTATGTTCTCATTTCACGAAGAAACGGTGAAAAAAAAAGGGTGAGCTCAACTAGCCCGATAAGAAATATTATGACTAAGATAATGCGAGAATAAATTATCATTAGCCTTCAACGATGTTAAGCGATAAAATACAATAGACAAGCAGTTTAAGCTGCGGTGAATAAGCAATCCATTAAAAGAGTCAAGTAGAGAATAAAGTCTACTATCTTTTAGGTTTTAAAGGTTTTCATCAATTTTTATCATTTGAGACTCGACAATAATAAACCACCACATCTAATCATCCACGTACCACGGTCGAGGATTTTCATCAAATTATCAATGGTCATGACTATCTTAGAATCACCTGGTCATAATCATACCAAAAACTATCCATCAACTTTTGCATTACTGAACCCTTTGAGGACTTTTGTCACATCATTTATATCAAGTCGTGATTATCTTAGAATGATCCACGGTCATAATCATACTAAGTTCATCTATGCGTAAGCGAAGATAACATAATATAACATGAGGATGATGACAATGACATAGTAATTCAATAAAACAAGTTCAAGAATTATTTAATCCATGAATTATTAACGTCCAAATTGTCAACATGATCTTTGTTTACGTAGAGTAAAATTCAATAATGATCGGAAGAATATTTTCATGAAAAAGATCTTTGGATGAAACGCAAATATCGAGGATATTCTACTAATTTCATGGAGTATAGAAGTCAAAGTTTTAACCAATTTGGGTATAATAAAGAATGGAATAACAAAAGAAATCACCATGCATGCGGTACTTAGCATAGGCGAGGTTATTCAGCGAGAATAATAATAACGGAACGGTCGGTGAAATTCACACGCAAGCGAGGATGTTCCACGAGAATAATAAAGATGGAACCGGATCGGTGTAAAAACACACGATAGGATATTCAGCGAGAATGATAAAGGCGGAACCGGTCGGTGTAAAAAACACCAGACGAGGATGTTCCAACGAGAATAATAAAAAGCGGAACCGGTCAGGTGTAAAAAACACACGAGCAGGATGTTCCAAATGAATAATAGAAGAATGTCACCAAGTATAGGGTAAAGCGGCGTATACGAGTTATTCAATGAGAATAATAAAGAATGGAATAACATAAGGATTTCACCAAGTATAGTATATCTCTGGCGTATCACGAGGTTATGTATAGGGTATGCCACTTTTACGAGTTATTCAGCAGAATAATAATGAATGGAATAATGAAGTTCTCTTCAAGAAGAAAGAATAACACCCCTACTAGTAAAAAATGAATATAGAAGTAGTGAAGTAGCGAGAATACTCTTCTTCTTTCTATAATTTTTCTCTCTATAAGCTTCTCTCTATAATTTCTCTCTACAGAGTTTCAATGAATTCGTAAGAAAATAATGAAGGAATGAGCTTTATTTATAGGAAAATGGAATGCATAGTAACTAATCCATGAGCGGTCCAGATTGATTTACTTTAATCGGCGGTCCATATTTAAAGAAAAATCTTTTAAATAAAATATAATATATTCTATTTATATAAAAACATTTTACTATGCAAACACTATGCAATACTATGCAAAACACTATGCAAAACACTATGCAACACTATGCATAATAAAATATAATATATTCTATTTATAGAATAACTTTAATAAAGTATTCTATTTTATATAAAAGATGTTTTACATTTTATTACGTTAATAATCTGAATAAAACAAAAGCGTCATTATCATTATAATAATTCATATTATTAATCGTGATAATGGAATCAAAGCGAGTAACTTCTCACATAAGCATCGATAATTAATCACAAGTATGCTACTATGCAACCACACTTATTCTTGTACTTTTACTACTAAGGAGTAGTTCAACAAGTAACCACGGTAAAACTTCGCCGTTATTTCAATAAAATATTTTTGTCGTTTTCTCAATCCAAACAATAATTACATTGTGGGTCCACTGATGATTGAGTAGTTATGCGAATATTCCTGCTAAAATAGAATATTCCCAGACCAATCGAATATAATATAACCACTTGCATACTTTGTAAAATTTATAAATACTACCCACAACTATAATATTATCTCAAATTCACACCATAATATTAAAAATTATTTTGACAAAATTTAAATTTTATTGATAAAATCTGGGTCTCTGATCTCCCTCCTTATGGAATTTAAGCCCTCGAAATTAGAGTGCGATACTGGTATGATAAAGAGATGAGAATACCTTGAATACCTTTATCATTGAAAACATTAAATTCATTTTTGCAATCCGGCGAAGATATTCATTAACAATTCATCTTTGCACTACTGGCCAAAGATATACAATTTGTAAAACCAATAATCTTTGAGACTCGACTTAATAGTATCACAACCATGAATTATCCATGCCTTCTTGGCTAAGGATATTCGTGTTTTCAATTCTGATCATGATTATACCGAATAATCCGTGGTCATAATCATACCAAGTCTATCAATGATACTTCTGACGAAGATGACTTTTACCACATCAATGAATTAATATTTCATTCTTTGAGACTCGACTCAATAATTAATCCATATCATCGAATCATCCACACTTTCTACGGGCCGAGGATATTCATTAGTATCACGACCACAAATTATCCATGCACTACGGCCAAAGATAATCGTGTATTCATTAGTATCACGACCACAAATTATCCATGCACTACGGCTAAAGATAATTGTGTTTTCAATTATGGTTATGATTATACCGAATGATCCCTGGTCATAATCATACCAAGTCCATCTATGCTGCGTAAGCCACAGATGACTTTGAACACATCCATGAATTAATATTTCATTCTTTGAGACTCATTTCGATAATTAATCCACATCATCGAATCATCCCCACTACGGGCCGAGGATATTCATTAGTATCACGACCACAAATTATCCATGCACTACTGGCTAAAGATAATTGTGTTTTCAATTCTGATTATGATTATACCGAATGATCCACTGGTCATAATCATACCAAGTCCATCTATGCACGTAAGCCCGCGGATGACTTTGAACACATCCATGAATTAATATTTCATTCTTTGAGACTCATTTCAATAATTAATCCACATCGTCGAATCATCCACCCCACACTTCGGGCTAAGGATATTCATTAGTATCACGACCACAAATTATCCATGCACTACTGACCAAAGATAATTGTGTTTTCAATTACTGTTATGATTATAGAACAATCCACAGTCATAATCATACCAAGTCCATCTATGCTCTTCTACAGACCCACGAGATGACTTTAAAAAAATATAAACATGAGGATAATGATATAAAGAATCAATCAAATAAGATAAAGGATAAATATTAAACATTTATAATATAATTTATCCAGGATTCAAGAATATCCCCATGTTATCAATCACTTAATAATCTCATAATCTAATATCATTAATATTATACCAATATTTTAATCACTTCTTAAATTTATAAACAATTTATCTCAATTGTTTACTTTTTTACCATATAATGCATTTCATCATTCAAAATGCCATACTCATAAAATATCATCACCAATTATCAAATCCTCATCAAAAAAAAATGCATATATACTCTATATAGGATTTTCTAGCCATAAAATCCTATTTTCAACTTTGTTACTTCACATAACATATTTAACTCATATGTTCATAACTAAACTATTTTCATGAAAATACCAAATCAGTCCCAAAATATTTCTTTTCTGGGATTTAGCATAATATAGTCCTATAATGAAAATATATTTTTCTCGGAATTTTTAAAATTCATTTACTATTTTTAAAAATCAATTTCTAATTAATTCCTTAAGAAATTAGCTACCTCAAGTTTAACTCCAAAAATTCCCAAATCTTGGCAGGACCTTACACATGTTAACGTGAGCTTCTAGTTTAAATTTCATGGTCATCGGAGTTATAGAACTCGGTTATATAGCGTTTTAAATCGGAAAAACCTAAATATTGAAATAGTCATAACTTGCTCATTTTAAGTCGAGAATGAGCTCATTTTTGGACAGGAGATACTTTATACCATATACCTTCATGTCCCAAAAGGCCAGAATTTTTCTCATAATTTAAGTGGCCGAAACAGCCCTTAAAGTTTCTGGGCAGTAGCATTTTCGAAATTTACAGCTTTGGCCTCCTTTGCTAAAATCAGTCCACACAAAATCTACAACACCTTTTCCAGTAATTCCACTTGGATTAGTTAGGTAACTCATAGATCTAACTCTAGGATTTGACCACATTCAAAAATTCAAAATATAATAGGAGATATGGTCAATTAAATTTCATATTACGTTTTTCACTAAAATCGATTTTCAACTCTTTGTGATTTCTAAGAAACTTTCATGTTTTCTCATAATAACCAACATAACTCATTATAACACTTACTAATACCACGTATACCCATGATTTTCATTAGTCCAATGCTTTTATTATGACTTTCATCATAATACACATAAAGCAGATCCTTTTAGTTGAAGAAATATTTGAGGGTTTAAGAAATGGGTTTTTATCTTTGGGGTCGATACAAAATTCGATTTCACGTTCTAGGGTAGGCTAGGAAGTCTTCAAGAATCGCCAAGAAATTTATTAATGATAGAAATATCATTCAAAAGCTATTACTCTCGTCCAAGACTTGGACGATCGTCACATTGATACCTATTAACTTGCCATCTTGATCGTGGCGTCGCCTCTGAAAGTGCGGCGGTGCATTCCACACAAGAAAGTCAACAACGAAAGGATCGGGCTCTTTACTTATGGCTTGATATAACGGTGATTAACTTTAGGGTTTGGTTACTTTGAATTAGTATAACGGGTTGGTTAGGAATATGAAAGCTAACAACCTTACAAAAAGAATAATGAGTAATTAATCAATCGTTTTCAAAAATTACCTCAAAGGCAAGTATTTTCAAAGAGATAAGATCGACGAAGTAGCGTGAAAGTGTTTATTTGAAACAACAAGATTAATAAGCGGTGGAGGTAACGAAGGTTTCTCCCAGCGAAGTTTGATAGATAAATCAAAGTCTAATTTCTTGAGTCAAATTTAAGCGTTGAGCATAAGCAAGAGAGATAAAAGAATGGGTAGAAGCCGGTATCTAATAAGGTATAGACTTCGCAAGAGCTTACGATTAACTTACCCGTGATAATTTTATTTAGGTTCCTCGTCACGAAAAAAACGCTCTCTCTTAAACTCTGGCTCTGGTTTATGCAGGGAATGACCTTTGGTGCCTCCATCCTAGTTGAATTCGTCTTGATGGCGACAAAATCGAGCTAAGTGGCCTTCTCTTCCACAATTATAACATGCTTTGGATGGCATGGCGTGATTCGGATGATGTGTCCCTCTACTCGCATTTAAAGCATATGATAGGTGGTCCTTCTCCTTCCTTAACAAACAGTCTTTGGTCTTGGCGTCTTTCCATCATTGTTGAATCTCCTTTTCTTGAAATGTCCATTCTTATTATTTTTGCCCTGATTACCACGAAGTGGTTACCATATCGGCTTTGTTGATTTCCTCCACGCTTGTTGTCAAGCCGATGACTACTCTCATTTGGTATTATAATTTTTTAAATTTGCTCTCTTTTAGTTGCGTTGACTCGTTATCGCGCTCCACTAAGCGAGCCCTATTTACAACATCGAATAAAAAACACGGTTTATGAGAAATAAGATGTTGGCGTATCTCTGGCTTCAAACCTCTTAAAAACATTCGCGCCATTCTCTCTTCATTATCTACCAAGTGGGAATATGGTAAGTGATAACTCATAAACTTTGCCTCGTATTGCGACACGGTCATATTGTTTTGTTCAACTTGATAAACTCCACCTCCTTCGTATGGCGAATACTTTCGGGAAAGTATTTGTCGTTGAGCGACTCTGGAACTTCTCCCAAGATATCTTGATGCAATGAGGTTGAGTCGTTTCTGGATTCCCACCGATGTCTGCCTCTCGCGCAACATAAAAGCGTGCAAAGGGAACCTTTTGCTCCTCGGAGCATCCCAAGACATCAAATATCTTGGTAATCTGCTTTATCCATGCTTAGCTTGAAGTGGTTTTGGCTCTCCCTTAAACTCCGGTGGTCCCAACTCCTTGAATTGTTTAGCGGTGTGGCAGAGAGTTTTCCGTGTTTCCACCTACGTTTTGAGCGAGGAGTCGCTTTTGCTTTGATGTTGCATGAATTCTAAAACCTTTTAAGCGTCTGTCGTCATTCATCGATTGATCGGTGTTGTTGTTTACGGGAGGATTATCGCCATCTGTTGCACATTGTCGATTATTGATATGTGGAGAATCAACGGTCTCTTGTGCTCCATTGCTATTCTCAACATTCTCGGATGCCATTTTCAAACCTTGCCATAAAATAAGGGTTAATTAACATATCACATATTATCCCTATACTACGTGAGCCAATTAAATACCAAATAAATTTAGGTAGGTCATACTAGCGAAGAATTCCCGTCTCTCCCTCCTAGTACTATTCTCACATCTTAGCGAGGATCATATCCTAAGCTACGATACTGTTGTGGCGCCCCAAAATTAGGTATCGTCACCCATCTTGGGTCGCCACTTACATGGTACATAAATTCAAATACAACTTACTAACCTAAGCGTAGGTATGCAATCGACATAAAGCGTGAGTTTGAATACAAATATTGTCTACTAGATATTATACAAACTCAAAAGGAGTCCTCATTACAACTATTATCACACTATTTCACGAATAGTGAGGACTACTAATGCTATCCTCGGACCATTACTTCCGTTCCCAGGCTCGTCCCGGCTATGTTCTCATTTCACGAAGAAACGGTGAAAGAAAAGGGTGAGCTCAACTAGCCCCGATGAAATATTATGACTAAGATAATGCGAGAATAAATTATCATTAGCCTTCAACGATGTTAAAGCGATAAAATACAATAGACAAGCAGTTTAAGCTGCGGTGGAATAAGCAATCCATTAAAAAGTCAAGTAGAGAATAAAAGTCTACTATCTTTTAGGTTTTAAAGGTTTTCATCAATTTTTATCATTTGAGACTCGACAATAATAAACCACCACATCTAATCATCATCGTACCACCGGTCGAGGATTTTCATCAAATTATCAATGGTCATGACTATCTTAGAATCACCCACGGTCATAATCATACCAAAAACTATCCATCATTTGCATTACAGCCCCTTTGAGGACTTTTGTCACATCATTTATATCAAGTCGTGATTATCTTAGAATGATCCTGGTCATAATCATACTAAGTTCATCTATCTTGCGTAAGCCAAAGATAACATAATATAACATGAGGATGATGACAATGACATAGTAATTCAATAAAACAAGTTCAAGAATTATTTAATCCATGAATTATTAACGTCCAAATTGTCAACATGATCTTTGTTTACGTGAGAGTAAAATTCAATAATGATCGGAAGAATATTTTCATGAAAAGATCTTTGGATGAAGCGCAAATATCGAGGATATTCTACTAATTTCATGGAGTATAGAAGTCAAAGTTTTAACTTATTTGGGTATAATAAAGAATGGAATAACAAAAGAAATCACCGTGCATGCGGTGCCCGCGCATAGGCGAGTTATTCAACAGAATAATAATAACGGAACGGTCGGGTGAAATTCACGCAAGCGGGATGTTCAACAGAATAATAAAGATGGAACCGGATCCGATGTAAAACACACAGATAGGATATTCAGCGAGAATGATAAAAAGGCGGAACCCGGAATGGGTGTAAAACACACAGACGAGGATGTTCAGCGAGAATAATAAAAAGCGGAAACCGGTCGGTGTAAAACACATGACGAGGATGTTCAAATGAATAATAGAAGAATGTCACCAAGTATAGGGTAAACCAGCGTATCTGAGTTATTCCAGCGAGAATAATAAGAATGGAATAACATAAGGATTTCACCAAGTATAGGGTATGCAGCGTATACGAGGTTATGTATAGGGTATGCCACTTTTTACGAGTTATTCAAGCGAATAATAATGAATGGAATAATGAAGTTCTCTTCAAGAAGAAAGAATAACACCACTACTAGTAAAAAAAATGAATATAGAAGTAGTGAAGTAGCGAGAATACTCTTCTTCTTTCTATAATTTTCTCTCTATAGCTTCTCTCTATAATTTCTCTCTCTAGAGTTTCAATGAATTAAGTAAGAAAATAATGAAGGAATGAGCTTTATTTATAGGAAAATGGAATGCATAGTAACTAATCCATGAGCGGTCAGATTGATTTACTTTAATCGACGGTCCATATTTAAAGAAAAATCTTTTAAATAAAATATAATATATTCTATTTATATAAAAACATTTTACTATGCAAACTTTATGCAATACTATGCAAAACACTATGCAAAAACACTATGCAACACTATGCATAATAAAATATAATATATTCTATATTTATAGAATAACTTTAATAAAGTATTCTATTTTATATAAAAGATGTTTACATTTTATTACGTTAATAATCTGAATAAAACAAAAGCGTCATTATCATTATAATAATTCATATTATTAATCGACAATAATGGAATCAAAATGAGTAACTTCTCACATAAGCATCGATAATTAATCTGGTGTGCTACTATGCAACCACACTTATTCTTTGTACTTTTACTACTCAAGAGTAGTTCAACGGTAACCACGGTAAAACTTCATAGTTATTTCAATAAAATATTTTTGTCGTTTTCTCAATCAAAGCAATAATTACATTTATAGGGTCCACCAATGATTGGTAGTTTATACGAATATTCCTGCTAAACCGAATATTCCCAGAGCCAATCGAATATAATATAACCACTTGCATACTTTGTAAAATTTATAAATACTACCCACAACTATAATATTATCTCAAATTCACACCATAATATTAAAAATTATTTTGACAAAATTTAAATTTTTATTGATAAAATCTGGGGTCTCACCTTCATGGCATACTCGAGATCATTATCGTTCCTCGCTTGGCCCAAAAAGCGAACCTCTAATCGACTCTTGAACTCTCGGGAAATAGGTCTCGAAGAATAACTCCTTGAACCTATCCCAGGTCATCACTTCTGGTCCTTCTTGGGTTTTATTGGTCTGCCACCAATAACTAGCTTCTGCTTTCAACATGAATGTTGAAAAAGAAGTCTTTTGTTCATCCCCTACCCTAGCGACTTCAAATACTTTCTCTATTTCCATAATCCATGTATGTGCCTCGACCGGATTTATGGATCCACAAAATTCAGGTGGTCCAACCGCCTTAAACTCCTTAAATGTTGTGCCTTGGTTTTGAGGTTGATTCTGAAACACTCCTATTAGTAATGTCACTAGTTGTTGGACGGGATTATCTTCAACATCATTATTGTTAGTTCTCTCATTGTTTCTCTGTCGGGGTGGTTCACGTCTGGGAGGCATTTTCTGTTAAAACAAAACATCTATTAGACTATTACTTAGCTTCTTTAAGTATTTTCTAATTAACTTGCCTCCATAAAAAAAATAACCACATAACACATAACACTTTGAATAAAATAATAACTTTTATTTATTCATGATTACTTCGAAAAACATAAAAACAATAGCATCACTGCTATTTACATTCCTTCCCTGAACATCAAAAGTTACAGGACAACATCATCATTCTCATATCCCATGGTTACTTAACACTAGGGATTTACACATTATTTAATACTTATTACGTGCATAACAGGCACATTTCCTATGATGATCTATTAAGATACTCCGTAGCCTTTCGACGCTCTTCTTCCATAACTTGGAACATTGTTCGGCGATCTAACACGTATGATGGCAGAGTCTCGAACTGAATTGGATAACCCATGACCCGATCTTGAGCTCGATTGATCACAGTATTGAATACTTTATCCATATCTTCCATCTTCATCCTCTTTGCTTGTGCGTCCCTTACTGCTTTTCTAGTTCGTTGATAAGCTTCCTCGTATGCGTCTTCAGCTCTCGCCCTCTTGGTAGCTTCTTCCTTCAGCTTGTTCTTCAGTTCCACAACCATCTCAATCAGTTGTTCATTCTCTCCTTCAGTCTGCATCAGTTTCTCTTCAGCATTAGTTAGACGTTCATCTCGATCCTGGATATCGTCGTCCTTCTGTGTCATTGCAGTTTGTTGTTCAACTACTATCTCCTGTAACTCCTCAACTGTGTCCTGAAGTTCCACGTTACGGCCGTAGACTTCATCATACATATGAGCAACCATTGAGGTTAGTGGAGTCTCTTCCCCCTCGTCCTCATTAACCTCATCCTCCTGTGGCAACTCCATGGGATCCTCCTCATCCGTCTCCACATCATCATCCTCATCTTCAACCACTGTGACCAACGGGGCTGACTCCCGTGGCATTAGTTATTCCCAAACAACCTGAATGTCGGGAGGCTCCTCCTCTATAGACATCTGATGTCCTTCCTCTCTAGCCTGACTGGATTCTCCGACATTAGTCATCCTGACAACAAAGCTTTAATTATTAATCATTCTACTCGACACTCACGAGCACATAAATTATAAACACATAAGCACATAAGTGTTTTGTTACTTCTTCCTTAAAACTCGATAAGAGTTATCTCCACTATCTTTTCAAAGGTTACTTCCTAAGGCTTTTTCCCCACCTAAGGTTCATAACCTAAAGCTTTAATACCAACTTGTGACACCCCCCAAATCCCGGTACTTCATTACCTCAAGATTTGGTGTCCACGTAATCAAAACATTCATTTATAACTACCCAATCATAAATAATATTGAATAATAAACCTACCCATACAGGAATTACATAAAATAAAATCTCCCAGGTTATCTAACCTTTACAAACAATCATTTATGCGGAAAATTTAAAATAAACTTCATTACAATCTTTAAATCAAGGTCTGATAATAAAACTATCAAACTATTACAAGTCTTCAGTACTTGTTCATCTTTCCTTTCCTTTCTTTGGTGCTAGGTACGTCACCCTTTCCATCTTTAGCTGTAAGGATTTTATGAGGCAAGAGTGAGCAAACAAGGCTCACTTGAAATATCAATGAATAAAACTTTTACATTCTTTTGCCCATTCAGGGCTCAATAGAACCGAACAATAAGTTCTATTAACTTCTTATCGCATACCTTGCCTATTCAAATGACTTAAAAAACTGAAACATTCCTTGCCCATTCGGGGGCTCAATAGAATTGAACAATAAATTCTATTAACATCTTAAACATTCATTTGAGGGTCTAATGACCACGAACCTTGTCCATGATTATAAGTAATCTTTCAACTTTAACTTTTACGGTCATACGACTATAATGACTTTGAGGTACTTAGGGGATCAACCTTCATACATGTATTGTATACAAACATTTCATAAGAAAGTACAAAACTAAGCGTAACCCCTATAAATAGGGTTGTTCATCTCAATATTTTGAGTACAAGTTAAGCCCCAAAGATAGTTTAGTTTGGATACACTTCAAGGTAATTTGGAATTCAACGGACATCAACTAAGGATTAGTTGAATAAAAGATAATAACACTATGTTATTGAATAATCCTGACTGAATAAACATTTCGTTCTAAGTTCATGCTTTAAGGATAATCTAATAGCATAACCATTGAATAACACATCGTACCTTGCTTAGAATAACATTAAGCTAAGGTTACATCTTAGAATTTAATATCAAGCATGCACAACAAATAATAACTTGAACGATAAACTGGTTCAACATAATAAAGGTACTTGCATGCTAATATAACATGTTTAGAGTTAAGAAAAACATGCATAATAATAATAACTATCTAACCGAAAATATGAAGATGGGAAGCTTGTATCATCATGAATAACTAGATACAATTAAGTTGCTTAATGGAAATACTTTACTCAATAAAGTATAGCATATGAAATTTGTATAACGAAGCTTTAGGATTAGAAAACTTGCTCAATGTAAAAAGATAGGGATTTAGAATCTTGTCTTGCGCATAGATTAAACCGTTATAATCCAAATCATAATTATCCTATATACATATGTTAACATGACATGATTAGTCATAATCAACGCTACATCACGTATGGTTTAAATGTCTAACCATGTAATCAAATCACATAATCAAATTCTATCTAATAAAACTAATAACAATATTTGTTAATTAGTAATTCCATGTTCACTCATAGTATTAACATACTATAATACCAGAAATACATACTCAACATTTATCATATATCATTCCTTTAAAATATCAGACTTTTGTGCAAGACAAAAGTAATTTATGAACTTTCTGTTAAGTGGCACTGGCATACATACGATTTGAGCTAATGGGTCGTATTTGCAAGGCCGAGATGGCGCTTTCATGTGCAGATTTATATAGGGACTCGTGACTACATGGATGCGAAGTCCCGCCACGACTTTCGGCGTTGTGGCGCGAAGTCCGGGTCAAGGCGACTTTTAGCGCTAAGTATGAAACTTGAATATTTGGGCGTGAATTTTGACGTTAGGGCGCCAAACTCACGAAACAAAAGCGAAGAAACGAGCCAAAGCTATTGTCTTAATTTTTAACAACAATTAACACCAATTAACATGTATAACTTCACATAAATTACACATGAATGTTAACAATCAACTATATACCAATTATCAACCACTAATCAACACCATCATAAACTAATTCTTTGAAAACACTGTTTTTAAAACAAAAACTCCATTGTTGATATATTTCTTGACACAGTGAACTGAAATTCTACTGGTAGCAACCAAATTGATTTCTTTGTACTACGTGATCTTACATTCATAACCAAATACCCATTCTCAATTAAATTTCACAATTTCACAATTAGCATATATTAATTTTGATATCTCTACAAATCATATACGTGCATATATACTCACTGTAAAACCAATTTCTTCCTTTAGCCTGTAATTAGCATACAGTCATATATATATATATATATATATATACATATATACAGATATAATGCTAGTGATAACAATTAAAATTACACATATTATCACAATTCTCTAACTAATTATACAAACATGGTTTTTCAAGAGATTTTTGGTAACATTCTGATACACAGTTATTTTTAAGAAAACCGAGACCTACAATTTCATAGAGACTATATACTGTAAAACATATATGATAAGGTTTATGGAACATACCTTTATTTTGTTCAAACGACACTTGTAAATCACTGATAAAAGTTGAAGAATTCAAAGACCTTTCTTTCTCTTGCTTCTCTCTTTCAGACTCTCCCTTTTCTTACTTAGTCTTTGGTTTAGACAAATGCGTATACTAAAAATCAACTGATAATCTATGCGTACTCTAAAAGTGATAAGCCAACGTAAATAAAAGAAACGCATGTGTTCATTATAATACTATTAAATATTATCAGTTACCAAAAACATATAACTTATATAGCGTATAACTTATAAAAATAAATTTATTTTATTTATATATTTGTTTTATTTATATTAATAATTTAAATTCAAAAGAAACCCAAAAGCCATAAGGCTTCATTTGGCAACCCATTTAAAAATTAAGGATTAATATACTTAAACCTTATTTGGTAAAAACTAAATTAAAATTATTTTAATTTATTTTAATAACTCTTATAATATAGTTATTTGCCACACTTTATTTAATAAAAATTTATTAAATAAATTACTTAATCACATAACTCAATCCACATAACACATTAATTATTTAACAAATAAATAATTAACTAAATCAAATTAATCAAATTGAACAATTATTTATCCAATAATAAACACATCCAATAAATATTTATATAAATCAATAAATATTTATAATTTACATAAAACATAAAAAAACTGGAATGTTACAGAACCACCGTGGCAATCATAAACTCTCAGCGGAGCTTCTTCATCTGTACTTCAATCTTTTTTCTAAGGTAGTAATCAAAAAGTTCTTCATATGTACTTCTGTAGGGTGGAATCTAAAACAGGGAGGTTCATATATAATATGTAGAGAGGTTGACATGGGAAAAAATAGTATTCATATGTAATGGTTTACAATTCGGTAATGGTTCTTTTTTTGATTGTAAATGATAACAGGTAGCACAGGTTCAGTTATTGACTGAAATACCCAAATTTACAATTCGGTATTTTGGTATTCGATAATTCGGTTATTGTCAAATTCGGTTAGTAATTCGGATAGTGAAATTATGATTATTTCGGTATTCGGTTAAACCAAATAACCTATTCTGTTCGGTTATAACCGAATGATCAGTCCTAATGGTTGGTCAGCTTGAGAAGCTATTGCAGCATCTCCATCGGGAGTGATTTCTAGTCTGGTCTCTACGATCGGTAGAGACTCTACGATCAAAGAGACAAAGGGCTTCTTTATCTTGTGACTGTGTTTTCTCTTTTTAAGTGGCTGAGAGATGGTAGCTCTGTCTTCATCTTCCTCAGCCTGCTGTTCTTTCCTTCTCAAATTCCTCAGAGTTTCAGTGCCAGAATACTCATGAGGTACATCAGTGGTTGAACCTTGACGTTCCTCTGCCATTTGAGCCTTCAATTTTCTTTCACCCTTACTTTTTTTGACTAATTAAGGCAATGAGTTCTTCCTTATTGATTTCTTCTTCTTCTTCTTCAGTCTCCTTCACAACTGACATGTTTCCTGGAATCCCAAACTCCTTTGCATCACCAGTTCTACCACTGGATTCAGACATCATCCTTACATTTTCTGCTGGATTCCTTTTCCAGTTCTCAAATAGCTGTTGGGTCATTCTTCTGTTCGGATTGATGGATTCTCCTTCATCATCCCCAATCTTATCTCCCAATGCTGACTATAGGATGATACTTATAAATCGTTCGTAGAGCATCTTTCCAGAGCTCTTTGACTTCTTCGAACTGAGTATCCATTTCCTAATCCAGTCGAGTAGTAGAGCTCCAAAGTTGAGTTGAATCCCACAACTGATGGCTATCATGAGCTTAAGCTGCACTTCGTTTACAGAGTCATGTTCAGAGCTCTTGCATCATATGCATTTCCCAACAATGTCTTTTGTACCCAAAAATTGTACCTTGTGATGCAAAAATTCCTTTGGGGGAACTTCTTGTAAGACCCCAAATTATTAATAAATGAAATTTAGTTTCCTCTATTTATCATTTTGAAATAGTAAGGGTTGATTTGATTAATGTAGTTAGTTATGGGTAAAATCATAAATATTTTAAATAAGTAGGTGGTTATAAAATATTCATTGTTGTCGGGGAATATTAGTTTGGTGTCGTGGAATATTCTTCTTTGTCGGGGAATATTAAATGCGATGACGATCTTTTTATGGGCCCATATGCGAAAAGCGATTGGATGAAGAAAAGCGACAAGTATAAGTTGTTTATAAATAGCGGCGTAGTTATTCACAATTAACAACTTTGTTGGAATACGGTGGTTAAAACACGATGTCTGCGTTGTTGTTGCACGAAAGGTAGCTGCGGTATTGCACCAATTATTGATTCTTACGTAAGAAGGCACTACTCGATAATTGTTACGGTGAATTCTTATTTAGTATTTTATTTTATTGATTCAATAATTATTGCGTTGATATTTTATATTCTTGTTGTTTGATAATTGTCACTACACGATATTTTCCATTATCGAAGCAATAATTCATATTATCTGAATAATATTATTAGAAAACATTATTGGCAATGTCTAGAAAGTTACATTTAAGGAGAGGTTTGGTCACCTAATTGCTTGGCGATGATGAGAGAAATTCTTATTGGAAAGCCCCCTCTTTCACAGGAGCGGCTGGTTCCCGATCTTGTGATTCTGTAAAATTATTTGTGAATAATTAATTATTGATTTATATGATGAGGAAAATATTCATTTTATGTGGATATAGATGGAGAAAATTTTTAAAGTGACAATTATTGAAAATCGATATTTTATCTTTTACGATAAAATAATATTTTATTATATTATTATAATATAATAATGATGATATTTTACAATGAATGTGGGATATATGAGTATATGAGGAGGAAGAGTATTTTTTGTTGCAAAAGTTGTTTTAAAACATGTTAAACATGTCGTGGGCCCATTTTTATTTGAAATTTGATTATAGCTTGTAAAAAATGGTTTGTGGATTTGATCAATTTTTGTTTGGAATTTGGAAAAACTTTCTTTACGAAAAGTTGTAGATAATGGAATTTCCTATAAAAAGTATTGAGATTCTAATTTTTACGATAAAAGGGCTATTTATTATGAATTATAGAAGTTCGAAGTTAGAAATAATTGATTTTGGAAGTTTTAATTATTTTAGTTAGAAAAACGTTTTTTGTTATTTATAGGCATGTGTTAAGAGTTGGAAATCAATTTGGTATGAGTGTGTAGAAAATTTTTATATATATATATATTAATATTTTATTAAATTTTCTACTTTGGTGTTCTAAGCATTTTCCTATAAATAAGGTGCTTAGGTTAGAATTGAAAATCACACGAAACTACTGATTTCTCTCTCTTTCTCTCTCGATATATTGGCGTATTCTTGTGAGTATTTTAATACTTTGAGTGTTGCTATCTGATTGTAAGTTCAAGTCATAGCTTATATCAGGTGTTTCAATTAGAAATCTTTGTTTTACAAGGTAAGGATGTTATTTTTTTAAAATAATGATATTATTTCTTCAATATCATTATCTTAGAAATATTAGTTGAAACTTTTTATCAAATTTGGAACTTTTTTCATGTCGGGGTTCTTATTCATGAGTTACTATTCATGAGTTCTTATTCACGAGTTCTATTCACGAGTTACTATTCACGAGTTACTATTCACGAGTACTATTCACGAGCATGATGATCTTTTTTGTGAAATTTCTATCTTTTAGTGTCGGACTCACTATTCATGTATACGGCACTATTCACGTATACGGCACTATTCATGAATACGGCACTATTCACAAAAAAATTAAATTTTTGTTTTTCGTCCAAAAATATCTATTATGGATACTAGCTTTGATTGTATCCATGTTTTGATCATTCTTGAATTTTACTCCACTCTGGTTATTTATGAAGTATTTTTAAACTTGGATTATTTAAAGTACGAATCCTTAATATTTGTTCTTTTGTTTCACTGGATTCGTTTTCTTTAAAATATTTTCATCATCCTCGGTCCTAAATGATGATATAATTGAATATCTTTGGCTTTTGTAGTGCAAAGATTAATGATTTCGATGAATATCTTTGGCGTAGTGCAAAGATGAGCAGTGTTTAGATGAACATGACCCGGTGATGAATATCTTTGGCTTTGTAGTGCAAAGATGAATATTTGATTCGGATATATATTGATTGATGTTCTGGGGATAAAAGATGAGCGATGAACTTTTAAATTCATATATAGAAGATAGTAGTTTGCATTCTCTACTTAACTCTTCTAATGAATTATTATTTCCGCTGCGAATATTGATTTAAAACTTGTTGTCTATTGTATTCTATTATATTTTTCTTTGTTGAAGACTAACGATAATTTGTTCTGTATTATCTTAGTCATAATGTTCTTTACTGGGCTAGTTGAGCTCACCCTTTTCTTTTTTGTTCCATTTTTCTTCTCAGGAGGCGAGAATGTAGCGAGTACTAGTCGGGGTATGGAATGATGGTTCTAGAAGTTATTTTAGTAGTCCTCACCATTTTTGTAAAATAATGTATCAATAATTGGAATGAGGACTTATTTGAGTGTGGATATTGTCTAGATGACAATATTTGTATTTAAACTCACAGTTTTTATGTTGTATTAATAAAGTTGTAGTTGTTTACGTACCATGTATTTGGCGACTCGAGAATGGGTGGTGTATACCTATTTTGGGGTGTCACGGTTAGTATCGAGCTTAGGGATATGGTCTCTGGCGGAGATCGGGGAATAGTACTAGGAGGGGAGAGACGAGTAATCCTTCGCTAGTGTGTCATACCTAAGCTTATTTGTTGGTCAGTTGAAGTATATGGTTAATATGTGATATGTTAATTTGTTTAATTAACCCTTGTTTTATGGCGATATTTAAGAATGGCAAATTTGAGAATATTAGCGGTGGAGTTAATGAGGCCAGTGGAAACACCTTTAATCACCACCCGAGGAGGCGTGCAGCAGGAGAAGGCAATATTCCTCCTGTAAACAACACCACTGAGCAGACGATGAACGATGGGATGTTTAGGAGCTTTTTGCAGTTCATGCAAAACCAGATGAGGGAGACTCGTGTACAAAATACGGGTGGAAATGATAGCAATGCGCGGCTTGTCACGGCCAAGCAGTTCAAAGAGTTGGGACCACCAGAATTTAAGGGAAAGCCGGATTCGATCATGGCGGAAACATGGGTCAAGCAAATTACCAAGATATTCGATGTCTTGGGATGCGCGGAGAATAGAAGGTTCCATTCGCCACCTTTATGTTCCGTGGTGGCGAAGCGATTCTTGGTGGGAGTCGTGAAAGCGGACCGACTGCCGCTTTTCGGCATGTCTTGGGAAGCGTTTGAAACTTTTCAATGAAAAATACTTTCACGAAAGTATTCGCCGTATGAAGGAGGTAGAGTTTATTAGACTAGAACAAAACAACATGGCGGTGTCCCAATCTGGCGAAGTTCGCGAGTTATCGGTTTGCACCTCATTTGGTAGAGAATGAGAGCGAATGACCGAGGATGTTTACGAGAGGTTTAAAACCGAGATTTGGCGATATCTTATCTCTCGTAAATTTGCTTTATATTAGGATGTTGTCAATGAGGGCTCAATTATTAGAAGCGAGATAGCGAGTACGTTCAACCGAGGACCCCATGACGAGGGTCATCAAATTGGCGGCGATCATGAACAATGAAAACCGGTGGGGAGGAAAACATTGAGACAAAAGCGGTAACCACTCACTGGTGGTAATCGTGGCCATAAAAATAAAAGAAGCGACTCGGGGAGATTTTAAAAGAGGAGATTCAACAATGACAATGTGAAGGCGTCGGCACCAAAGAACAAGCTGGTTTTAAGGGAGGAGAAACGACCACCGGTCGTATCTTTATAAATGTGGAAAAGAGGACATATCATTGCCAATTGTCCCACAACAGTTCAAGGTATGTTATAATTATGGAAAGGAAGACATATCACTCGAGATTGCCTTTGTAGCGAAACCAAGTCCGGTGAGGGATGGTGACTCAAAAGGCTATATCCTAGAAAAGTCAAAGTCAGCGGTTCTGGAAGAAGCGTTTGTCGTGGATTGGTCGATATCTGCGAGGAACCCAAACGAGGTGATCACGGGTAAGCTAATCATAAATTCATGCGAAGTTTATACCTTATTGAATACGGTGCTACCCATTCATTTATCTCTCTCTGCTTGTGCTCAAGCGTTTAAACTTGACTCAGGAGAAATTAGACTTTGACCTATCTGTGGAAACTCGTTAGGAGAAACTTTCATCACATCCTTTGTTTATAAATCTTGTTTGATCCAAGTTGGCACCATCATCATTACACATTGACCTTATCTCTTTAAAGATACTTGTTTTTGATGTGATTTTAGGGATTGATTGGTTAACTACTCATCATGCCAAAATTGATTGTTTTTTCGTAAGGTTGTTAGTTTTCATATTCCTAATCAACTTTGTTGTGCGAATTCAACAACTAAACCATTAAAATCAATCTTTATCATATCAAGTCATAAAAGCTATTCGTTTATTGAAAAGCGGATGTCAAGCTTTCTTAGCCCATGTTATGGATTTGAATAAAGACACGTCGATTTGAATAATATTCTGTTGTTATTGACTTTCTGGCGTATTTCTGAAGAACTTCCGGTCTACCCCCAGAGCGTGAAGTTGAATTCTTTATTGACCTTGAACAGTACAAAGCCCATTTCTAAAACCCCATATCGAATGGCTCTATTGAACTTCGGGGAGTTAAAGGTTCAACTACTGGGGAGTTGTTGGACATCGGTTTCATTCGTCCTAGTACATCTCCTTGGGGTGCTCTATTTTATTTGTAAAGAAGAAAGGCGGGAGTATGCGACTTTTGTATTGACTATCGGGAATTGAACCATGTCACTATCAAGAATAGGTATCCGCTACCTCGTATTGATGACTGTTTGACCCGATTGCAAGGAGCACAATTCTTTTCAAAGATCGATCTTCGTTACGGATATCATCGGTGAAGGTTAGAAGCGAGGATATTCAAAAGGCGCTTTCGAGAACTAGATGCGGGCATTATGAATTCCTAGTCATGTCTTTTGGATTGACTAATGCTCCTCTTTGCTTTCATGGATATGATGAATCGAGTATTCAAGGAATATTTGGATTAGTTCGTTGTTGTCTTTATTGATGACATCCTCATCTATTCTAAAAAGTAGTGAAGATCATGGCGCCATTTGAAAATTTGGTCTTTACAAAAAGCTTCGTGATAACAAGCTATATGCCAAAAAGTGAAGAAATGCGAGTTCTAGCTTGAGAAGTAGCATTCTTGGGGCACATGGTGTCAAACATGGAGTGTCTACATTGACGGTGAAGATTGAAGCAATCAAAGTTGGGAGAAACCAAAGGCGGTGGCCAGAAGTCGTAGCTTTTTGGGCTTTTTGGTTATTATCGGAGATTTGTGGAAGGATTTTCTAGAATCGCTACTCCATTAACTCAGCTGACTCGTAAAGATACAAAATTCGTATGGAGCGAGGAATGCGAGAAGAGTTTCCAAGATCTCAAGAGGAGACTCATTTATTTTGTTTTGACAATACCATCTGGTTCGGATGGATTTGTTATCTCTGATGATGCTTGTGCAAAGGGTTAGGATGTGTTCTCATGCAACGTGGGAAACTCATAGCCTATGCCTCGCGACAACTTAAAGAATATGAGAGGAATTATCCTACTCATGATCTAGAGTTGGCAGCAGTCGTTTTTGCGCTAAAGATCTGGAGGCACTATCTATATGGGGAGAAAGTGGAGATATATTGAGGACCATAAAAGCCTCAAATATTTCTTCACTCAAAAAGAACTTCGACATGCGACAACGGCGTTGGCTCGAAATTTGTTGAAAGATTACGACCACACTATTGATACCATCTTGGAAAAGCAAGCGTGGTGGCGCGCGTTGAGTAGAAGATCATATGCGAGGAGCAGGTGCGATGATGTCAAATATCGCATAGAAGCAGACTTTAATCGAAAAAGTTAAAGTTGCTCAAGCCACGGACCGGAGGTGATGCGTATGAAGAAGAAAGTGCAAGAAGGTGCTATTCGAAGCAAGAATCGATGAAAAAGGAATACTTGAGTCCACTCCGGACTTTGTGTTCCTAACGATTCGACTTGAAGCATAGAATCATGATGGAGGCACAACACACCATTTGCAATCCATCTGGGAGTACCAAAATGTATCATGATCTTGACATACATTTTGGTGGAACAATATGAAGAGAGAGATCGCGAAGTTTATCTCGAGGTGTTTAACTTGTCGGCGTGTAAAGCGGAGCATCAAGTGCCTAAGGGTCCATTGCAACCACTTGAGATTCCGAAATGGAAGTGGGAACACATTACCATGGATTTTGTTATGGGTCTTCCCACGGTTTCTCAAGGCATAAATGTTATTTGGGTTATTGTTGATAGATTAACCAAGTCGCTCATTTCTTGCCCGTCGGAGACTTATTCCTTGAGCGTCTTGCTCGTATATATCGTAGATGAGATTGTGAGATTGCATGGAATGCCGGTATCCATAGTTTGGATCGTGACCCAAGATTCACTTTAAGATTTTGGGTTAGCTTGCAAAAAGCTATGGAGCGCGGATTTATGATTTAGTTGGCATACCATCCTCAAATGGACGGACAATCGAGAGGACTATTCAAACTCTTGAAGATCTATTAAGACTACGTGTCCTAGACTTCAAAGGTAGTTGGGATAAGTATTTACCATTGGTGGAATTCTCCTACAACAACAATGAGTTATCGAGCAAGTATAGGTGTGGCTCCATTGAAGCATTGTATGGGACGAAAGTGTCGCTCTCTCGATATGTTGGGATGAGGTAGGTGAAGCAACATTGTTGGGACCCAGGAGTTGATGCGTATGACTACGGAAAAGATCCAAACGATTCGACAGCGTATACAAACAGCACAGGATCGACAAAAGAGTTATGCGGATCTTCATCGAAAAGACGTAGAATTTAGTATTGGGGATCATGTATTGTTGCGTGTGGCTCCATGGAAGGGAGTTACAAGATTTGGGGAAGAGAGGAAAGCTCAATCCACGATTTATTGTTCCATTTCAGATTCTTGACTGAGTAGGAAAGGTGGCCTATAGACTCGCGTTACCTCCAAGCATGTCTCGAGTTCATAACATTTTTTACGTATCCGTGATTCGTAAATATGTGAAAGACCCAAACCACGTTATTGAGTTAGAACCGGACGAGATAACCGAAGATTTAACGTACGAGGAGGTACCTGTCAAAATCTTTGATAGGAAAGAGCATGTCCTACGCACTAAGGTCATACCATAAGTTAAAGTTTTGTGGAGAAACCATGCTATTGAGGAAATGACCTGGGAGTTGGAAACGGAAATGAAAGCGAGATATCTTCATCTTTTTGAAACACCAGGTACGTACGTCAATTTCGAGGATGAAATTTCATAAGGATGGGAGGTTGTAAGACCCCAAATTATTAATAAATGAAATTTAGTTTCCTCTATTTATCATTTTGAAATACTAAGGGTTGATTTGATTAATGTGGTTAGTTATGGGTAAAATCATAAATATTTTAAATAAGCGGTGGTTATAAAATATTCATTGTTGTCGGGGAATATTCGTTTGGTCGTGGAATATTCTTCTTTGTCGAGAATATTAAATGCAATGACAGTAGCGATCTTTTATGGGGCCCATAATGGAAGCGATTGGATGAAGAAAATGGCAAGTATAAGTTGTTTATAAATAACGGCGTAGTTATTTACAGATTAACCTTTGTTGGAATACCGGTGGTTAAAACACGATGTCTGGCGTTGTTGCCGCGATGCACCGCAGTATTGCACCAATTATTGATTCTTACGTGAAGGCATTACTAAATAATTGTTACATTAATTCTTTATTTAGTATTTTATTTTATTGATTCAATAATTCTTTGCGTTGATATTTTATATTCTTGTTGTTTTGATAATTGTCACTACACAATATTTTCCATTATCGAAGCAATAATTCATATTATTTGAATAATATTATTAGAAAACATTATTGGCAATGTCTAGAAAGTTGTGTTTAAGGAGAGGTTTGGTCACCTAATTGCGGCTTGATGAGGAGAAATTCTTATTGGAAGCCCCCCCTCTTTCTGAGGAGCGGCACTGGTTCCCGATCTTGTGATTCTGTAATATTATTTGTGAATAATTAATTATTGATTTATATGATGAGGAAAATATTCATTTTATGTGGATATAGATGGATAAAATTTTTAAAGTGACAATTGTTGAAAATCGATATTTTATCTTTTACGATAAAATAATATTTTATTATATTATTATAATATAATAATGATGATATTTTTACAATGAATGTGGGATATATGAGTATATGAGGAGGAAGAGTATTTTTGTTGCAAAAGTTGTTTAAAACATATTAAACATATACGTGGGCCCATTTCTTGGTGAAATTTGATTATAGCTTTGTAAAATCGTCAGTTTGTGGATTTGGTCAATTTACATTTGGAATTTGGAAAAACTTTGTTACGCAAAGTTGTAGATAATGGAATTTCCTATAAAAAGTAGCGAGATTGAATTTTACGATAAAGGGCTATTTATTATGAATTATTGAAGTTACGAATTTACGAAATAATTGATTTTGGAAGTTTTAATTATTTTTAGTTAGAAAAATATTTTTTGTTATTTATAGGCATGTGTTAAGAGTTGGAAATCAATTTGGTATGAGTGCGTGAAAATTTTAATATATATATTAATATTTTATTAAATTTTCTACTTTGGTGTTCTAAGCATTTTCCTATAAATAGGGTGCTTAGGTTAGAATTGAAAATCACACGAAGCTACTGACTTCTCTCTTTTCTCTCTATATATTGAAGCGTATTCTTGTGAGTATTTTAATACTTTGAGTGTTGCTATCTGGTGTAAGTTCAAGTCATAGCTTATATCCAGGTGTTTCATCTAGAAATCTTGTCTTTACTGAGGTAAGGGATGTTATTTTTTAAAATAATGATATTATTTCTTCAATATCATTATTAGAAATATTGGTTGGAACTTTTTATCAAATTTGGAACTTTTTTATATCGGGGTTACTATTCATGAGTTCTTATTCACGAGTTACTATTCATGAGTTACTATTCACGAGTACTATTCACGAAGCATGATGATCTTTTTGTGAAATTTCTATCTTTTAGTATCGAGTCACTATTCATGATATATCGACCTTTATTCACGTATCTGGCACTTTATTCACGAATATGACACTATTCACAAAAAAAATTAAATTTTCTTTTTCAGTCAAAATATCTATTATGGATACTAGCTTTGATTGTATCCATGTTTTGATCATTCTTGAATTTTACTCCACTATGGTTATTTATGAAGTATTTTTAAACTTGGATTATTTAAAATACGAATCCTTAATATTTGTTCTTTTTGTTTCTTTGGATTCGTTTTCTTTAAAATATTTTTCATCATCCTCGGTCCTAAATGATGATATAATTGAATATCTTTGGCACTGTAGTGCAAAGATTAATGATTTCGATGAATATCTTTGGCGTAGTGCAAAGATGAGCAGTGTTTAGATGAACATGACCCGGTGATGAATATCTTTTGGCTTTGTAGTGCAAAGATGAATATTTGATTCGGATATATATTGATTGATGTTACGGGGATAAAAGATAGGCGATGAACTTTTAAATTCATATATAGAAGATAGTAGTTTGCATTCTCTATTTAACTCTTCTAATGAATTATTATTTCATTGCGAATATTGATTTAAAACTTGTTGTCTATTGTATTCTATTAGATTTTTCCTGTTGAAGACTAACGATAATTTGTTTTGTATTATCTTAGTCATAATGTTCTTTTTCTTGGGCTAGTTGAGCTCACCCTTTTCTTTTTGTTCCATTTTTCTTCTCGGGGAGGCGAGAATGTAGCGAGTACTAGTGAGGGGTATGGAATGATGGTTCTAGAAGTTATTTTAGTAGTCCTCACCATTTTTGTAAAATAATGTATCAATAATTGGAATGAGGACTTATTTGAGTGTGGATATTGTCTAGATGACAATATTTGTATTTAAACTCACAGATTTTTTATGTTGTATTAATAAAGTTGTAGTTGTTTACATACCATAAGAATGGGTGTTGTTTGTTTTGACATAAAGTTTTGTGAATGGGTGTTGTATACATCACCCATCTCGAATCGCCAAATTCCTTTGTAAGTCATACAAAATGGGCCTTTGCGTTGACAATATTGCACTCGCACCGCATATGATCTTACTCAATAAATAATACTACTACGTTCGCTTTTCCAGGATGGTATTGGATGGTATGATCATAATCTTTCCACAGTTCAAGCCAACGTCGTTGCCACATGTTGAGCTCCTTTTGAGTGAAGAAATATTTGAGGCTTTTATGATCCGTATAGATCTCCACCTTCTCTCCATACAGGTAATGCCTCCAAATCTTAAGTGCAAAAACGATAGTTGCAAACTCTAGATCATGAGTAGGATAATTCCTCTCATATTCTTTGAGTTGTCAAGAGGCATAGGCTATGACTTTCCCATGTTGCATGAGAACACATCCTAACCCTTTGCCCAAAGCATCACTATAGATGACAAATCCCTCCGAGCCAAATGGTATTGTTAGAACATGTGCTGAAATGAGTCTTCTCTTAAGTTCTTGAAAACTCTCCTCACATTCCTCGCTCCAACCAAACTTTGTATCTTTTCGAGTCAGCTGAGTTAATGGAGTAACGATTTGAGAAAATCCTTCCACGAATCTCTGATAATAACCGGCTTGCGTAAGAAAGCTACGTGTTTCGATCCATCGATTTAGGTTGCTCCCAGCTTTGAATAGCTTCAATCTTTGCCGGGTCAATAGATATTCCATGACTTGATACTACGTGCCCAAGAAATGCTACTTCCTCAAGCCAAAACTCGCATTTCTTCAACTTAGCATAAAGCTTGTTTTCACGAAGCTTTTGGAGTATCAGCCTCAAGTGTTGCTCATGATCTTCACGAATTTTGGAATATATGAGGATGTCATCAATAAAGACGACCACAAAGTGATCCAAATATTCCTTGAATACTCGGTTCATCATATCCATGAAGGTAGCATGAGCATTAGTCAATCCAAAAGACATGACTAAGAATTCATAATGCCCGTACCGAGTTCTGAAAGCCGTCTTTGGAATGTCATCGGTTCTAATTTTTAACTGATGATATCCCGAACGAAGATCGATCTTTGAAAAGAATTTGGCTCCTTGCAACTGGTCAAACATGTCATCAATACGTGGCAATGGGTACCTATTTTTGATGGTGACATGATTCAACTCCCGATAATCAATACAAAGTCGCATACTCCCATCTTTCTTCTTCACGAATAAAACAGGAGCACCCCAAGGAGACGTACTAGGATGAATAAAGCCGATGTCTAATAATTCCTTCAGTTGGGTTTTTAACTCCTGAAGTTCAATAGGAGCCATTCGATATGGGGCTTTGGAAATGGGTTTTATATCGGGTTCAAGGTCGATACCAAACTCGATTTCACGCTCCGGGGGTAGGCCAGGAAGTTCTTCGGGGAATACGTCAGGAAATTTATTAACAATAGAAATATCATTCAAATCTGACGTATTTTTGTTTAAATCTGTGACATGAGATAAGAAAGCTTGACATCCATTTTTTAATAAATGAATATCTTTATGGCTTGAGATGACCGTGATTGATTTTAATGGTTTGGTCGCTTGAATTCACATAATAGGTTGATTAGGAATATGAAAGCTAACAACCTTAAGAAAATAATCAATTTTAGCATGATGAGTAGTTAACCAATTAATCCCTAGAATCACGTCAAATGCAAGTATTTTTAAGGAGATAAGATCGACAGGTAACGTGCGATTCGATTTGAATCAAACAAGACTTATAAGCAAAGTGGATGTAATGAAGGTTTCTCCCAAGCGGAGTTTCAACAGATAAGTCAAAGTCTAATTTCTCCAGAGTCAAATTTAAACGTTGAGCGCAAGTAGGAGAAATAAAAGAATGGGTAGAACCGGTATCAAATAAGGTATATACTTCGCAAGAGTTTTTCTGATAAGCTTACCCGTGATGACCTCGTTCAGGTTCCTTGCTTTTTGGGAGGTTACGACAAACGCTCTCCCTTAAACTACCGGTTTTGTCTTGTCTGGGACACCCTTTGATGCCTCCATCCCAGCTGGACTTAACTTTGGTGCACGGCAAAATGGGCTAGGTGACCTTCTTTTCCATAATTGTAACACGCTTTGGACTGCATCGCACAGTTTGGACTAATGTGTCCTTCCCCTCCACATTTGTAATATACGACCGGCGGTCGTTCTCCTTCCTTAACAACAGGTGCTGGTGCTGACGTCTTTCCATCATTGTTGAATCTCCTCTTCTTGAAATGTCCATTCTTATTGTCTTGGCCATAATTACCACTGAAGTGGTTACCATTTTTGGCATGTTGATTCCCTCCACGTTTATTGTCACCACTTCGATGACTGCTACCCCTAGTATTATCATTTTGTCGGCTGCTTTCTCTTGGTTGGGTTGACTCGTTATCGCGCTCCAATAACTGAGCCTTATTCACAACATCTCTTACATAAGTTTGCTTTACTTGCATTCCAAGGAAGAAGTTCAGCTCACCCATCATGGTCATTTCAAACTTGCTCTGCATAAGCTTGGCAAATCTCTTATATAATTTTTCATCAGTAGAGCCAAAGATAATGTCATCAACATATATTTGAACTAATAAGACTTTTTCTTTATGCTTTCTAAGAAATAATATGGTATCTACTCTACCTCTAGTGAACCCATTTTCAATAAGAAAGTTAGTTAGTATTTCATACCATGTTCTAGGTGCTTGTTTAAGACCATATAAGGCTTTGTCTAATCTATAGAAATAATTAGAAAGAGATGGATTGATGAAACCTGGAGGTTGCTCTACATATACTTCTTCTTGAAGTTCACCATTCAGGAATGTACTTTTGAAATCCATCTGAAAGACTTTGAATTTCATGTGAGCAGTAAAGGCAAGGAATATTCTGATGGCTTCTAGTTTGGCAACAGGTGCAAAGGTCTCATCGTAGTTAATGCCTTCTTCCTGAGAGTAACCCTTGGCCACTAGTCTTGCCTTATTCCTGGTAATTACTCCATCTTCATCCATCTTGTTTATGAAGAGCCACTTGGTTCCAATGACAGGATGACTGTTTGGTCTTGGAACTAATCTCAATACTTTGCTTCTTTCAAACTGATTTAGTTCTTCCTACATGGCTTCTGTCCAGCTGGAGTCTTCCATAACATCTTTTATCTTCTTTGGTTCCATTTGTGACAGGAAGCTCAGATAGAAACACTTATTTTGGGTGGCGGCTCTTGTAACGACCCCAAAATTCATACAATTTAATTCTCGACTTCGGTCGTTAATAATACATTCAACCTCTAATTTTACATCATTAAACGATAATACAACCATTGAAATTTGCGGAATAATTAAAATTTTCTATCACAAACTATCCTCGTTCCCAAAACCTTCAACCTTTACATCTAAATATCTCAGAATCATTTTAATACTACAATAGTTTACATTCGCAAAACAATATTACAATTCAACATTAATACATTATTCAAAACATTAGACATGGTTTACAAGAATAACAACTTAGTTAGGATATTAAATCTTCATATATCACTTTTGATCCAAAATAATCAAGTAGCACATAATGTTACCTTCAATTCTTGAATCTGCAAAAATGGTTATTTGCAAGAATGAGCTCGATGACAAAGAAAATCTAATGATTTTCATGCATCACGTAGCACATAATAACATGCTCAACATACAAGAATAATCATAAACAAACATAGCATACATGTTGTAGTTCACATAACAACTATAAAGATTGAGTTCTTTACTCAATCAACATTCATAGTTCAATCATCATAGTCATAGATTGACTTTCATATTTCATACTTTTGATATATATAATACATCATACACTAAAATTTTAAAGTCGATCATCATCAAGTTCACATAGCAAAAAGGAACTGAAAGACTTGCCTTTCTAGGCATTTTACCAACACGCTAATACTTGGCGTCCTCGCACAACCTCCTATAATCGTATGTGAGATTGCTAATAAATAAAATCAATACTCAATCTCATGGTCAAATTTATTCTAAGACCTTACTTTATCTTATTATCCTTTATAATGTCTTTATAGACATCTAAATATTTTATATGCAACTCGGTTTTATTTTCATTTTCATCACTACACATGCTAGACTATCGCACTTGTAGTTTAATGTGCGTATATCACACCATTTTATTATATCACTTTGGTTTAAAAAATGCATATTCAACACATTGTTTACAAGTTTAATTTTCCTTCAAAAATAAAAAATCGCCCTTTTCAATTTCTTTACATTATTATTCTTGTATTATCATCTTTTCATACTCAGATGCGCATAACATCTAATATTAGTCATTAGATAGACACTTTGTATACCAAAGTTTAGAAACACTATTACTCTTAGGCATTTTATCGAGCACGTTATGTGCACACATTAACTTATCTCAACTCTTGATCTTAAATGGTTAATTATGCATAGAATATGATAACACATATCTATCATCATTAAATATGTCAAAACATATTTTTAATCATCAAAATATACCATCACCCAAAATCTTAATTCAAACAGAATTATAAAACTCAGCTTCACAATTTCTTTAACAAAACGTTGTTTTTGTTTTTTAACATAACTCCTTCGTTACATGTCCGTTTTGTTCCTTCTTATATAGAATTAACCCTTACTCAAACAGTACTACAACCTCATCTAGGCCTTAAAGTCGGACCCTTATCCATCTAAACCAGATTACGTAATTCATCAACTAGTCTAGAAAATTTCATTTTCTGGACATCCTTACTAAACAATTTATTTCGAACATGATCCGGTCCATAAAATGGCTCAATCACGCGAATCTGGCTAGTAAACTTCCATATCTACAACTTTGCGGTTTAAAGTTTCTTCAAATTCAAAAACACGAATTTATATGAATTGTTCAAAGTCGTAAATCGTAGCAGCTTTTGATTTTTACGGGAGATTATTTTCCCTTCGGACCAGCCTTACTAAAACAGACATTGCAAGAAATCTAAAAAGAGTTTTCATGTGATTCCACTTTCAGAATATAGCTTACTTTCATATCTTCGATTTGATATAAAGCTCACTTTCTAACTCATTATACCCAAAGAGGTATGAATTTCACAAGATTTGTCCACAATTACTCAAAACCTACGAATTTTGTTCTTCAAATTTTCTTTCCATTTCATTTTCTTTCTTGAATCCTCTTGTTTGATTCTCGATAATCCAAGATTAAACCTATACAAACAAGATTAAGCATGATCTACTACCCTAGAACATAAATCTACCCAAAAAAATCAAAGATTAAATAAGAGTTTAGAAGTTACCTTCTTCTAGCTTTTTCTTCTTCTTCTTCTTCTAGCTCATCTCAATTCCTCTATTTCTTTCTATCTCTCTCAATTTCTCAATACAACTTCTATATAACAATTATCAGAGAACTACATTATGAAGAACATAAAAATATAATTAAAACAAAGAATTTAGATTATAACCTTATTAGTATGAATTTAAGAGAGACATGGAGATAATGATGATGGGGCTTGTTTTGTCTTCTCAAAGCTTTCCCTTCTTCTTCTTTTTCTTCCTCTTCTTCTTCTTCTCCTACAACTCTCTCTAACTCTCTTCTTCTTTCTTTGGTTTGTTTTCTAAAACTAACGTACTAACTTGTAGTATATACATATAATATACAATACCAGTAATATATAATATATGTAACTCCTAGTAATTATTATATATACTAATTACTAGTTAATACATAGGTTACACTAACTTGAACTTGAAAAGCCTAAGACCATGTTTGACAAATACTCATTATTTTAATTAATCAATGGTTTAACATCAATCAATCTCATCAAATTGTCACATAATTATATTTACTTGTTAATTATAATTTCGTGTAACAATCATCACATAGCTCATCTAATTTAATTATCTCAATTAAATTAGAACTATAACATAAAATTATTATATTAAATTAAATTAAATACTAAATATTCATTTAATTAATCTAATACACTTAATTACATTACTCTATAATCAAAACAAAATTTATTTATTTAACTCAATAAATAATTCAATTAAATATTTATATATATTAAAATCAATATATAACATTCTCTTCACATCAATTCACATATTCTACAATATATGACATACACATACTCACACCCAACATATCTCATAAATAATACTTTTATTTATAAAATTCTCATTTATAAATTCTAAAATCTGGGATGTCACAACTCTTGTTTTAACTCTTGCATTTGGGTCTTCAATGATTAAGTCTTGAGTGTGATCTCTTGCCCATCTATTTCCTGTTGGAACATCTGTTCTGATGCCTTCTTGTCTAAGATCTTCAAGATCAATTTTTACTTCTTAATGTGGGGGTTCGTTGTCTTGCGTAGACCTCTCTACGATCTCATTTCCTTGCTCAACGATTTCATTGCCTGGAACTACGATCGTGGTGTTGAGTTCGACGACCTCGTTCATAGTGTCTGAACTATCGTTCGTAGTGTCTTGAGACACTATTTTGTCCAGGTCTATTTCATCAAAGATGATGTGGATCGAGACTTCCACACTCAGTGTCTTTTTGTTGAAAACTCTATAAGACTTACTGTTAGTGGCATATCCGAGAAAGATTCCTTTGTCTGACTTGGGTTGGAACTTTGTCAGATACTTCTTCCCATTGTTGAGAATGTAGCATGCACATCCGAACACATGGAAGTAGCTGACATTTGGCTTTCTTCTTTTCCATAGTTTGTAGGGAGTCTTCTTAATCGTAGAGTGTATCAGCGATCTGTTCTGAGTGTAGCATACAGTGTTAACAACTTCTGCCCAGAAATATTCAGGTAGATGGGCTGCTGCTAGTAGAGTTCTTCCAGCCTCTATCAATGTTCTGTTCTTTCTCTCAGCTATTCCATTTTGTTGATGAGTTCGTGGAGCTGAGAAGTTTTGACTGATGCCATTGTCTGTGCAGAACTGGTCCATATCAGAGAAATCGAATTCTCTGCCATAATCACTCCGTATAGCCTTGATTTTCTCCCTTTTCTCGTTCATCACTAGTCTGAATATCTTGATCAGTTGGGAGCTTGTTTCATCTTTCAAGTTTAGAAAGAACACCCATGTGAATCTGGTGTAATCATCTACTACAACTAGTGAGTATCTCTTCCATCCAAGGCTCGTTGTTGGAATTGGCCCAAATAGATCCATGTGAAGCAGCTGCAAGGGCTTGTCAATTGAGTTGGCAGTTTTTCTCTTAAATGAGATTCTAGTCTGCTTTCCAAGTTGACAGGCATTGCACAACCTTTCTTTGACGAAGCTGAACATGGGTAAGCCTGCCACTAGATCTTTTAAGGCCAGTTTAGACGTGCTTTTGAAGTTTAGATGAGACAGTCTTTTATGCCATAGCCAACTCATTTCTTCAGATGCTTTAGCCAGAAAGAATATTATCTCGTCTGAGCTTAGTTGACCAAGATTTACTGTGTAGACATTTCCTTCTCTTGTTCCAGTCAGCTTTATGGCGGATGTCTTCAGTTATCTGACTTGACATTGATTGTTGAGGAATGTTACTTGATGACCCTTGTCGCAAAGTTGGCTTATGCTCAAAAGATTATGTTGTAGTCCTTCCACATATGCTACTTTACTGAAGGACACTGCACCATTCCCAGCTGAGCCATATCCTCTTGTCTTGCCAGAACCATTGCCTCCAAAGATGACTGCAGAACCCTCCTTCTCTATGTAGTTAGACAGAAGGGCTTTATTCCCAGTCATGTGCCTTGAGCATCTACTATCCAGATACCAGGTTGTGATCGTGGAGCTCTGTTCCTGTGGTAACATTAAACTTTAATTTTGGTACCTATACTTGCATGGGTCCTACTTTGTTAGTACCCTTGGGAACCTAAATCTGCTTGATTTTGGGTCTCACGTGCATAGGATTATGATAGCATATTGCAGCCTTGTGACCAACCTAATTGCATACAAAACATCTAATATGATGCATGCTTTTGTGTGTATGTGGATTCTTCTTCCATTTGGACTTATGTGGATTCTCAACCATCCTTCTTTTAAACTGGTTCTCCTTTTTAATGTATCATTGTGTTTCATGATTTGTGAGGAGTGTACATTTCCTCTACTGTTCCATCCCAGTTGGCTCGTTAAGTTGATTTTCCTCGACTCTACGATCCTTCGAGGTTGGAAAGTAGTGGCTTGGTTACTCTTCTCTTTTCTGAAACCCAGGCTAGCATGAGATCATTTATTCCTTGGAATATGGATTTAATCAGAAGAGCAACGTTGGACTAGTTCTTCCTTCTGTGAGGATTTCACAAATATAATGCCTCTACTGAAACTTGAAGCATTACTAGTGCTAGTTTTCTTTATCGTTTCCATATATGGCTCTGAGGTGGATTCCCCAAAGCCTAAACCTGTTCTGTTAGATGCATTTCTCTGACTAGAGAGCAGGGAGTCCATGGATGAAGAGGATTTATTCCATGTAGAGATTGTCCTTTCTAGTTCCTCAATTTTAGAGGATAGATTTGTCTCTCTTTGTGCATTGAGCTCATTGGTCTGTTTTAAGAGCTTATTCTCAGCTTCAAACTTGGAGAGAGAGTCAATACTTAGAAGGGTTATTTCTAGTTCTTCCTAAACTTTCTCTTTCTCCGTTTGAAGAAGTGAATAATCTTTGGACAGAACTCTGAACCATTTCATGTACTGATGCAAATCAGATGTTATGCCATGCAGTGCAGTTCTTAAATCATTAATGTCTACATCAAAGGAGTTAAAGTCAAATACATCATCTATACTTACTTCATGGATGTTGGAGTTCTTTTTATCCTTTGCATGCTTAGCCATCAGACATAGATTTGCCATTTGAGGATCTTCATCATCTCCAGATTTGGGAGTTGAGTTGTTGTCTGAGTCACTCCACGATCCTCCAGCTACAAGACCTTTGTCTTTCTTCTGAGGCCGTTTATTACCTTTGAATTCCTTCTTTGAGTGTAATTTCTTTTTCAGTTCTTCTCTAAGAGGTTTGTTGTAATTTGCAATGAATTGGCCAGGCTTCTTGCAATTGTAGCATAGATCATTTATCTGCTCCTAGCTGTTGTAGTTGTTGACTTTCTTTGGTTTGCTGATTCTGCCTTGACGCATGAACCTTCTGAGTATTTTCACCAGCATTGCAAACTCCTCATCATCATCTTCATCATAGTCAGAGTCATTTTTAGTGTTGACTTTGGAGATGTTGTTAGTTGCTTTGAGAGCAACCCCTTTATCCTTCTTTCTTCCTTCAGATAGAGTTTCTGCTCGTTGAGTCAGCTCCAGTTCATATGTAAGAAGGTTGCCATATAGCTATTGAACAGTCATTTCATGAAGATTCTTTGACTCTTTGATGGCAGTGGTTTTGGCATCCCACTTGCTAGGTAAGGCTCTTATGATCTTTATAATTAGATCTTTATTTGGATAAACCTTTCCATAGGCTCGTAGAGAGTTGAGCAGTATGTTGAATCTTTCGTAGGTGGAAGTGACGTTTTCTCCTTGAATGTGTGCAAACATCTCATATTGCTGAGTCATAAGAGATTACTTGTTTTCTGTGACTTCTTCTGTTCCTTCATGCATGATGAAGAATGCTTCCCAAACCTCCTTTGCTATTTTGCTATTGACCACATTCTCGAACATATCATCTTCTAAGGATTGGAATAAAATGTTCTTGACATTTTTGTCTAGTTGAACAGCTCTCTTTTCGTTGTCTGTCCATTCTTCTTTGACCTTGATCTGAATTCTGTTTGGGTCATCTGTAGTTGGTGCAAGCTTTGTGAGAACGTAGGGTCCATTCTGAACAGTTTTAAATAGATCTTCATCTATTGAATCCATGTATGCTTGCATTCGAACTTTCTAGTTGGTGAATTTGTCTTTGTTGCACATAGGTGGCTTGCTGCCTCCTCCAGTCTTTGATTCGCTTATCAGATGTGCCATTGGATCTACTTAATCTTTGTAGGCTATTTGATAGAACCTGCTCTGATACCAATTGTTAATTCTCGGAGGCACAATAGTTATCTAGAAGGGGGGTTGAATAGATATTTTAAATTCTTTTCGAAATACTTTGTTAGTTTTGATAATGATTCAAACACAGCGGAATTAAGATTTGTTTGTTCTCCCTTTAAGATATAGTGAGTTAATAAGAGTGAGGCAGTTATAACAGTTATAACAGTTATAGCAAGAATGTAAGAGACACATCAATTTTAAGTGGTTCAGAGCACTTAAAGCTCCTAGTCCAGTCTTTTACTCCTTAAGTAGGAAATCCACTAAGGATATCTTTTACACTTTCTGAATCTCATAGATTCCTTCAAGACCAACAGTCTTGGTACTTCACAGTTCACTTTTGAACTCTTCAAGTCCAGCAGACTTAGTTCTTCACAGTTCATTTAGAACTCTTCAAGTCCTTCTGACTTGGAACTTCTTACTTCACTTAATAATAGTTGATGAGTTCTTGATTGGTGCTACTCAGTTGCAGTTAAGCTCTTGTTCGAAAGAACTGAGTAGCTGAGCAAGCTTTCTCTTTTCAGATCGTAGAGTTGAGCGTTGAGTGTTCTTCAGTGTTTTGTTCAATGCTTGCTTAGTTGAATCATCTGCTGATGTTTTGCATATATGAGGTCTTTGAAATCTATCCGTTGAAGACATCCGTTGAAGCATTAAATGCATTTGACATTTCTAAACTTTGATGGAGACTTTTCTGCACATCTTCTGATTAGCAGTCTGGCCCACTGACACAACAGACTGCTATCTCACCTAACACTTGAAAATGTGTTTTTCTTTGACCCATGGTACTTTCCTTAGCTTCTTCAATACGTTTCTTTGTTGTATACTAAGGATATCTTTTATGTCATTGTGTCTGTCGAGGCCTTCAATGTTTATAATCAATTCCACATTTGTTGGGATTTATCCTTAAACAAATGGTCAAGGCTCGATGCTTCTAACACAAGCAGATGATGCTCTATGATTCTGATCGTGGTGTCTTGCCACCTTGGTGCTTGATCCGATTCTAGCAAACTAGAACACTACGATTTCTCTTAAGGACTAGCACACTGCGATCTTCACTTGCTTGTCTTGTAGACTCTACGTTTCTGAGAGCACACTACGATCTCTGAGTTAGCTCGGCAAACATTTGGACCACTCTACGATTTCAGGAGAAGCGCTTTAAGGCAGACATACTACAATCCTCGATGCTCTACAATACTAGCAAACTAGAACACTACGATTTCTCTTAAGGACTGGCACACTACGATCTTCACTTGCTTGTCTTGCAGACTCTACATTTCCGAGAGCACACTTCGATCTCTGAGTTGGCTCGGCAAACATTTGGACCACTCTACAATTTCAGGAGAGGCCCTTCAAGGCAGACATACTACAATCCTCGATGCTCTACGATTCTACCTTGGCTTCTCCAAACTCTTGATCAGCTTGATAGACTACAATTTTGTTGAAGCCTATCTATTACATCTCAAGACATAGATCAAACTAACATCTTTGATCTCTTCATCTATACATTCATTTACAGAATGATAAACATTAAAAACTTAGATCAACCTAACAAATTTGATCTATCACTAAGTCCTTGTACATATATTCCTTGAAGGACTTTACATATAATTATGAACATTTACTTTAAACATCAAATCAAAATATGCACTCTCCCAACAACCTTAACCTGTAATACATGACCAATGTGACGCCCCCAAAATAGGTCCATTGCATCCAACCCATTCTGAGTCGCCAAATACATGGTACAGAAATAACTACAACTTTATTATTACAACATATAAACTTTGAGTTTAAATACGATATTGCCATCTCATAATATCCACACGCAAATAAATCCCCATCATAATTATTGATTCATTATTTTACAAAAATGGTGAGGACTACTAAACAACTCTCTCTAGAACCTTCATTCCATACCCCACTAGTACTCGCTACATTCTCGCCTCCCGAGAAGAAAAATGGAACAACAAGGAAAAGGGTGAGCTCAACTAGCCCAATAAAGAATATTATGACTAAGATAATATACAACAAATTATCGTTAGTCTTCAACGAGGAAAAATCGATAGAATACAATAGACAACAAATTTTAAATCAATATTTTAGCAATGAAATAATAATTCATAGAAGAGTTACGTAGAGAATGAAATCTACTATAATCTATGAATTTAATTCATCCATCATCAATATTTTATCCTGTAACATCAATCAATATACATACGGAATCAAATATTCATCTTTGCACTACTGTGCCAAAGATATTCATCATTGGTCATGTTCATTTAAACACTGTTCATCTTTGCACTACTGAGGCCAAAGATATTAATCAATCGGTCATGTTCATCTCAACACTGCTCATCTTTTGCACTACATGCCAAAGATATTCTTCAGAAATCATTCATCTTTGCACTCTGTGCCAAAGATATTCAATAATATCATCATTTAAGGCGAGGATGATGAAAATATTTTTAAAGAAACGAATCCAGTGAAACAAAATGACAAGGATTAAGGATTTAGGATTCGTACTTTGTTTTATCCATGTTTAAAAATACCTCAAAAATAATCATAGTGGTGTAAAATTCAAGAATGATCAAAACATGGATACAATCAAAGCTAGTATCCGAATAGATATTTTAGATTAAAAGAAGAAATTTTATTTTTGGTGAATAGTATCAGATATCGTGAATAGTGCCAGATACGTGAATAGTAACTCAGACACCAAAAGATAGAAATTCTACAAAAACATCTTCACGCCTTCATGAATAGTACTTGTGAATAGTAACTCGTGAATAAGAACTCATGAATAGTAACTCGTGAATAGTAACTCATGAATAGTAACCCATGAATAGTAACCCCAGACATGAAAAAGTTCCAAATTTGATAAAACTTCAGATCAACATTTCAAATTATAATGATATTGAAGAAATAATATCATTCTGAAAAAAATAATATCCCTTACCTCGAAAGATCAAGACTTCTAAATTGAAACAGGATATAAGCTATGACTTGGACTTGCACCGTATAGCAATACTCAAAGTATACTCAAAATACTCACAAGAATACTCGATAATATAGAGAGAAAACTTGATTTCGTGTGTGATTTTCAATTCTAACCTAAGCACCCTATTTATAGGAAAATGCTTAGAACACCAAAAGCAGAAAATTTAATAAATTAATAATATAATTATATTATTTTCTACACATGTCTAGAATCTGATTTCAGCCATCAAACACATGCCACCTTCTAGAAAAAATAAGAAAAACGTTTTTCTAATTTTAAATATTTTAAACTTCCAAAAATCAATTATTTGAGCTTTGAACTTCAATAATTCATAATAAATAGCCCTTTCATCAGAAAATTCGAATCTCAATGAGTTTTTATAGGAAATTCAATTCTCTACAACTTTGCAGAAGAAAGTTTTTCCAAATTCCAATCAAAATTGACCGAAATCCACAAACGGGCAATTTTACATGTTATAATCAAATTTTCGATCAATAAATGGGGTCCACCGACATGTTTAACATGTTTTAAACATTTATTGCAACAAAAATACTCTTCCTCCTCAGTATACTCATATATCCCACATTCGTTGTAAAAAAAATATCACAGATTAATATATTATTAAAATAATATATTTAAATGAATTATTTTATCGAGAAAAAGATAAAATATTAATTTTCAACAATTGTCATTTTAAAATTTTCTCCATCTATATCCACATAAAATCAATATTTTCTCATCATATAAATCAATAATTAATTATTCACAAATAATATTACGTAATCACAATATTGACAACGAGGCAGGTTCAGGAAAGAGGGGCTTTCAATAAGAATTTCTTCTTCTTTGGCGCGCAATTAGGTGACCAAACCTCTCCTTAGATGAGAACTTTCTAGACATTGCCAATAATGTTATCTAATAATATTATTAGAGATAATATGAATTATTGCTTCGATAAGAAAAAATTGTGTAATGACAATTATTGAAACAATGACAATATAAAATATCAACGCAGACAATTATTAACTCAATAAAATATTGAATAGTAATTCATCAGTAACCATTATTGAGTAGTGCCTTCTTACGTAAGAATCAATAATTGGTACAATACTGGTGTGCTTCTTTGTTCAACAACGCGTCTTAGTGTGTTTTGACCACCGGGTATTCCAACAAAGATAATTTGGTAACAACTACGCAGATATTTAAAAACAACTTATATTTTTCGTTTTCTTCATCCAATCACTTTCAGTTATGGGCCCACACATGGTCATGCAGGCCATAAATCACGAATATTCCCCGACAAAGATCGAATATTCCACGACCAAACGAATATTCCCCGACGATAATGAATATTTTATAACCACTTGCTTAATTTGAAATATTTGCATATTTAACCCTTAACTATCCACATTAATCAAATCAACCCTTACTATTTCAAAATAATAAATAAAGGAAATTCCTTTTATTTAAAAATTTTGGGGTCTTACAACCTCCCTCCTTATGAAATTTCGTCCTCGAAATTGGACGACGTACTGGTGTTTTGAAAAGGTGAGGATACCTCGCTTTCATTTCAAGTTTCCAACTCCCGGTCATTTCCTCTATAAGCATGATTCCTCCACAAAACTTTAACTTGTGGTATAACCTTTCTTGGCGTAGGACATGCTCCTTCCTATCCAAAATCTTGACAGTACCTCCTCATACGTTAAGTCTTGGCTATCTCGTCTGGGTTCTAACTCTATAACGTGGTTGGGTCTTTCACATATTAACGAAATACGGATATGTGAAACACATTATGAACACGAGACATACTCGGAGGTAACGCAAGTCTATAGGCTACATTTCCTACTCGGTCAAGAATTTGAAATGGACCAATAAATCATGGATTGAGCTTTCCTCTCTTCCCAAATCTTGTAACTCCCTTCCATGGAGCAACTCGCAACAATACATGATCCCTACATTAAATTCCACGTCCTTTCGATGAAGATCCGCATAACTCTTTTGTCGATCTTGTGCCGGTTTTATATCGTTGTCGAATCATTTGGATCTTTTCGGTGAGTCATACGTATTTAACTCGGGTCCCAACAATGTTGCTTCACCCACCTTATCCCAACATATTGGAGAAGCGACATTTTCGTCCATATAATGCTTGAATGGAACCATGCCTATATTTGTTTAATAACTATTGTTGTATGAGAATTCCACCAATGGCAAGTACTTATCCCAACTTCCTTTGAAATCTAGGACACGAGTTTTAATATATCTTCAAGAGTTTGAGTAGTCCTTTACGATTGCCCATCCGTTTGAGGATGGTATGCCAAGCCAGAATCGTAAATTCGTGCCCATAGCTTTCTACAAACTAACCCAAAATCATGAAGTGAATCTTGGGTCACGATCTAAAACTATGGATCTTGGCATGCCATGCAATCTCACAATCGCATTTACGTACATACGAGAAAGGCGTTCAAGGAATAAGTCTCTCGTGATCGTAAGAAATGAGCGAGACTTGGTTAATCTAATAACCCAAATAGCATTGATGCCTTGAGAAACCGCAGGAAGACCCGTAACGAAAATCCATAGTAATGTGTTCCCACTTCCATTAGGAATCTCAAGTGGTTGCAACGGACCCTTAGGTACAAGATGCTCCGCCTTTACACACGCTGGCAAGTTAAACACATCGAGATAAACTTTGCAATCTCTCTCTTCATATTGTTCCACCAAAATGTATGTCGAAGATCACGATACATTTTAGTACTTCGAGGATGGATTGCAAATGGCGTATTGTGTGCCTCCATCATAATCTTGTACTTCAAATCGTAGTCGTTAGGAACACAAAGTCTAGAGTGGACTCAAGTATTCCTTCTTCATCAATTCTCGCTTAGGAATAGCTTCTTCTTGTACTTTTTCTTCTTCATACGCATCAACTCCGGATTCGGTGGCTTGAGCAACCTTAACTTTTCTATTAAAGTTGGCTCTGTCGTATACTTGACATCATCGCCTTTTCGTTCGCATATGATCTTCTACTCAACGCGTCACTACCACGTTCGCTTTTCCAAGATGGTATGGTTAGAATATGTGCGAAATGAGTCGCCTCTTGAGCTCTTGGAAAATCTTCTCGCATTCCTCGCTCCATAATGAATTTTGTATCTTTTCGAGTCACTAAGTTAAGCGGAGTAGCGATTCAAGAAAATCCTTCCACGAATCTCGATAATAACCAACTAAGCCTAGAAAGCTACGTATTTCGATTCGACTTAGGTTGCTCTCAAGCGTGACTCATATCCCAATCTTGGATAAGACGTCACAATGACACTTATCGATTTACTATCGCGCGCGAATATGACGTCCCCTAGAGAGAGTCGGCTTAGGTGAATTCCACAAAGGAAGTCACAAAATAAAGGCTCAGTACCAAATTCTATAGTTGAATTTTTAACTCACGAAGTTCAATAGGAGCCATTCGATATGAGATTTTAGAAATGAGTTTTGTCTGGGGTTCAAAGTCGATACAAAATTTAATATCGGGCTTTGGGAGTAAGCCAAGAAATTCTTCGTAAATACGTCGGGAAAAATCAATAACAACAAGAATATTATTCAAATCGGCGTGTCTTTATTCAAATCCATAACATGGACTAAGAAAACTTGACATCCGTAATAAAACGAATGACTTCATGGCTTGATATGAAAATGTTTGACTACAATGGTTTGATTGCTTGAATTCGAATAACAGGTTGCTTAGGAATATGAAAACTAACAACCTTACAAAAGCAATCAATTTGGCATGATGAGTAGTTAACCTTAAAATCACATCAAAAGCAAATATCTCTATAGAAATAAGGTTAACAGGTAATGTGATAGTGCCAACTTGAATCAAGCAAGATTTTTAAACAACGGATGTAATGAAAGTTTCTCCTAATGGAGTCTCCACAGATAGGTCAAAGTTTAATTTCTTCGTAGTCAAGTTCAAACGTTGAGCGCAAGTAAGAGAGATAAAAGAATGGGTAGAACCAATATCTAGTAAGGTATATACTTCGCAAGAATTTATAATTAACTAACGTGCTAACTTCGTTCGGGTTCCTCGCATTTTAATTTGGTCACGATAAACGCTCTTCCACGAACCAGATTGACTTTGACTTTTTTCGGGACATCCTTTTGAGTCACCATTCTCGCTGGATGGGTTTCGATATCGTATAATCTCGAGCAATATGTCCTTCCTTTCCACAACTATAGCATACCTTGAACTGCTAGGCGGCCAATGATATGTCCCTCTTTCCGCATTTGTAACATACGACCGGTGGTCGTTCTCCTCCCTTAGAACCGATTCTTTCGCAAACACTATCGTCTTCACATGTTCGTTGTTAAATCTCCTCTTTTAAAATCTCTCCTCGACTCGCTTCTTCTATTTTCATGGCCATGATTACCACCGAGTGGTTCGCCTTTGTCAGATTCTTCTTTCTCTTTGGTTATCGTTATTACGATGACTGCTATCTTGATATGATCTCGGTTATGGTCCCTCGGTTGAGCGTACTCGTTATCTCGCTCTAACAATCTGAGCCCCATTGACAACATCTCGAATAGAGAGAAAATTTATGAGAAATGAGATATCTTGATGTATGTCGGGTTTCAAACCTCTCGAAACATCCGCGTCATACGTTCCTCATTCTCCACCAAATGAGGTGCAAACTGGATAACTCTGCGAACTTCCTTTCGTCTTTGGGACACACCGTCATGTTATTCTGCTCTAGTCTAATAAACTCCATTTCCTTCATACGACGAATACTTTCGAGGAAGTACTTGTCATTGAATGCTTCTGAAACATCTCCCATGACACGCCGAGTGCGGTGGATGGGTACGCTTCCTGATTCCCACCAAAGAATCGCCTCGCCACGGAACATAAAGGTGGCGAATGGAACTTTCGTGTTCCGCGTGCATCCCAAGACATCGAATATCTTGGTAATTTGTTTGACCCACGTCTCGCACTTTAATCGGATCCCGGCTTTCCCTGCAATCGGTGGTCCCAACTCTTTGAAGCGCCGTCATTTGTGACCACCCGTGAATTGCTATCATTTCCTCCTGTATTTTGAACACGAGTCTCCTCGTCTGCGATTTTGCATGAGCTGCAAAAAACTTCTAAACATCCCTCATTCCTCATCTCGCTTCGAAAGGGTGTTGTTTCACAGGAGGAACATTGCCCGACTGTCAGACGTTCTCCTCGTTGGTGAGTACATGCATCTCCACGGTCTCATTTACTCCTTTGTTAATATTCTCAATCGACATTCTCAAACATCGTCATAAAATAAAGGTTAATTAAGGAAATCAATATATCACATAATATCCTATATCTTCGACTAACTAACAAATAAGCTTAGGTAGGACACACTAGCGAAGGATTTACTCGTCTCTCCCTCCTAGTTCTATTCCCCGATCTCCGCCAGAGATCATATCCCTAAGCTCTGATACCAACTGTGACGCCCCCAAAATAGGTCCATTCCATCCAACCCATTCTGAGTCGCCAAATACATGGTACAGAAATAACTACAACTTTATTATTACAACATATAAACTTTGAGTTTAAATACAGATATTGCCATCTAGACAATATCCACACGCAAATAAATCCCCATCATAATTATTGATTCATTATTTTACAAAAATGGTGAGGACTACTAAACAACTCTCTCTAGAACCTTCATTCCATACCCCGACTAGTACTCGCTACATTCTCGCCTCCTGAGAAGAAAAATGGAACAACAAGGAAAAGGGTGAGCTCAACTAGCCCAGTAAAGAATATTATGACTAAGATAATATACAACAAATTATCGTTAGTCTTCAACAGGAAAAATCGATAGAATACAATAGACAACAAATTTTAAATCAATATTACAGCAATGAAATAATAATTCATAGAAGAGTTACGTAGAGAATGAAATCTACTATAATCTATGAATTTAACGATCCATCATCAATATTTTATCCTGTAACATCAATCAATATACATCCGGAATCAAATATTCATCTTTGCACTACAGCCAAAGATATTCATCGATTGGGTCATGTTCATTTAAACACACATTCATCTTTGCACTCACTGTGCCAAAGATATTAATCAATCGGTCATGTTCATCTCAACACTGTTCATCTTTGCACTACATGCCAAAGATATTCTTGAGAATCATTCATCTTTGCACACTCTGAGGCCAAAGATATTCAATAATATCATCATTTAAGATCGAGGATGATGAAAAATATTTTTAAAGAAACAAATCCAAATTGAAACAAAATGACAAGGATTAAGGATTTAGGATTCGTACTTTGTTTTATCCATGTTTAAAAATACCTCAAAAATAATCATAGTGGTGTAAAATTCAAGAATGATCAAAACATGGATACAATCAAAGCTAGTATCCGAATAGATATTTTAGACGAAAAGAAGAAATTTTATTTTTCTATTGAATAGTCATCAGTATCGTGAATAGTGTCAGATATCGTGAATAGTCGAGTACACGTGAATAGTAACTCAGACACCAAAAGATAGAAATTCTACAAAAACATCTTCACGACTCATGAATAGTACTTGTGAATAGTAACTCGTGAATAGTAACTCATGAATAGTAACTCGTGAATAGTAACTCATGAATAGTAACCCATAAATAGTAACCCCAGACATGAAAAAGTTCCAAATTTGATAAAACTTGAGATCAAATTTTTGATTATAATGATATTGAAGAAATAATATCATTAAAAAAAAAATAATATCCCTTACCTCGAAAGATCAAGACTTCTAGTTGAAACAGGATATAAGCTATGACTTGGACTTGCACCAGTATAGCAATACTCAAAGTATACTCAAAATACTCACAAGAATACCGATAATATAGAGAGAGAAAACTTACATTTACGGTGTGATTTTCAATTCTAACCTAAAGCACCCTATTTATAGGAAAATGCTTAGAACACCAAAGCAGAAAATTTAATAAATTAATAATATAATTATATTATTTTCTACACATGTCTAGAATCTGATTTCAGCCATCAAACACATGCCACCTTCTAGAAAAATAAGAAAAACGTTTTTCTAATTTTAAATATTTTAAACTTCCAAAATCAATTATTTTGAGACTTTGAACTTCAATAATTCATAATAAATAGCCCTTTCATCAGAAAATTCGAATCTCGCGAGTTTTTATAGGAAATTCAATTCTCTACAACTTTGCAGAAGAAAGTTTTCCAAATTCCAATCAAAATTGACCGAAATCCACAAACGGGCAATTTTACAAAGTTATAATCAAATTTCAAATAATAAATGGGGTCCACCGACATGTTTAACATGTTTTAAACATTTATTGCAACAAAAATACTCTTCCTCCTCGTATACTCATATATCCCACATTCGATTTGTAAAATATATCAAGTTAATATATTATTAAAATAATATATTTAAATGAATTATTTTATCGAGAAAAGATAAAATATTAATTTTCAACAATTGTCATTTTAAAATTTTCTCCATCTATATCCACATAAAATCAATATTTTCCTCATCATATAAATCAATAATTAATTATTCACAAATAATATTACAGAATCACAATATTGACAACCGAGCGGTTCCAGGAAAGGGGGCTTTCAATAAGAATTTCTTCATCGACGGCGCAATTAGGTGACCAAACCTCTCCTTGCATGTAACTTTCTAGACATTGCCAATAATGTTATCTAATAATATTATTAGGATAATATGAATTATTGCTTCGATAAAGAAAAAATCGTGTAATGACAATTATTGAAACAACAAAGAATATAAAATATCAACGCAAGCAATTATTAACTCAATAAAATCTTGAATAAGTAATTATCGTAACCATTATTGAGTAGTGCCTTCTTCACGTAAGAATCAATAATTGGTGCAATACCGTGCTACTCTTGTTCAACAACGCGTACTTAGTGTGTTTTAACCAACCGAGTATTCCAACGATATTACTTCAGAATAACTACTGTACCAATTATTTAAAAACAACTTATATTTGTCGTTTTCTTCATCCAATCACTTTCCGTTATGGGGCCCATACATGGTTTGCTTCATCGCATTACGAATATTCCCCAGATGCGATTTAATATTCCACGACCAAACGAATATTCCCCGACGATAATGAATATTTTATAACCACTTGCTTAATTTGAAATATTTGCATATTTAACCCTTAACTATCCACATTAATCAAATCAACCCTTACTATTTCAAAATAATAAATAAAGGAAATTCCTTTTTATTTAAAAATTTTGGGGTCTTACAACCAATACCTTATCCAATGTGTCAAGAAGCATGTTAAACAATAGAATCAAATATTTAATTAGTGGTTATAAATTTTCAAATGTTAAGTCCGAAAGATATTCACGAGCTATGTTATTTGATTTCATAGTTTCTTACAAACTGACTTTGTGTTATGTGTATGTAAAGTACATAATGACTTACGTATATGATTATACTTTTAAGTTAGAATCGTATGTGTATGATAAACTTATATATCAAGTTTGTGTATCAGATGTACATAGCTAATGAATATCCTATATACGTAATTATGTTATAATAGGGTTCGAAAAGTATCGATAAGCTGTATTTTGGTAAACTACGCTTGAGGCAAGTATCCTAACCTATGCATTTACTTTTTGCAAGGAATCTATGATTACACAAGTTTTCTAACTTACAGGACTTAACTATTATGCAAGTATCTAAAACTTATTTCTTTGATGCAAGTACTCAAACCCTACTCTTTATTGAGCATTACATTAGCTTGTACTTTTATTGGTTGTACAAGTAAATAATTGAAAGTATAATTCTTGTCTTATGACATAAGACTTCATAGTTATAATAGATTTGTATATATTCCTTGAACTTTGATTTCAAGTATTGAACTTATAATTGTTCTTATATACATTTAAAGAGCGGTTTATGCCATTTGATTCGGCTAGACCTAAATCGTAATTTGAAAGCGATCCAAACCAATTGATTTGTGCGGAATCTAGTATTAACTGAGATGAATAACCTTCTTTGAAGGGGAAACTATATTTGTCGGGAGACCGACGTGCGCGCTTGAGTACGATTAAATGATATGAATAACGTAGGGTACTTTAGGCTGATCACCTGTTGTACTCATTTTTTGTTGGGTTATCAGTATATTACTGTTAATTCTAGTAGAAGTTCATAATCCTTAGTGACTGCTCAATATTCATAAACTTGAAATCTTGAAATGATTAAGTATTGAATCTTATTGATATTTTCTGTCCTTGACGACTATTGTTGAGAACCATTGATACTTCTTGCTATCCTTGAACTATCATTATTATTGTACCCTTGAGAAATTTTAAACTATATTAAACACCATTATTGCTATATTACTTGTTGAGCAAACTTTGTGCTCATTCTTGCTTTCCCTAAAAACATTTAAGTTAAGGCAGAGCAAAGTGGACCCTCGGGCACTGATAAGGGCAAGGGCAAAGCTACGGAGTAGCTTTTTATGTTATTTTAGAATTATTATGAATATGTAATGACCTAAATTATGTTATGTATTAGTTATGTCTAAACTATGTTTAAGGTATATAAGAGATGTTTAAGTTTCGAAACCTTGGGACATGAATGATTATATTAAATGAATGTAATTTATTCTGTTATTTTCGTTGCATGAGTTGTTATTTAGTCACTAGATTTGTAGTACGTGATACACCGAATTCGAGACGTGAGTGGTTTAATTTTGGGGGCGTCACAAGTTGGTATCAAAGCCAGGTTATAAACCTTAGGAACGAGAGTCCTTAGATTATAACTTAGAAGAACTTAGAAGATAGGAAGGGATGCAACTCATGTAGAGTTTTCATAGAGAGAGAGACTTAGTGTGGGGGAATAAAATTTCATTCCAGTCGGTGGAGCTTATTTCCCGAATCCTTATCCGGTTCGGGCCTTAACTGAGGTTCAGTGGTTATTATATGAGTTAATGAACTTATGTTTATTTAACATTCTAATGGAGTTGTTGTTTGTTTTGTCTTATGTTGGTGGTTGTAGGATGACAGACTTGGGAGGACCCAGTAGAGTGATAGAGGAGGAGCCCCGAGATATACACGTAGTGTATGAGGCACCATTGATAAATGAGCCCATTTCGGCAGTGGCTCATATCGATGATGAGGATGAGGAGGGGGAGATGGAGCCATTTTCTGTAGAGTCGAATCCAGAGGAGGAAACCATGGAGGATGAGCCCATAGAAGATCCAGATAAGACTACATTTGAGGATCAGATGCTAGGTGAGTATGAGGAGCACATTTTTGAGTTAGGATGTAGAGTCGAGGAGTTAGAGGCTGAGGCTCATGAGAGGCAACTGAAGATGCAGGAGTTGGAAGTAGAACTTGCGTATCACAAGGAAACAGGAGTACAAATGGGCACTCTTTTTCACCATTCGATAGCTAGGAATGTTGAATTGGAAGGTAAGCTGGAGGAGTCTGAGCAGAGGGAGCTTAGTGAGAATGCTAAGAAGGAGGTTCTTCGGGCACATCTGGAGATGGAAGTGATGGAGATGATCCACTTCGAGGAGAAGTTAGAAGAAGCTAATGATAGAGCATGAGACCTGGAAGATGAGGTGAGATGCAAGAGGAAGAAGATGAACAAGATGGGCTATGCTTTGCGCACGGCCATTGAGAGATTGATTGATGGTGTATATCATTACCCAGCAGAGCAGGGACAAACTCGACACACCATAAGCTGAGATTTGGTGGCGCACATAACACAGAAGGAGTACAATAGCGCTGTGGAGCGCGTGATGATAGATTGAGGTCTAGGTGTTAATAGTTTGGTAGTAGTAGTTGGTAGTCATTTATTATTTGTTGTTGTAATCCTAATCTTTAGTGTGAGATATGGGATAACTATGCGAACCCCAAACTTTGGTAAAATGTTAGAGGGGTAGTATGTTAGTATTTGTCCCCATCTTTTGTGATATTAGGGGATATGTGTTGACATTTATAGAAGTATGTTAAGAATGATCATGTTGATGTAATGATTTGGCATATGAATTTAAATGATCTTATTTCAAAAATGTGTTATAAAATCTTATTCCTTTTTCACTTGAGAAATGTTTAAGTAATAAAACAAGATAATAAAAATGAAAATTTTGTGATGCAGAAAATGTCGCCAAGACGTAGACCAGCGACACCGGAAGAGTCAGTCAATAACAAGAGAGAGCAAGTAGACCCTATCCAAAGATTAGTAGATTTGTTAGGGGAGGCTCTTAGGGGAAGGAACAATGAACCTGGTCGCCCCAACTCTCAAGCAGCTCCAGTCACAAACTTTAAGGACTTTAAGAGTGTAGGACCTCCGGAATTCGCAGCTAATACCAATTCGATCATAGCTCAGACATGGATCAAAGGGATAGAAAAGGCCTTCACCATCGCTCATGTGGGTGAAGACCAGAAGACAGTGTTTTCCACCTATATGATGAGAGGCGAGGCGAACTACTGGTGGGAGGTGAATCAGCAAAGAGTAGGAGAAGGGATAATAGCATGGGAAAGGTTCAAGACTCTATTTTTCGAGAACTATTTCCCGAATAGCATGAAGAATATAATGGAGGCGAAGTTCTTAGAAATTAAGCAGAGAGATATGACGGTGGCACAATACGCGGCTAAGTTCATTGAGCTAGCTCGGTTTACAGAACACTAAGTAGAAGATGAAGAGAAGAAAGCTAGACGTTTTGAGCAATGGCTGAAACCTTGGTTGTTCAACAAGGTGTCAGTTCTTCAGATTGATTCTTTTGAGACAGTGCTGAAGAAGGCCATTATTGCAAAGGGAGGTAGTAAAGCTTTGAGTTTGTACAACAAGTAGAAGAAATGTAAGAACACGGGAGGAGATAGCCGTGAATGAAGCATCAGTGGGGGAAGTAATTTAGGAAATAGGAAGTAGGAGAATCACAACAACAACAAACATCACAACAATCAAGTGGGGAAGTTTCGTGGAGAGTTTAAGAAGAGGGCAGATGGATGCCCAAAATGTGGGAAGAATCACCAGGGTGAGTGCTGGAAAGGGCGTAGTACTTGTTACAACTACATCCAAGAAGGGCATATTTCACCCAACTGCCCGAAGCCCAAGAAGATCAAAGGTTGTTTCGCTTGTGGCTCGGCGGACCACCTGATTAAAGATTACTCAAAGAAAGAGAGCGGCGGAGGAAGCGGCCAGCAAGGGGGAAACAACAAACTAATGATTGGCAAACTGACGCCATCCAACCATCCAACTATCAGAACATTTAACATAACCGTCCAGGATGCAGTAGCTGTGAAGGACGTGGTGTCAGGTATTATCCCAATCAATAATATAAATGTCTATGTATTATTTGATTCGGGTACCACCTGTTATTTTGTTTCTGAGGAATTTTCTAGTCGACTTAATTTACCCCGAGAACGATTAGGAAATCCTTTGAACGTAGAAGTTGCGAATAAGGAAATAATCCCTGTAGAATATGTTTACCGAAATTATCGCACAAACATTAGAGATCATAAACTAAGCGTAGACTTGATCTCAATAAGATTGGGAGAGTTTGACGGAATATTGGGAATGGATTGGTTGTATAACCATGTTGCGATAATTGATTGTCAGAAGAAAAGTGTAAACCTTCAGACTCCGAATAAGTCTAAGGTAGTGTTTTATGGTAGCTCATCGCTTAAGCAATCATGTTGCCTTACGATGATGCAGGCCAAGAAATTGTTAGGGAAATGATGTGTAGGTTATTTAGCTTACATTGTTGATACTCGAAAAAAGGGAGTGGAAATTAAGGATATATTCGTAGTGAGAGAATTCTAAGATGTATTTCTGGATGATCTGCCTGGTCTTCCGCCAGATATAGAGAAATTGAATTCATAATAGACTTAGCACCGGGAACGACACCGATTTTGAAAGCCCCATATCATATGGCACCAGTCAAAATGAAGGAATTGATGATATAATTACAAGAGTTACTAGATAAGGGTTACATTCAGCCAAGTGTGCCTCCTTAGGGAGCACTAGTGTTGTTTATAAAGAAGAAGAAGGATGGATCGATTAGGCTCTATATCGACTATCGAGAGTTGAACAGAGTAACGATCAAGAATAGATATCTGTTTCCAAGGATAGACGACCTTTTCGATCAACTGAAGGGAGTGAAGTGTTTCTCGAAGATAGATCTATGGACGGGCTATCACCAGTTGAAAGTACGGGAGGAGGACATATCAAAGACGACGTTCCGAACACGTTACAGACATTTTGAATTTCTGGTGATGTCATTCGGGTTGACAAATGCTCCGGCATCATTTATGGACTTGATGAATCGAGTCTTCAAGCCATTTTTGGATAAATTTGTAGTAGTTTTCATCGACGATATCTGGATCTACTCAAAGAGGGAAGAACATGCCGAACATCTGAAGATGGTTTTGGAGGTGTTAAGGAAGGAGAAGCTGTATGTAAAGTTTTCCAAGTATGAATTTTGGATGAAGAAGGTTTAATTCTTAGGACACGTGGTGGATACGGATGGAATTTTAGTAGACCCTGCAAAGGTAGAAGCAGTGAGTAATTGAGAGCAACCAAAGACGCCAACCGAAGTAAGAAGTTTCTTTGGGTTAGCTGGGTACTATCAAAGATTTATCCAGGATTTTTCTAAGATAGCAACCCCGTTGACCAATCAAATGAGGAAGACGGTGAAGTTCATGTGGACGAACAAGTGCAAAGAAAGTTTTCAAAAACTGAAGAAGAGACTAAGCGAAGCGCCTGTATTATCATTATCAGATGATATGGAAGGATTTGTGGTGTATAGTGATGCGTCGCACAAAGGACTTGGATGTGTGCTAATGCAGCATGGCAAGGTCATTGCGTACGCATCGCGACAATTGAAGGATTACGAAAAATGATACCCTACTCATGACTAAGAGTTAGCGGCCGTAGTTTTTATGTTAAAGATTTAGAGACATTATTTGTACGGAGAGAAATGTGAGATATACACGGACCACAAGAGTCTGAAATATATCTTCACACAGAAGGAGTTGAACATGCGTCAGATAAGGTGGTTAGAATTAATCAAGGATTATGACTGTCATATTCTTTATCACCCGGGAAAGGCAAACGTAGTAGCCGACGCGTTAAGCAGGAAAGGTAGGGAGAAGTTGCTTCAGCTGACAACTCATGAGGAGTTAATAAAGGAAATGAAGAAATTGGAGATAGAACTATAGAGACCGGGGAGGTCTGAAGAAAAATTGTTTGCAGTGGAAACTCGTCCAACCTTGTTGGTCAGAGTAAAGGAACCATAAGAGAAGGATGATGAATGCGAGAAAATCAGGAACATGATCACATAAAATGAAGAAGAGAGATTCAAAATGGATAAAGATGGTATTTTGAGATTCGTAGGGAGAGTGTGGGTACCAGCGGTAATCGAGTTGAGGGAAAAAATATTGCACGAGGCATACAATACGACGTATTCCGTTCATCCAGGAGGCATAAAGATGTACCAAGATTTGAGGAAACTTTTTTGGTGGCCCAATCTGAAATGAGAAATCGCAGAGTGCACTAGTAAATGTCTTACTTGTCAGCGGCTCAAAGCAGAGCACCAGCGGCCGAGTGGGCTACTTCAACTATTGGAAATACCAAAGTGGAAATGGGAGCACATTACGATGGACTTCGTGGTGGGACTCCCAGTCACGCAGAAGAGTTTTGATGCCATTTGGGTTATCGTAGATCGACTAACGAAGACGGCTCATTTTCTACCAATTAAGATCCGATATAATTTGAACCAGTTAGCGAGCCTGCACGTAAAGGAAATTGTTTCACGACATGGAGTGTCGGTGTCAATTGTCTCTGATCGAGATCCGCGCTTCACATCAAAATTCTGGAAAAGCTTGCAAGAGAGGATGGGAACACAACTGAGGTTAAGTACCGCTTATCATCCATAAACAGACGGACAAAGTGAGCGAACGATATAAACACGGAAGGACATGATTAGAACTTGCGTGATGGACTTCAAGGGAAGTTGGGATGATCATCTACCCCTAGTGGAATTTGTTTATAAAAATAGTTACCATGCGAGTATCGGCATGCCACCGTACAAAGCTCTTTACGGGAGAAAATGTCGAACGCCATTATGTTGGGACGAAGTTGGAGAACGATGAATATTGGGACCAGAGTTAGTGCAACAAATCGCAGATGCGGTGATAGTGATAAGAGCTAGACTAGTAGCTGCACAAGATCACCAGAAGAAATACACAGATTTGTATCATCAGGACCGCGACTTTGAAGTCAGAAGTTATGTGTTCTTAAAAGTATCTCCCTGGAAGGGAAAAATACGGTTCGACAAGAAGGGAAAATTGAGTCTGAGGTTCATAAGACCATTCGAGATATTGAAACAAGTGGGCGCAGTGGTGTACAAAGTTGCATTACCACCCGAGTTGGAGCACATCCAAAACGTGTTTCACATCTCCTTGTTGCATCCGTATAAGCTCGACTACAAACACGTGATTTCCTACGAGCCCATTCAAGTGGAGAAGAATTTGGCGTATGAATAAATTCCTATTTAAATATTAGATAGAAAAGAGCAGACATTAAGAAATAAAATTATATCTTCTATGAAAGTACTTTGGAAAAACTACGACACCGAGGAGGCCACGTGGGAATTAGAAGATAGGATGCGAAGGGACTATCCCCATCTATTTGTGTAATACTGTACCAATTCTGAGGACGGAATTTTTATAAGGGGGGAGGATGTAAGAACCGTGAATTTAATGAATAAATATTTACTTTGATATAATAAGAAAATGAACATTTATTTGAATATAAATATTGATGTGTTGTGAGATGAGTAATTCAATTAATTCAAATTGAATTTATAAGAATTGGGAAAAATGTGGAGTTTATGATAAGCTCGAAGAATGCCTTGTGCAGTACGATAATGAGAATTATGATGATTTAATTGATTAAAGAAGGAATTCATAAGTGAATGATTAATTAATAATATATTGTCAATTAGTTGTTATTATGAGTAATAGCATATTAATGAATAAATAATTGATTAATATTTGCTACCTCTTTTTTAGTCTTAAGAAAAGAGCTCTAACTCATGCAAGCATATATGCGTCAACAAGCAATACAGAGCAAGTAAAGTATCGATCCCACAGAGAAAGTTGTTTAATTCAAATCGCTATGCATTAATTAATTCACTATATTTATATGCTCAAACTAACAACTAAGATTAGTTTGTTCTCGAGTTGCAAATAGCAACTAAAATAATAATAAACGGAATAAATCAAATCTAGAAATAATGGGATCCTAACTTCATTTAATACTTTATTCAATCGCCACTATTATGCATGACTTGTTCACATATCGCAAGAAAGTAGCCAAGAGCACTAAAAGAGTATTAGCCATTTTTCAATGCACTAAGACCTACTTACACAGCATCCACAGATGATAGACTCTATGTAATCATCAATATAACTAAAATCACTACATGTCTATGTGAAATTGCAACTATATTGATTTTAAGTTCAAGCCCTTATTTTAACTTATACGGTGAAACAGTATATGTCTATCTGGTTCACAAAATAAATAAGCCATATTACACAGCCCTATATTCGTATACTATCATTATTACAATCCATATTTGCATGTTCATTGTCAATTCCATACAAATACTGAAACGAATGGTGATCAGGCATTCATACATGCAAAACAATCATGATAGACATCCCATATGATATGTAAAATAATCCAGCATTTAAGCATGTAATCAAACTACATATTAAAATCCGTTAGAATCCCGTAATAGAGTTTAGTTCATGACTGAACCAAAAGCCATTATGGGATCAAATCTAAACATGATTAATAAACAAATAATTGAAAGATGAAAGATAGAAACAATCAAACCCAATTGCTAAATATAGATCAATATTCAAATCCTCATAAGATTCCAGCAAAATAATACTAACCTACTCTGGTAGAGAATCCCAAGAAGAGGTAGAAAAGTAGAGTTTTGGCCTCCTTCTATGTTGGAATCTCTCCCAGAGAGTAAACCCTAATTACCATGTAAAGAATACGTAAAATAAATGAATAATTGTCAAGTGATACGCTGACACCAGTCAGAAAATCGTTTTAAATCAATTATAGCCCTTAAAAATTGGAAATAAAATAAAACAAATCAGCAGCTTTAGGCCTCGCGCACGGCGCAAGACTTGTAGTAAGTCCTGATGTTCAGCTGGGCTCTCGCGTGGGCGAGCGCTCCTTAGGCTTGTCATGCTCATGCCCCAAGAACTTGCGAGGTTCCAAGGTCCGGTTGGGTATTCACATGCAAGGCCCCAAGCTCTTTCCCACATGACTTGCACTTTTCAGATCCTGGTTCTAACAAAGTACGAAATAATTCCAAGTTGTTGGGAGTATGCCTTTCTATAGAGATAGAAAACTAGGGTTAGCCATAACCACCCTTCTTCTTGAATTTTCTTCTTCCTTGGTGGATCACCTCTAGAGGCCAAACATTTGGGTGGCTAACGTTGATCAAAGGAAGGAACCAAACCCGGTGGATTCAAGTTGAACGCGAAAAGGATTGGAGGTGAACTTGTACCTGAGGAAGCTCGATCTTCAAGGGTATGATTCTTATTCATCTTTTTCGTTTAATTAATAATTATGCATAAAGGGTGATCCGGGTTAATGGTTTGTAAATAATTTTTAAACTCTAATTTTACACGCTTCCGCATTATTTTGCAATTTGATTGCGCACATGAATATTACAAACCTAACAGTGGCATCAGAGCCAAACCTTTATGCAAATTATTAATTGTTTTAATTTATATATTGATATGTGTTTAGAACAATTTAATTGGGCATAATTTTATTGTATAAAATTTATGAAATTAAAAAAAAAAAAAAAAACAGGAAATCATGCACACAATAAAAAAAAAAACAAACAAGGTGATACACGGTTTTCAAAGGCAGCGGATTTTTGAAGCAAAATCAAGAAATGCCGCACGGACTACAAGGCTACTGATTTCCATTTAATCACGTCGCCAGCTGCTTGTTAAAAGTAACCATGTATGATTTTGAAAAAGTAAGCAGTAAATGAGATTCATCCCACGCTTTTTTTTATATATATATATTACGGTTATATGATTATATATATTATAAATAATACACGGAAATATTAATATATAATATATTATTTAATATATATATATATATATATATATATATATATTCTTAATTATTATATAATTAAAATAAAAGTTTATTTTAATTTTAAAATAAAAGGTTTATTTTAATATTAAAATATAAAGTTTTATTTTAATAATTTTATAATTAAAATAAAAGGTTTATTTCAATCTTAAAATAAAAGGTTTATTTTAATATTAAAATAAAAGATTTGTTTTAATTTTAAAATTAGAATTTCATGCTAACTAATTAGAGTTGGAATTGGATTCCATGATAACTAATTGGAGTTGAAATTGATCTTTCCTTAAATAAAGGAGTTTATTTAGATATGAAATAGGATTTCATATTATTCAAAATAAAAGAGTTTATTTGTGAATAAGAAAGAGAATCCTAATTTCCTTAAATAAAACAATTTATTTAGATATGAAAATAGATTTCATATTATTCAAAATAAAAGAGTTTATTTATGAATAGGAAAGAGAATCCATGTTTCCTTAAATAAAGTAGTTTATTTAAATATGGAATAAGATTTCATATTATTCAAAAAATAAAGGAGTTTATTTGTGAATAGGAAAGAAAATCCGTGTTTCCTTTAATATATTTTTTTTTACATGGAATTGGATTCCATAATTAATTAAAATAAAAGAGTTTATTTTAATTAAAGATTTTTTTTATTTTTATTACATGGAATTGGATTCCATAATTAATTAAAATAAAGGAGTTTATTTTGATTAAAATTTTGATTAAAATGAAATAGTTTATTTTATTCAAAATTGGATAAATTAAAATAAAATAGTTTTATTTTGATTTAAATTTGGATTAAAATAAAGGAGTTTATTTTGATTCAAAAATTAGATTTTATACTAACTAAATTTGCCCATTAAATGATATCAATATATATATTAAATGTTTATTATTCATGAGATGAATGTTATTTATTGATGCATATGGTGATGTGTATGATAATAAATGGGATTGATTATGGACTATTGACCAATATGATTGGATTTTATTTTAGTTGGATGCATGAATGTATGGGTTTTATTAAATGGGTTCTCAAGACCTCGTCTTCTCTAATTTTTTCTTAATGTAAATTCTATCTCTCTCCTATGTACTTCCCCTTGACTGCTGATCAAGGTTTCTATTTATATTAAATAGTTTTGTAATAGGAATAGTTAGAATTATTTTGAAAAATTGGAGATCAAGGGACAAGAAGCGCAAGAAGACCCGTTTGTAATGGAGCCCGGGTTTAAATGTAATAGTTATATTTAAATATTATTTCTTGCACCCCTAGGGTTTGACCTTTTGGTTCACTTGGTGGCTCTAGTGAACCAAACTAGAATAAAAGTCCATAATCAATCCGGGTAGAATATAGTATTCTATATGTGCATGCTTATACTATATATATTATATATTATGCAAACATGCTTCGCATGTTAATTAATATGACGCGTATTTTATATATATATGTGCATGCGCGCTAAACAAGATGAGACAAATTAATAACAAACCCCTCAATTTTTATTTTAAGTCCTAAGCGTTCAAAGATATTTGGAATATCGAACGTCAGCCTTTCTAGCATGATAAAATTAATAGAGTATTAAATATTTAATATAAGTTTGTTGTGTCACCACAAGGCAAGTATTAAGTATTTAAGATGTTAATTTATCACATTTGATGCTTATAAAGAAAATTGAACAATATTGTTTAGTTGTGTCACCACAAGGATGATATTTTCTTTTTTGAATATATGGAGTGCTAGGTCGGACTTAACTTGGATAATTTTGATTCGGATGTTCCACCACTTGATCAAAATAATCTAAGAGGCAAAAGAAAAGGAGTTGCATAGTTGATGTAATTGACAAAAGTTGTCTACCTATTTATTTATATATAGTTTGTTGTGTCACCACAAGGCTATATACATTTGAAATGGGATCCTTATTCTCACTAGCAAATCTTTAATTAGATTTTGCTTAAACTATATAAGTGAGGGTAATATAGTTTGAAGAAAATAGTGGGAGATACCAATTTAAAACAAGACCTAATTTATTTTGGTAATTAATAAAAGAATGTATGTTAAAATGTTGTTAATTACAAATTCATTTACAGAATTTTACAATGTCTAAAATTACTATCACTACGAAGCATATTAGATGCTAAATTAATCAGACCGAATTAAACGGATTGGTTAAGGAATTTGAGAATAGTTCTCATAGCTGAAAAGCTATCTTATGTCCTTAATACGCCTATCCCTGCAATGGTTGCAGATCTGCAATGGTTGCAGACAATGCCTCTGAGGAAGACATTGCTACTTTTAGAAAGTGGCAAGATGATACACAGTTGGCTCAATGCATCATGCTCGCATCCATTAGTAACGAGCTTCAGCGTCAGCATGAAACTATGGATGCTCCTACTATATTCCTGCACATCAAGTAGTTGATGGTGAGGAAAGTAGGACTGATAGATATCAGATATCTAAGGAGCTCTTCCGATCTAGAATGGCCAATGGCACTATAAGTATGCATAAAAAGTTCTTAACATAATCAATTTGATTGATCAATTAGGACAACTGGTTTTGTCATGGATGGAGAGTTGAGCCAAGATTTGATCTTGCACTCACTCCCGGACTCCTTTCACAATTGTTGTGAATTTTTCATATGAACAAGCTAGATATCAGCCTCGTTGATTTGCTTAACATATTGAAAAATATTGAGTCACTTTCCAACCAAGAAAGATCAAGTCTTACTGGTAGGGGCCAAAGGATCTTCTGAAAAGAAGAATGATTCAAAGAAGGTATATAGAAAGGCAAAAACAAAGGATAATAAGAACAAAAACTGATACAGATAGCAAAGGAGTTTGCTTCCACTGCTATAAGCCTGGACACTGAAAAAAAAAAAAACTGCGAGAAGCATCTTGCAAAGGCTAACCAAAGAAGCTTAGTGAAGTTTCGGTTACAATACAGTTTTTGTTCAAGATTTAAATAAATTTTTCTTTAAGTCAAGGTTCTACTTGGGTATTGGATACCGACTTTGGTTATCATAAATATAAATTTATGAAGGGACCAAACAGAAGTAGAAAGCTAAACAAGTATAAGTAATCCTATGTGTGGGAAATGAAGCAAAGGTTGCAACATTAGCTATAGAAACTTATAGTTTAGCACTGCCTACGGGCAAATCTATTAAGTAAATAAGTTGTTATTGTATTCCAGTTCTTGTTAAAAATATTATTTCCATTTTATTGTTGGACAATGAAAACTTTGGTATTATAATTAAGAACAATTGTTGTTCTATTTATAATAATAATGTTTTGTATAGAACTGGAATATTACTTAATAAATTTTGTATACTTGACTTACATGAAAATAATTTTACAAATTGAACAAACTAGTATAAGATAAGGAGATGATCATTCAAAGAGTTGAATGTGTGTATTTGCTGAAATACAAGCGTGAATTATTTGAAAGGTTCAAAGAATTCAAAAGTGAAACAAATTGGCAAAGTATTAGAATTCTTTGATCGGATCAAGGAAGAAATACTTGTGCAATAAGTTTCTAGATCATCTCAAATGGTTTTCTCATAATGGACGCCTCCTGATACACAATAATTGATTGATGTATCTGAAAGAAAAAATCGTACCTATTTGAACATGGTGCGATCCATAATGATTTTACCGACATTCCAGTATCCTTCTGGGATAATGTCCTAGAAATGGCTGCATATCTACGAAAATGGTAACCTCAAAATTACCCCAAGACTCCATAAAAGTTATGGACGGGGAGGATTCCTAATCTTAAGTATGTTAAGATAAGGGTTGTCCAACTTATATGAAAAGGTTTCAAAGGATAAGCTTGGGACAAAATTTGACAAGCATGATTTGTGGGACATCCTAAAGTAAGTTTAGGGTATATGTTCTATAATCCTACTTAGCAAAAGGTGTTTGTTATTTAAACGCTACCGCTTTCTAAGATAAAGGTGTTTATCATTAAAAGGGCTAGTGGGAGGATAATAGATCTTGAAGAGTTCAAGAACCACAAAATACTATAAGTCAAATAAGAGGAACACGTAGATAGACCTATTATACCACAACTGAATCAGAACGGAATAGTACCAAAGTCCTAGGAGGTATGGATTCATCATGGATGATGATGATGAGGTACACATCATAGAAGATGATGATCCAGTTACATACGATGAGGTAAGTGTTGTAGACACTCAGAGAAATTGATTGAAGCAAGTTTCTCAAATATGGAACATTCGCTTTGATGAGGCAATCAAAAGAGTTTGATTTTATCAAAATAAGAATGAACCTAGTGTACAAAAGGGTCGATTGGGAGCGTCGTGAAATTTCTAGTATTATATGTTGATATACTACGGATAAGGAATAACATGCCAATACTACAATCAGTAAAGATAAAGTTGTCTAAACATTCCTCTATGAATGATTTGGGAAGAGTATCTTAATTGGGGATGCAAATCTATACAGATAGATTTAAAAGGATGCTTAACTTAACCCAAGAAACGTATATTCATTTGATGCTAAAGTCGTTTAGCATGGCAAACTCCAAGAGATGTCTCATGTAGATGAGCTATGGAGTGTATCTCTCTTAATAGTCCCCATAGACTCCAAAAGGAGAGGTCGCATGAGTGATAATCATGTATGCAATGAAATATACGAGACCGATGTTGATCACCATATTCGGAGAAGTTCATCGTGAGTCGCTGAAAAACATCTTAAAGTTCTTAACCAAAGACTAAGGATGTGATCATACATGATGGGTCCGAATTAAAACCAGAGGGCTTAATGCAGACTCAAGTTTTCGTATGCAGACAAGACGACGTAAAATCCACTTTAAGGTAAAGTGTTACCATGAGCGGTGGTGCAGTTGAATTTGAAAAGGTTCCAAACAAAGAAAGAGTTTTTGGTTTAGTGATAAAGACAAAGTATATAGCTATAAATGAAGTCGCAAGTTGATTGTTTGGATTAAAAGTTCATTATAGAACTAGGAATAGTTCCTAAGTCTCATCTTGGATCTAAACATGTGTTGTGGCACTTTCATTTGATTATTAGAATCATTGAAGATGGGAAATCACTATAGAGATAGTGGACTCTCATGAACAACATTACATATCCATTAACTAAAGCTTATCCATCCAAAGAGATAATCGTCACTTAGAGAAGAAAGAGTATAAGATACCATGACGATTGGCTTTAGTGCAAGTGGGAGATTGAAAGTAGTATGCACACAAGCCAATCATGTTTGATGATAAAGCATATACTTTGTAACAATCTTATTCATTTATTAATAAAAAGTATTAATTTATTAAAGGCTTTTAATTATCTACATGATGTTTGTTTTATAATATGTGATAAACCCATAGTTTTAAGCAATGCTTTTAGAATAATGATGATGATCATTCTAATGAGATCTAAATTTTAGAAAGCTTAAAAACTAAAATAGTTCCCAATCATTGGATTACTAAATTGGGGATTAGTGAATCCGGATAGATTGGTACATACGTTCTTTGCTCATTGGATGAGGATGATTGATCTCATGATCATTTGTGTGGAGACACTAAAGCAAGTATGTAGGTGCTTATTAGAGAATAAGTTCATTTGAGCGTGGCTCGCTAAGGAATACCTAATGGAGTTTTATTTTCGTCAATAGGAATTTCTGTAGTGATAGTAGTACAAATGATCCTTGGACTTGAGATCATCATATAGTATCTTGTGTATGATGAGTTATACTTTGACTTATTCCTTAAGACCCTTAGGGTATATCAAAGGGTATGCTTGGGTATAATAAGTTGTACATGGAGATAATGTATGATCAATAAAGAATCTACCACTTCTAATAAAAGAAGAGAAATGTCCTATGTGATTCGATAAATGACAACCCAAAGAGTCCTTGGTTAAGGCGTAATGAAATTAGAAAGGAGTTTCTAATTTGCATTATTGGAGTTGTGCATTTAAGGATCGAAATACATATAATTAAATAAAATAAGACTTCACAAAGAATTCCATGTCTTATATTTAATTGGGACATTGTATGGTGGAAGGATTGAATTGCATACAGAACTATTTACTCAAAGGTTCTTTAATGATTAATGTTGAAATCTATATTATCGGAAAGTCGTTGATCGCTAGGAGGCTTATCCTATTGTAGAATAAATATTATTTATTTAAATAAATTAATTGTTTAATTTATTTATTTAAATAAGATTAGAATTGTTCTAATTGATTTATTCATGTGGGTTTAATATGGAGAACCTAAAGGGTCACACCATAAAAGGAAGAATAATTATTTAAGAAGTTAATGGCATAATCGTAATAATATGTTAAGTATATTTAATTTAATCTATGGTGATAGAATAAATTAAATAGCTTAATATTTATTATTTAATATTTTGAAAATATTAAATATAAATTAATAAGAGGAGTCTTATTAATATTATTACAATTATTATTATTTTAATTTCTAAAAGAGTTTAGGAATTAATTTAATATAAGTACTCTCATTTATTCCTAATTGGATTAGGAAGGAAAATTAGTTAAAGGAGTTTAATTAATTATCCCTAATAAGTTTAGGGAGCTTAATTAATTAAAAGAATTTAATTAATTAAAACCCAATTCCTTAATTGTTAAGGTGGGTTGCCCACATCTATAAATAAGAGGAGTCTTATTATGGGTGATATGGGTTGTTGACTTTAACAAAGTACGAAATAATTCCAAGTTGTTGGGAGTATGCCTTTCTATAGAGGTAGAAAACTAGGGTTAACCATAACCACCCTTCTTCTTGAATTTTCTTCTTCCTTGGTGGATCACCTCTAGAGGCCAAACATTTGGGTGGCTAACGTTGATCAAAGGAAGGAACCAAACCCGGTGGATTCAAGTTGAACGCGAAAAGGATTGGAAGTGAACTTGTACCTGAGGAAGCTCGATCTTCAAGGGTATGATTCTTATTCATCTTTTTCGTTTAATTAATAATTATGCATAAAGGGTGATCCGGGTTAATGGTTTGTAAATAATTTTTAAACTCTGATTTTACACGCTTCCGTATTATTTTGCAGTTTGATTGCGCACATGAATATTACAAACCTAACAATTCCAACATCTTAAAATAAACTAAGGTTCAACGATGGGCTTAACTGCTTTATTTTTCTCACGAGGGTGACTTTCGCACTTTCCCGCGGTGTTTATTGCTATTTTTCTTTTCTTTTCTTTTTTTTTTCAAATGATTGTGCAATGTCTTAATCCATTAGGTACACTGCTACCCCTTAACGAGCTTTCAACCAACGACTCCTAGACCATGAAAGACCTTAGGGCGCTAGGTGTAGAGACAATCCCCTCGGGCGTACTTACTCATGTAGTCAGGGCCCCGAAATAAGACTAGCCACATTATTGCTATTCTTCTTTTCTTTTTTTTTTAAATTTATACACAGATACCAATGTTTTCCCAAAGTTTAAAAATCAATGTTTTATACAGTCTATACTCACTTTTCACATATTTCCCTTTTTAAAACTACATTTTTCTATCGAGCATCAGCAACACACGCTTCTTATACCTACATGTTTATCATTGTGAACACATTTTTGCAAACCAAAAGCATTTAAACAACATTATGAATTTCATTATGTCAAACATTATATCTCAATTCGAATTATCCAAAAATACTCAAAAATCATTTAACAAAATTCACTATCATCATTGGCTAGACAAAAATTTCAATATGGTAAGAACTGTGAAATAATGCAACCTAAACATGAACGTGCAAATGTATATGCAAAACTAAACTATATGATGCAACAATTTAAACTACAGGCAAGAACTAACATGCTAAACTATATGCACTACACTACTCCCCAATACCCCCAAACTTAAAATATTCAATGTCTCATTGAATGAAGGTAAAGGGTACGAAAAACTCCCCTATGTATCGGTGGTGCCACCCTCCTCGGGTGGTGAATATGGTGGTGGATATGGTGCTGTGGTTCCGAACTGAGGCCATTCTAGTGTTGTTCCTTGTTGTGCAAAAGCTTCAGCCAAGTCTCTTGTGAGTCCCGTCGCAAATGTGCCCAAATTATCGTATATGGCATCGAATTTGCGCTCCAACCTTCACAGCTGGCGATCGCCATGGGTGACACGCACGTCTTGATGGGCAGGCCACCTCATCTGTCTTCATGGAGGTCATTGTGGTGGCTCTGGAAAAGTGGGCTGAAGGATGAATCCTAGTCCGCGTGGGTGTGGTACACCCCCTGTCCACTCCTTGAAATTTGCAATAGTCGCATGAATGATTGCATGGTTTGGGTACTGCAGCTGCTCATTATGCCATTGGACTCCTTGTTGATTACAGAGCATGGCTACCACCGATGCATGAGAAATAGTCCCATTTCTGTTGCCACGCATATAACTCAGCATGTTTCTATGGATTAAAAGGTCGACATCAATGTATTTGCCTTTGATGATTCCCAACAAAATAATCGCACGCTCGGTGGTTATTGCATTGTAATGAGCTGACGGAACTAGCTTGGCACAAATAAACAGGTTCCAGGCCTGGGCATATCGATTCAATGCTGACGATGGAAATGATTTTGGTTCAGTGGATCCTGTCTTATATCCATTTGGTGCCCGGAATACACAAATTAGTAATCATAACTGCGAGATCCGTTTCTAAATAGTCACCTTCTAACCAATTGTCAGACTTGGTGGGTGGTGCATCATATATATTGAATACATCTCTGATCGCGGAAGGTCGAAAATTCACCTACTCTTCTCGAACTATCATTATGCCTCTTGTTATCATCTCCTCAGCATTCGCATAAAATTCTCTAACAATCTCCATGGGGATAAACATAGGAGATGCAGTTAAGCCAACCCAGTCTCGTTCGCGTATCATATACCATAGTTGGCCATCATGCTTTGCAGGTTGAAGTCCTTGTTCCTTCACAAAAGATTTGGTCACACTCCGATAATAGTCTTGCTGGGCTGCCAAACTGATAAATTTACTCTCGTCCAAGACATCCTCTTCGTGGTGAGCGGAGGAAGAATCTGATAAAGAAGAGAGTGAGATTGCACGTGCTCTTTTTGGGCCCATGTGGGGATAATTGATAGAATGCAGAGGAATTGTTGATGATCGTTCCCCCCAACTAACTACTACACAACCCAAATAGAACCCTAGATTTATGCCAGGAAAGCGATGTGTTGGTATGAACTTTGATTAGAGTTGATTAGCCTTATGATTATAGGAGAGCAGAATAATACGCTGCTGTTATATTAAGGAGAGACCCAATCAGACCACAACTCGAATTTCGTACATCTAAAAATATTTCCACGTCTGCGATAACGCGCGGCCGCGCGTTCTTATAATAGATTCTGGTAGCGAAGCGGCGCTGGGTGGTCAGATTGGTCTAAAGTCATGCCATGCACATGGGCACGCAATATGTTTGTTCATCAGCGGCCGCATGATCCTCGCTTTATACGATCACAGATTTATTTGTAGATTCTACAAGACAGATGTGACGGCCCCGAATCCGAGGTCCCGAATCACCGCGGATCCGGTTCGATCATTCTATACAACTATTACTATTTGCGGAAGATATAAACATAAATTGTTTATACAATAACATTACACACTATTTCCCAAGGTCGAGTAACCTTAACTTAATACACATTTCATAACTTACTTGACTTACAATAACATATCTGAACCAACTGGTAATGAAGGTGATCAGCCTTTCATACCTGACTTATACATGCAATATGTACAGAGTACAATTCATGGCAACCAGCAATGATTAACCATAAGCTTATCCGAATGAAACAACTCTTAATAGAGTTAAGTAAAAACAAACTTGCCTGAACCGTTGATTACCGCTATGCAATTTATATCGCCTTATCCGAAGACCTAATATTAGTAATATAGATCTCCAATATTAGAATAATATCATCACAATATAATACTATTATATATATAAACATAGAATAACCTAAACACATAACACACAACACATAATCCTATCAGTCTATAACACACATAAGACTTAGTATCAGGTCAAATTATCACAGTTTGAGTTGAACCCGACACAATTCTAACATCCCGACGATCTAGTCGGACTTTTATCGAGTCTAAGTTCAATTAAACTCTGACTTAACACTTAACAATTAACTCAGATAATTTTCTAAGCAGTCAAAATAATTTTCATAAGTTCGTAATAATTTTTAAATAATTATTACAATTTATCATGAATTCTCAATCATTAAAAACATATTTAAACAATATAAATACCACATAATTCTTTTATCATTAATATTTATTTTTATTAAATATTAATGAAATATATATCATAATATTATAATATATTTATAATATATCAAAGTATTTTTAATACTTTAAAATCACCTTTATATAATTTTTAAATAATTAAATTCATTATCCAATAATTGCTTTTAATATTAAAATTTAAATATTTTCATGAGAAAATATCAAAAGTTATATTTTATAACTTAAAATATTTTTATATCACTTAAATCATTTTTATATGATTTTTAAATCATTAATTCTATTTTCCTTAATTTATTTAATATATTTATTAAATACACTAATTATCATTAATATTGATTAATTAATGAAATTCATCCTAAAATATTAAAGTTTTTGAAAATAACTTAAAATATTTTATTATACCATAATATTAATTTTCATGATTTTTCATGTATTAAAATCAATTTTAAATAATTTATTTAATATTATAATTAAATAAATTAAATACCATTTATATTCCAAAATATTAAATATTTATGAAATATACTTAAAATAATTAAAACTATTTTTTAGAATTTAAAATAAATTTTCGGAATTTTCTAAGTATTTTTAATAATTAAAATCTATTTATTTCAATTTATTTAATTAAAATAATTATTTTCTAATTTATCTGTCGCTAAAGGTACCTATAGTGACAAAACTGTCACAATAGGTGTTCTTCAGCCAACCCAAATATTCATAAGCTGCTAACAGATTGCCTAGTTTGACCTCAACTAAACAGTGTAGTTGATGATTTCTAGGATCGGTTTTTTACTAATGTTGTAGTATTATGGACACACTACAAGCTTAATCAAGCTTCATGGCCAAAACATAACTAATCTGTGAGATCTAAGCTACAGAAAACATTGTCAGACCTGTTCTTGAGGTTCTTGGCTGCCCAGAACTTCATCGCCAGTTACCAGGGTATCATGTTTGACCGTTTCTAGATTCGTGGTTATACAGGTTCTAAGTTTGTAAGTTTGCTAGGATTAAAGTTGTTGGGAGAATGCATATTATGATTTGATGTTTTAAATGTATATGTTCATGATTATTTGTAAGGTCCTTAAATGAATATATGTACAAGGACTTAGTGATAGATCAAAATTGTTAGGTTGATCTAAGCTTTCAACGTGTACCATTCTAATAAAGAATGTATAGATAGAAAGATTAAAACTGTTAGGTTGATCTTAAGATGTAATAGATTAGTCTTGAAGAAATCGTAGTGCATCCATCCGATCAATACATTGCAGGTCAAGGCGTAAAACGAGAGCCTAAAGATCGTAGTGTGCCCGCTTGAAGGGACTCTTCGGATATCGTAGAGAGTGGTCCCAACGCTTACGAGCCAACTCTACGATCGCAAAGTATCTTTGAAGGAAACATGAAGTTTTACAAGTCAACGATCGTAGTGTGCTCTGGGAACGTAGAGTCAACAACAAAGCAAGAGAAGATCGAAGTGTGCGAAGGATGAAGGGAAATCGTAGTGCTCTCGAACTAATAGCTTCTTAGTATGCAAAGATGTCAAAGACACTACGATCTAAATCGTAGAACACCACGATTCAAATCGTAGAGCATCATCTGTCTCATGTCAGAAAACGTTGAGCCTCATGATCTGTGTTTTTAACAAGTGAGGAATGGATCCCAGATGCTGTAGTACTCATCAGTCCCAAAATATATGAAATACCCTTAGTATGCAACAAAGACGCGTAGTGAAGAAGCTAAGGATAGTACCATGGGTAAGAGGGACAAAATACCTTTTCAGGTGGTAGGTGAGAAAGCAGCCTGCAGTATCAGTGTGCCAGAATGCAGAATTCAGAAGATGTGTAGAAATGTCTCCATCACAGTACATAAAGTTCAGACGCATTTAATGCAACAACGGATGGATCCAATGGATAGTTTTCAACATCACATATATACAGATCAGACAGATGAGAGAGAAACTAAGCAAGCATTAATCAAACAACGTGAACATCTCTCTCAAGCTCAACTCTACGATCTGAGATATTGCAAAGCTTGCTCAGCTACTCAATTCTTAACGAACCAGTGCTTACACAGCAACTGAGTAGCAACCATCAAGAACTTAACAACTATCAATGAACTGAAGAAGTGTACCAAGTCTGCTAGACTTAAAGAGTTCGTAGTGAACTGTAAGAAAGCCAAGTCAGCTGGACTTGAAGAGTTCAAGAGTGAACTAGAGAAGTTTCTAGACTGCTGGTCTAGAAGGAATCTGTGTGATTCAGAAGATTGTAAAAGACATCCTTAGTGGATATCCTACTCGTTGAGTAGTGTAAGAGTGGACTAGGAGCTTTGAGTGCTCGAACCACTTAAAACAATCGTGGTCGTTTACATTCATGCTATATCTCGCTATAACTGCTATATCTGCTATAACTGCCTTACTCGCTCATAACTCCATTGCTTGGTAAAGAAGATTAAAACAAATACTAATTCTGCTAAGTTTTAATCATTATCTAAGAACAAGTTTAAAGAGAAAAGATTTTCAAATATCTATTCAACCCCCCCCCCCCCCTTTCTAGATAACTTGTGCCTACTAGGAACTAATAGAAGTATTCATGTAACACTATAACCTAAATTCAATTTCATGCCCAAACCACAACATAACAGTAAACTATAAACCTCCTAATATCATGTCAGAGACTGGTCTGGGTTTTCTGGGTAACCCAGAAACCCAGGCAGTTCATGGTGCCTACTTTGAATCCTTATTTCATGCGTTCTAGGTTTCATTTCTGTGATGAAATAGTTCATAGTTGTAGTCGAGGTGTCAGGGAATAACTCTAAAACAACACATTAATCTAACCACAACATATATAAGCAATAATGGCCGGTCAAACTATGGGTCAGGACACGGTTCTTGAAGATCTGGGTTTTCCCAAAATCTTCATCAGGTCATATGGTCAACGGTCGTTTGACCATCATTAACTACGAATCAGTTAAGGATCTGAGTAAAATAAAGCCTTCTTCATGTAGTCTTCATGTCCGGCTACACGATTAAACCAACAACAAGTGTGACACCCCCAAAATTAGGTATACATCACCCATCTTGGGTCGTCAGATACATGGTACCAAATTCAAATACAACCTAATAATACAACAGTCGTGTAAAATACGACAAAACATAAACTGTGAGTTTGAATACAAATATTTTCTACTAGAGATTATCCAAACTCAAAAGGAGTCCTCATTACAATTATTATCACACTATTTCACAGAATAGTGAGGACTACTAATGCTATCCTCCGACCATCACTCCGCTCCCCGACTCGTCCCGGCCTATATTCTCATTTCTCAAGAGAATAAAGTTAAAGAAAGGGTGAGCTCAACTAGCCCAAGAAGAAATATTATGACTAAGATAATGCGAATAAATTATCGTTAGCCTTCAACAATGTTAAACTGATAAAATATAACAACATCAAGTTTAATCTGCAATGGATCAAGCAATCCATTAAAAGAGTCAAGTAGAGAATAGAATCTACTATCTTTTATGATTTAAAAAGTTTTCATTACTTTTATCACGAGACTCAAATTTAATAAATAATCCACATCATCCCCGTGACTACGGCTTAAGGATATTCATTAGTGGTCGCGACCACAAATTCCATGCACTACGGGCCAAGGATATTTGTGTATTCATCAATGGTCATGATCATGCCAACAACTGTCCATCAATGCTCTACGGGTCAATGAGGACTTTTTACACATCATTTGTAACATTACGCTCATGATTACAATCAATAATCCTCGGTCATAATCATACCAAGTCCATCCATGCTTTACAGTGCCATGAGATGACTTTCAAAAAAATATAAACATGAGGATGATGACAATGATATAAGAATTCAATAAAACAAGTTCAAGAATTAAGTTATTCAGAACTAATAACGCCCAAATTGTCAACATGATATCGCTTTGTAGAGTAAAATTCAAGATTTCTCGTAAGAATATTTCCATGAAAATCTTTGGATGAAGCTTGCAAATATCAAGGATATTCCACTAATTTCATGAAGTATAGAAGTCAAAATTTTAACCAACCGAGAATAATAAGGAATGGAATAACAACAGAAATCACCATGCATGCGGCATCAAGACAAAAGGTGTTATTCCAATAGAATAATAATAATGGAACCAGATCGGTGAAAATCACAATCGCTGTGGATGTTCCAAATGTAATAATAAAGAATAAAATAATAAAGATTTTAACCAGTCCCACGTAAAGCATGTATGAGATGTTCCAACTAATAATAAAGACAGTAATAATAAAATCGGAACCAGTCCGTACAGTATAGCATGATGTATGGTGATGTTCCAACGGAATAATAAAGATAGAATAATAGAAGAATGTCACCACGATAGGGTATCCCGCGTGATACAAAAAGTTATTCCAATGTAAAAATAAAGAAATGAAATAATGTAAGTTCTCTTCTCAAATACAAAAGAATAATATATCCTTACGAGTACAACAAATAATATTCCCTACATTAAGAAGAAGAGTAATGGATATATAAGTAGTGAAGTAGCGAGTAATACTTTCTTCTTTCTCTCTATAATTTATCTCTAGAGTTTCAATTGAATTGTAAGAAAATAATGAATGAATGAGCTTCTATTTATAGAAAAATGGAATGCATAGTAACTAACTCATGAACGGTCGAGATTGATTTACTTTAATCTGACAGTCCATATTTAAAACAAAATCTTTTAAATAAAATATAATATATTTAATATATTATATATATATAACACATGTTGTTTGAAAAAAAACAACCTTCTCCGTTGAAAAAAATTTCTCAGCTTTTCCCCCAAATTCTTCTTCCAACATGTGGGCCCCACCCACATGTCATTATCCATCATATATATATATATATGTATATATTTAATACTAATAAAGTATATATATATATATATATATATATATATATATATAACATTACCATATATATACGTAACCCCCTTTTTCATTTTTTCTTTCCCCCACCCCACACGTCATTTTCACACACATACTTATCACATACATCCTTATCACACACATATTTTATATATACATACTGAAGCATCTTCTACCAATTATTTTGAAAAATAGGTAAATGAGTGTTTATAAAATAAGCAAAACTGAGTGACTTCTCACATTAGCCTTTAATAATTAACACCGTGTTCTACTATGTAACCACGCCAGACATCGTATTTTTTACTAATGAAAGTAGTTCAACAAAGAGTAACAGTAAAACTTTTTCGCCGTTATGTCAATAAAATATTTTTGTCGTTTTCTCAATCCGACAATAATTAATTTCATGGGGTCCACTAATGATCTTGGCATTGCATTTAATATTTCTGTTAAAACGAATATTCCCCACCAATCTAATATTATATAACAACTCATGCGTATTTTGCAAAATTTATAAATATTACCCACAACTATAACATTATATCAATTTTACTCCATAAAATTCAAAAATAATATTTATAGAAAATTCATCTTTATTCAAAAGTTGGGGTTTTACAATCTCCCTTCTTATGAAATTTTGCCTCGAAATTAGGGTACGTGCTCGGTATATCAAGAGGTAAGGATACCTTGATTTCATTTTGATTCTAACTCCCAAGTTATTTCCTCAACATCGTGGTTTCTCCACAAAACTTTGACTTGAGGTATAACCTTGGAGCGTCGAATATGTTCCTTCTTATCCAAGATTTGAACAGGAACCTCTTCATATGTCAAATCTTCCGCTATTTCGTTCAGTTCTAACTCAATAACGTGGTTCGGGTCTTCCACATATTTACGTAGCATGGATATGTAAAAAACGTTATGAACACGAGACATACTTGGCGGTAAAGCGAGTCTATATGCCACAGTTCCTACTCGATCGAGGATTAACAATGGGTCGATAAATTGAGGATTGAGCTTTCCTCTCTTTCCAAATCTCGTAACCCCTTTCCATGGAGCAACACGTAACAACACATGATCTCCTATATCGAATTCTACGTCCTTTCGATGAAGATCAGCATAACTCTTTTATCAATCTTGTGAGGTTTTTATACGTTGTCGGATCGTTTGAATCTTTTCTGTAGTCATACGTACCAACTCCGGTCCCAACAACGTTGCTTCACCCACCTCATCCCAGCATACTGGAGAACGACACTTTCTTCCGTACATTGCTTCGAATGGAGCCATGCTAATACTTGCTTGATAACTGTTGTTGTAGGAAAACTCCACCAATGGTAAGAACTTGTCCCAACTTCCCTTGAAATCAAGGACACAGAGTTTTAATAGATCTTCAAGAGTTTGAATAGTCCTCTTCGACTGTTCGTCCGTCTGAGGATGATATGCCTAGCTAAATCGTAAATTTGTGCCCATAGCTTTCTGCAAAGTAACCCAAAATCGTGAAGTGAATCTTGGGTCTCAATCAGAAACTATGGATACTAGCATACCATGCAGTCTTACAATCTCGTTTATGTACATACAAGCAAGACGTTCAAGTGTATAAGTCTCTCGTATCGGTAAGAAATAAGTAACTTGGTCAATCTATCAACAATGACCCAAATCGCATCTATGCCTTGAGAAACCTTGGGAAGACAAGTAACGAAATCCATGGTAATGTGCTCCCACTTCCATTCTAGAATTTCAAGTGGTTGCAATGGACCTTTTGGTACTTGATGCTCCGCCTTAACTCGTTGACACTTTAGACACCTTGAGATAAACAACGCTATCTCTCTCTTCATATTACCCCACCAAAATGTATATCGAAGATCATGATACATTTTGGTACTCCCAGGATGGATTGCAAACGATGTGTTGTGCGCCTCCATCATGATTTTATACTTTAAATCAGGGTCGTTAGGAACACAAAGTCTGGAGTTGACTCAAAGTATTCCTTCTTCATCAATTCTTTCTTCCGGCATCGCACCTTCTTGCACTTTCTTCCTCATACGCATCAGCTCCAGATCTGTAATTTGAGCGGCTTTAATTTTATCAATTAAATTCGGTTCTACTCGTATATTTGCCATCATCACGTGGGTTCCTGGAGTCTTTATCTCTATCTCCATCCTTTACAAGTCATACAAAATGGGCCTTTGCGTTGACAATATCAGACTCTGCATCTCGCATATGATCTTCTACTCAATGCGTCAGCTACCACGTTCGTTTTTCAAGGATAGTATTGGATGGTATGATCATAATATTTCAACAGTTCAAGCCAACGTCGTTATCCATCATATATATATATATATATATATATATTTAATACTAATAAAGTATATATATATATATATATATAACATTACCATATATATACGTAACCCCCTTTTTCATTTTTTCTTTTCCCCACCCCAAACGTCATTTTCACACACATCCTTATCACATACATCCTTATCACACACAGATATTATATATACATACTGAAGCATCTTCTACCAATTATTTTGAAAAATAGGTAAATGAGTGTTTATAAAATAAGCAAAACTGAGTGACTTCTCACATAAGCCTTTAATAATTAACACCGTGTGCTACTATGTAACCATGCGTATTACTGTACTTTTACTACCGAGTAGTTCAACAGTATCAACGGTAAAACTTCCGCCGTTATCTCAATAAAATATTTTTGTCGTTTTCTTAATCCGACAATAATTCTGTTGTGGGGTCCACCAATGATTGTGCCGTTGTATGAATATTCCCTGTTAAAATGAATATTCCTCGACCAATCGAATATTATATAACAACTTGCGTACTTTACAAAATTTATAAATATTACCCACAACTATAACATTATATCAATTTTACTCCATAATATTCAAAAATAATATTTATAGAAAATTCATCTTTATTCAAAAAGTTGGGTTTTTCAATCTCCCCTTCTTATGAAATTTCACCCTCGAAATTAGGGTACGTGCCTGGTATATTGAATAGGTAAGGATACCTTAATTTCATTTCAAATTCTAACTCCCAAGTCATTTCCTCAACATCGTGGTTTCTCCACAAAACTTTGACTTGAGGTATAACCTTGGAGCGTAGAATATATTCCTTCTTATCCAAGATTTGAATAGGAACCTCTTCATACGTCAAGTCTTCCGCTATTTCGTCCGGTTCTAACTCAATAATGTGGTTCGTGTCTTCCACATATTTACGTAGCATGTATATGCGAAAAACGTTATGAACACGAGACATACTTGGCAGTAAAGTGAGTCTATAGGCCACAGTTCCTACTCGATCAAGGATTAAAAATGGGCCGATAAATTGAGGATTGAGCTTTCCTCTCTTTCCAAATCTCGTAACCCCTTTCCATGGAGCAACACGTAACAACACATGATCTCCTATATCGAATTCCACGTCATTTCGATGAAGATCAGCATAACTCTTTTGTCGATCTTGTGAGGTTTTTATACGTTCACGGATCGTTTGAATCTTTTTCTGTAGTCATACGTATTCAACTCCAAATTCCCAACAACGTTGCTTCACCCACCTCATCCCAAAGATAATCGAGAACGACACTTTCTTCCATACAACACTTGAATGGAGCCATGCCAATATTTGCTTGATAATCTGTTATCAGAGGAAAACTCCACCAATGGTAAGAACATGTCCTAACTTCCCTTGAAATCAAGGACACAAAGTCTTAATAGATCTTCAAGAGTTTGAATAGTCCTCTCTCTCGTCCGTCTGTCCTCGAGGATGATATGCCGAGCTAAATCAGAATTGCGCCCATAGCTTTTCGCAAAACCAACCCAAAATCATGAAGTGAATCTTTGGTCTCGATCGAAACTATGGATATCGGCATACCATGCGATCTTTACAATCTCGTTTATGTACATACGAGCAAGACATTCAAGTGTATAAGTCTCTCGTATCGGTAGGAAATGAGCAGACTTGGTCAATCTATCAACAATGACTCAAATCGCATCTATGCCTTGAGAAACCTTGGGAAGACCAGTAACGAAATCCATGGTAATGTGATCCCACTTCCATTCTGGAATTTCAAGTGGTTGCAATGGACCTTTTGGTACTTGATGTCGCTACTTGACTCGTTGACACGTTAGACACCTTGAGATAAACAAAGCTATCTCTCTCTTCATATTGCCCCACCAAAATGTACGTCAAGATCACGATACATTTTGGTACACCCCTGGATGGATTGCAAACGGTGTGTGTTGTGCGCTCCATCATGATTTTATACTTTAAATCGTGGTCGTTAGGAACAAAAAGTCCGGAGTTGACTCAAGTATTCCTTCTTCATCGATTCTTGCTTCCCAGATCGCACCTTCTTGCACTTTCTTCCTCATACGATCGCCTCCCGGATTCAGAATTTGAGCAAATTTTAATTTTATCAATTAAAGTCGGCTCTACTCAGATATTTGCCATCATCACGTGGGTCCCCGGAGTTTTTATCTCTATCTCCATCCTTTGCAAGTCATACAAAATGGGCCTCATTGACAATATTGCACTCATACCGCATACGATCTTCTACTTTCGCCACGTACCTACCACGTTCGCTTTTCCAGATGGTATTGGATGATATGATCATAATCTTTCAACAGTTCAAGCCAACGTCGTTATCCATCATATATATATATATATATATATTTAATACTAATAAAGTATATATATATATATATATATATATACGTAACCCCCTTTTTCATTTTTTCTTTCCCCCACCCCACACATCATTTTCACACACATCCTTATCACATACATCCTTATCACACACAGATATTACATATACATACTGAAGCATCTTCTACCAAATATTTTGAAAAATAGGTAAATGAGTGTTTATAAAATCAGCAAAACTGAGTGACTTCTCACATAAGCCTTTAATAATTAACACCGTGTGCTACTATGTAACCACGCCAGACATCGCATTTTTTACTACCGAATAGTTCAACAAGATCAACGGTAAAAAACTTCCGCCGTTATCTCAATAAAATATTTTTGTCGCTTTCTCAATCCGATAATAATTTCATTATAGGGTCCACCAATGATTGTGCCATTGCATTTAATATTCCCCGTTAAAACGAATATTCCTCTAACCAATCAAATATTATATAACAACTGCAGTTTTGCAAAATTTATAAATATTACCCACAACTATAACATTATATCAATTTTACTCCATAATATTCAAAAATAATATTTATAGACAATTCATCTTTATTCAAAAAGTGGGGTTTTACAATCTCCCTTCTTATGAAATTTCGCCTCAAAATTAGTGGTACGATCCGGTATATCAAGAGGTAAGGATACCTTGATTTCATTTCAGATTTTAACTCCCAAGTCATCATGGTTTCTCCACAAAACTTTGACTTGAGGTATAACCTTGGAGCGTAGAATATATTCCTTCTTATCCAAGATTTGAACAGGAACCTCTTCATACGTCAAATCTTCCGTTATTTCGTCCGATTCTAACTCAATAATGTGGTTCGGGTCTTCCACATATTTATGTAGCATGGATATGTGAAAAACATTATGAACACGAGACATACTTCAAGCAGAAAGCGAAGTTTATAGCCACAGGTTCCTACTCGATCGAGGATTAAAAAAGGGCCGATAAATCGAGGATTGAGCTTTCCTCTCTTTCCTAATCTCGTAACCCCTTTCCATGGAGCAACACATAACAACACATGATCTCCTATATCGAATTCCAAGTCCTTTCGATGAAGATCAGCATAACTCTTTTGTCGATCTTGTGAGGTTTTTATACATTGCCGGATCGTTTGAATTTTTTCTATAGTCATATGTACCAACTCCGGTCCCAACAACGTTCCTTCACCCACCTCATCCCAGCATACTGAAGAACGACACTTTCTTCCATACAATGCTTCGAATGGAGCCATGCCAATACTTGTTTGATAACTGTTGTTGTAGGAAAACTCCACCAATGGTAAGAACTTGTTCCAACTTCCCTTGAAATCAAGGACACAGAGTCTTAATAGATCGTCAAGAGTTTGAATAGTCCTCTCCGACTGTCCGTCCGTCTGAGGATGATATGCCGAGCTAAATCAGAATCTGGCAAGATAGCTTTTCGCAAATTAACCCAAAATCGTGAAGTGAATCTTGGGTCTCGATTAGAAACTATGGACACTAGCATACCATGCAGTCTTACAATCTCGTTTATGTACATACGAGCAAGACGTTCAAGTGTATAAGTCTCATGTATCGGTAAGAAATGAGCAGACTTGGTCAATAATCAACAATGACCCAAATCGCATCTATGCCCTTGAGAAACCTTGGGAAGACCAGTAACGAAATCCATGGTAATATGCTCCCACTTCCATTCTGGAATTTCAAGTGGTTGCAATGGACCTTTTGGTACTTGATGTCACTTGACTCGTTGACACGTTAGACACCTTGAGATAAGCAATAGCTATCTCTCTATTCATATTGCCCCACCAAAATGTATGTCAAGATCATGATACATTTTGGTACTCCTCGGATGGATTGCAAACGGTGTGTTGTGCGCCTCCATCATGATTTTATACTTTAAATCGTGGTCATTAGGAACACAAAGTCCGGAGTTGACTCAAGTATTCCTTCTTTATCGATTCTTGCTTCCTAAGATCGCACCTTCTTGCAATTTCTTCCTCATAATGATCACTCCAGATCAGAATTTGAGCAAACTTTTAATTTTATCAATTAAAGTCGGTTCTACTCAGATATTTGCCATCATCACATGGGTCCCTCGAGTCTTTATCTCTATCTCCATCCTTTGCAAGTCATACAAAATGGGCTCGTTGACAATATTGCACTGCATTGCACGCGATATGATCTTCTACTCAACGATCGCCTACCACGTTCGCTTTTCCGGGATGGTATTGGATGGTATGATTATAATCTTTCAACAGTTCAAGCCAACGTCGATATCCATCATATATATATATATATTTAATACTAATAAAGTATATATATATATATATATATATATATATATATATAACATTACCATATATATACATAACCCCCTTTTTCATTTTTTCTTTCCCCCACCCCACACGTCATTTTCACACACATACTTATCACATACATCCTTATCACACACATATTTTATATATACATACTGAAGCATCTTCTACCAATTATTTTGAAAAATAGGTAAATGAGTGTTTATAAAATAAGCAAAACTGAGTGACTTCTCACATTAGCCTTTAATAATTAACACCGTGTTCTACTATGTAACCACGCGTATTACTGTACTTTTACTACCGAGTAGTTCAACAGTAGCAACGGTAAAACTTTCGCCGTTATGTCAATAAAATATTTTTGTCGTTTTCTCAATCCGACAATAATTCTGTTGTGGGGTCCACCAATGATTGTGTCGTTGTACGAATATTCCTTGTTAAAATGATTATTCCCCGACCTATCGAATATTATATAACAACTTGCGTACTTTGCAAAATTTATAAATATTACCCACAACTATAACATTATATCAATTTTACTCCATAATATTCAAAAATAATATTTATAGAAAATTCATATTTATTCAAAAATTTGGGGTTTTACAACAAGGCCAAGACAACAAACATAAGCAAGATCCGAGGTCTATAAAACTTGTCAGAAACTTTCTGGAAAAATCTGGGCTGCCCAGATTCCAGACTTCGTGATGGGTCAACGCTGTTTGACCGCTCGTATCTCTCAATATATGCATGATCTGAGTAATATAAAACAATATATGTACAGTCCTCATGTCAGAGAACACAACCAAAACATAAAACACACAAGATAACTAACACACACAGATTTAGAGGGCCTGACATATTGCTGTCAGACGATTTTTTTCAACTTTTCCAGATTTGATAAATATTTAGATTCGAGCATCTAGATGATATGGATCTGAGTTTTGACAACCCAGATCATCAAATGACACTATAATACACATATCTAAACATCAAACAACAACATCAAACATAAGATCAAAGGATTTCGAATTTTAGGGTTCATACCACTTTGAGCCTTGATTTTTGATTTCTGATCCTTGATGTTTGTTCTTGGAGATCTAACACCTGATCTTAGCTTAACTTTTCTCACTTTCTCACTCTACAATCCCGAATTCTAGAAAGAGAATGTGTTGGAGAGAAATGAAAATAAAGTGACTCTTTCTTTCTCTTTAATCTTATAATTGTAATAATGCAATGTATGTTTGGATGAGATGGCTGCTGAGATAACTAGATCTAGAGCACATGGCAGAGATGTAGTTGGTCACTAACTCCCATTTGGCTAGATATACAAGCAACCTTCAATTATTCCACAAAGGGCACTTTGGTCATTTTGTATTTAATTATAATGATATTTTCGACATTTGACCAAACCCTTAGGGTTTAGGGTTTGGTTAGGGTTTGGAAAAATTAGGGTTTACAGTTTTCAAAAATTTAGGGTTTGCAATTAAATTTTTAAAATTTCCAAATTAGGTTTTCAAAATTGAAAAATAATATTTCTTAATTAGAAATAAAATTTTTTAATTATATTAAAATTTCTTAATCATAATTTAAATCTCGCTAATTAGGATTAGTATTTCCTAATTAAAATTGCTAATTTAGCAATTATGGTCAAAATCACGGATTAGGGTTTATAACCCAAAATTAGGGTTGCTTAATAGAAAATTAATTTTCTAATTTAGAAATTAAATTTTCGTAATTAGATTAGGTTTTCTAATTACTTAACTTTAAAATTAGAATTAATATATCCTAATTAACATTACAATTATTAAATCAACAATTAGGTTTCCCTAATTATAAATTAGGTTTCAAATCCGTAAGTTTAGGGTTTTCTAAATTTGAAATTAGGGTTTGCTAATTAATTAAGCTTTACCCTAATTAATATTATAATTAATAGCACTTAAGCAATATAATTATCCTTTAAGTTCCCAGATTAGGGTTTTTAATTCCCGAATAAGGGTTTTGATTCCTGAATCGAAATTAGGGTTTCCAGAACCGGTTTCTAGGGTTTCTTATAATTCACTAGGGTTTTCTAACCGAACGTTGACATTCCTAATATATAATTAGGGTTTGTTACAGATATCGTTTATCTGGTCAACCCTTGACCCTTAACCACATATTCACGTATACCTTAATCTTGAATAATTCACCTAAATCATTCACATAATTTTGAAATCCTCAAAATTCTATCTTAAAAAATATCAAATGCATACACTTATTTTCTGTCTAGGTTCTAATTTTGAACCTTAAATCAATAATTAAAATTTTTAAAAATATTCAAAATTCTCGGGTTGTCACATTCACCCCTGCTTTTAAAAATTTTGTCCTCGAAATTTACCTTACACCTTACACCTTACACCATACACACATATCATCACATGCTACCCAATACACCACTCGCAAGAGTAAAGGTTTTCAAATTGTTCTGAGGGGTCATATAGACTATGAACACATAGTTTTAACGGTTTTGATCATACCGCAAAATAATACATTACTTGGTATGTTTACAATCACAAAGAAGGTAAACTACCGTTGTTAGTACTTTAGGTGATCAGCCTATCGTACTCTTACGTCATGCATAACGTATTAATCATGTATAGCGAATATTTATGCTACTTGATTGGATTATTTATCCAAACAACATAGTTCACCTCAGTCTTATCATAGGATTCCATACCAAAGCAATTTGGTTCGAGAAATTTCTTTCAATGAACACTTTAGAGTTTTCATAACATTAGTCTAGCTGAATCGAATAGCATAGACTCATATCAATAATTCAATTCAATCGAATTATTTAGGTGTAGCCAAACCAGATTGGCAAATTAAAATTTTGAAAATATTTTCGAGAATGACGCCATGATGCCGCACTATATTAATAAATTCGCTTGAGGATGCCGCCATTGTATGACTTTTGTCATAACACATCATACAATAGTGGAACAACGATTTTAGATCAAATTCATACTAAGTATTCTCAGATTTATAACTCCATCGAATTTTTATCATCTCTCGCATCAAAGTTATATGGTACATGAGTGATAAATAAAATATATTTTGATATTTCAAATCATTTGCGTCTAGTGAAATAGGTAGCATAGACTATACTTTTAAACCGTTTCAAAAATGATTACTTAGTCTACACATTTTTTTTTCAAAAGCACATAGTGCGATTTAGCTTGATGTCAACATTTCAAGTCAAAGATAGCTAGGTAAGACCCTCAAATTTTTAAATAAAAAGGAATTTCCTTTATTTATTATTTTGAAATAGTAAGGGTTGATTTGATTAATGTGGATAGTTAAGGGTTAAATATGCAAATATTTCAAATTAAGCAAGTGGTTATAAAATATTCATTATCGCTTGGGAATATTCGTTGGTCGTGGAATATTCAGATCGTTTGGGAATATTCGCATTTACTGCCAAAGCCCATGTGTGGGCCCCATAACTGAAAGTGATTGGATGAAGAAAACGACAAATATAAGTTGTTTTTAAATAACTACAGAAGTTGTTACCAAGTAATATCGTTTGAATACCCTAGTGGTTAAAAAACACACTAATACGCCGTTGTTGAACAAAGAAGTACACCAGATTGCACCAATTATTGATTCTTACGTAAGAAGGCACTACTCAATAATGGTTACAGAATTATCGCTCAAGATTTTATCGAGTTAATAATTGTGCATTGATATTTTATATTGTCGTTGTTTCAATAATTGTCATTACACAAGATTTTCATTATCGGCAATAATTCATATTATCCTAATAATATTATTAGATAACATTATTGGCAATGTCTAGAAAGTCTCGTCTAAGGAGAGGTTTGGTCACCTAATTGCGCGCCAGCCAAGAAGAAGAAATTTTATCGAAGCCCCTCTTCCCGGGAACCGCCTCGTTGTCAATATTGTGATTCTCGTAATATTATTTGTGAATAATTAATTATTGATTCATATGATGAGAAAAATATTGATTTTATGTGGATATAGATGGAGAAAATTTTAAAATGACAATTGTTGAAAATTAATATTTTATCTTTTTCTCGATAAAATAATTCATTTAAATATATTATTTTAATAATATATTAATGGTGATATTTTTACAACGTAATGTGGGATATATGAGTATACGAGGAGGAAGAGTATTTTTGTTGCAATAAATGATTAACACATGTTTTGTGTGTTTGTGGACCCCATTTCTCGATCGAAATTTGATTATAAATTTGTGTAAAATCGCCTCGCTTGAGGATTTGGCCAATTTCTGATTTGGAATTTGGAAAAACTTTCTTCGCAAAGTTGTAGAGAATTGAATTTCCTATAAAAAGTCGCGAGATTCGAATTTTCTGATAAAAGACCTATTTATTGTGAATTATTGAAGTTCAAGTTCAAATAATTGATTTTTGAAGTTTAAAATATTTTAATTACAAAAACGTTTTTTTCCATTTTTGAAACTCATTTAACATGTGCATGGTGGCTGAATTCAGATTCAAGATGTGGGCGATGAATTTTGTTTATATATATATTATTTTATTCAATTTTTCGCTTTGGTGTTCTAAGCAATTTCCTATAAATAGGTGCTTAGGTTAGAATTGAAAATCACACCGTAAATCAAGTTTTCTCTCTATATTATCGAGTTTATTCTTGTGAGTATTTTGAGTATACTTTGAGTATTGCTATACTATGCAAGTTCAAGTCATAGCCTATATCCTGTTTCAACTGTAAGTATCGATCTCTTCGAGGTAAGTGGATATTATTTTTTTTCAGAATGATATTATTTCTTCAATATCATTATGTCAAATGTCGATCTCAAGTTTTTATCAAATTTGGAACTTTTTCATGCTCTGGGTTACTATTCATGGGTTACTATTCATGAGTTACTATTCACGAAGTTACTATTCACGAGTTACTATTCACGAAAGTTACTATTCATTTAGTACTATTCATGAAGCGTGAAGATGTTTTTGTGGAATTTCTATCTTTTGGTGTCTGAGTTACTATTCACGATACTAAGACTATTTCACGATACTCAAGACTATTCACGACGATACGACACTATTCAATCTAAAAATAAAATTTCTTCTTTTTGTCCAAAATATCTATTCGGATACTAACTCGATCAGATCCATGTTTTGATCATTCTCGAATTTTACACCACTATGATTATTTTTGAGGTATTTTTGGATGTGGATAAAACCAAGTACTTAATCCTTAATCCTTAATCCTTGTCATTTTGTTTCATCGATTCGCTTTTTTAAAAATATTTTCATCATCCTCGCCTTAAATGATGATATTATTGAATATCTTCGGCCAGAAGGCAAAAATGAACAAAATGAGATTTAATATGACCGATTGAAGAATATCTTTGGCCTCAGAGTGCAAAAGATGAACAGTGTGTCGAGATGAATACGACCGATTGATTAATATCTTCGGCCTCAGAGTGTAAAAGATGAACAGTGTTTAAATGAATATGACTAATCGATGAATATCTTCGCTCAGTAGCAAAAAGATGAATATTTGATTCCGTATGTATATCGATTGATGTTACAGGATAAAATATTGATGATGGACCGTTAAATTCATAGATTATAGTAGATTTCATTCTCTACGTAACTCTTCTATGAATTATTATTTCATGTAATATTGATCCAAACTTGTTGCCTATCAGATTCTATCGATTTTTCCTCGTCAAGACTAACGATAATTTGTTGTATATTATCTTAGTCATAATATCTTTTATCGGGCTAGTTGAGCTCACCCTTTTCCTTGTTGTTCCATTTTTCTTCTCGTGGAGGCGGTAGAATGTAGCTTAGTACTAGCTCTGGGTATGGAATGAAGGTTCTAGAGAGAGTTGTTTAGTAGTCCTCACCATTTTGTAAAATAATGAATCAATAATTATGATGGGGATTTATTTTCAGATGTGGATATTGTCTAGAAGACAATATTATATTTAAACTCATTAAAGATATATTGTCGTATTTCACATTTACATTTGTATTATTGAAGTCAGAGTTTGCTTTTTGTACCATGTATTTGGCTGCACTCGTAACGGGTGTTGTGTATACCTATTTTGGGGGCGCCACAGCTTGGTATCGTAGCTTAGGATATGATCTCCCATGAGATCGGGAATAGAACTCCAGAGGGAGAGACGAGTAAATCCTTCGCTAAAGGTGTCCTACCTAAGCTTATTTGTTAGTTGGTCAAGATATGTGGATATTATGTGATATATCGATTTCCTTAATTAACCCTTGTTTTATGACAAGATTTGAGAATGTCGATCGAGAATATTAACAAAGGAGTAAATGAGACCGTGGAGATGCCTCAGATTTACCAACGAGGAGAACGTGCAACAGTCGGGCAATGTTCCTCCCGTGAACAACACCACCGATCGAGCGAGATGATGAACGAAGGGATGTTTAGAAGCTTTTTTGCAGCTCATGCAAAATCGCACGAGAGGAGACTCGTGTTCAAAATACAGGAGGAAATGATAGCAATTCACGGTGGTCACAACCAAGCAGCTTCAAAGAGTTGGGACCACCGTGCACTGGGAAAGTTTGATCCGATTAAAGCGCGAGACGGGTCAAACAAATTACCAAGATATTCGATGTCTGGGATGCACGGAGGAACAGAAAGTTCCATTCGCCACCTTTATGTTCCGTGGTGGCGCAGGCAGACATCGGTGGGAATCAGGAAGCGCACTCCATCCAACCGCACTCAAAGATGTCATGGGAGACGTTTTGAAACAGCTCAATGACAAGTACTTCCCCGAAAGTATTCGGCTATATAAGGAAGGAAGTGGAGTTTATTAGACTAGAGCAGTAATAACATGACGATTTGTCCCAAAGACGAGGCTAAGTTCATGAGTTATCCGTGTTTGCACCTCATTTGGTGGAGAATGAGGAACGATGACGCGGATGTTTCGAGAGGTTTGAAACCCGACATACGCCAAGATCTCATTTCTCATAAATTTTCTCTATTCGAGATGTTGTCAACAGGCTCATTGTTAGAGCGAGATAACGAGTACGCTCAACCGAGGGACCATAACTGTGGATCATATCAAGATAAGCAATCATCGTAATAACGATAACCAATGAGAAAGAAGAATACGATTAAAGGCCAGAACCACTCGTGGTAATCGTGGCCATGAAAATAGAAGAAGAAGTTTAGTCGGGAGGAGATTTTAAAAGAGGAGATTCAACAACCACTATGTGAAGACGCCAACGCGCCAAGAGCAACTAGTTTTAAGTGGAGGAGAACGACCACCCTGGCCATATGCTACAAATGCGAAAAGAGGGACATATCACCAAACCGCCCACAACAGCTTCAAGGTATGCTATAATTGTGGAAAGGAAGGACATATCGCCGAGATCAGACGAAGCGAAACCTAGTTCAATGGGATGGTGACTCAAAAGATCGTCCCGTAAAAGTCAAAGTCAACGATTCCGGAAGAGCGCTTTGTCGTGATCGGTCAAATGCAAGGAACCCGAACGGTTAGCACTCAAGTTAGTTAATTATAAATTTTAAGTAAGTATATACCTTACTAGATATTGGTTCTACCCATTTTTTTATCTCTTCTTTGCGCCAACGCTTGAACTTGACTACGGAGAAATTAAACTTTGACCTATCTCGTGGAGACTCCATTAGAGAAACTTTCATTACATCCGTTGTTTAAAAATCTTGCTTGATTCAAGTTGGCACTATCACATTACCGTTAACCTTATTTCTATAGAGATATTTGCTTTTGATGTGATTTTAAGGTTAACTACTCATCACGCCAAATTGATTATTTTTGTAAGGTTGTTAGTTTTCATATTCCTAAGCAACCCGTTATTCAATTCAAGCAATCAAACCATTGTAGTCAAACATTTTCATATCAAGCCATGAAGTCATTCGCTTATTACGGATGTCAAGTTTTCTTAGTCCATGTTATGGATTTGAATAAAGACACGCCGATTTGAATAATATTCCCGTTGTTATTGATTTTTCCCGACGATTTCAAGAATTTTCGCTTACTCCCAAAGCCTCGATATTAAATTTTGTATCGACTTTGAACCCCAGACAAAACTCATTTCTAAAATCTCATATCGAATGGCTCCTATTGAACTTCGTGAGTTAAAAATTCAACTATAGAATTTGGTACCGAGCCTTTATCTTGTGACTTCCTTTGTGGAATTCACCTAAGCCGCACTCTCGTAGGGACGCCATATTCGTAAGCGATAGTAAATCGATAGGTGTCATTGTGACGTGCTATCCAAGATTGGGATATGAGTCACGCTTGAGAGCAACCTAAGTCGCTTATCGAAAGACGAGCTTTCAGGCTTAGTTGGTTATTATCTGAGATTCGTTGAAGGATATTCTCGAATCGCTATTCCATTAACGCAAATTGACTCAGAGAGATACAAAATTCGAATGGAGCAAGGAATGGGAAGAGCTTCAAGAACTCAAGAGGAGACTCATTTCAAAGACATGTTCGATCATGCCATCCTCGAAAAGCGAACGGTAGCCGACGCGATGAGTAGAAGATTATATGCGGAACGAAAAGGATGATGTCAAGTATATACGACAGAGCCAACTTTAATAGAAAAGTTAAGGTCGCTTCAAGCCACCGAATCTTGAGTTGATGCGTATGAAGAAGAAAGTACAAGAAGGAGCTATTCCTAAGCTTAGAATTGATGAAGAAGGAATACTCGAGTCCACTCTAGACTTTGTGTTCCTAACGACTCGATTTGAAGTACAAGATTATGATGGAGGCACACAATACGCCATTTGCAATCCATCCTCGAAGTACTAAAATGTATCGTGATCTTCGACATACATTTTGGTGGAACAATATGAAGAGAGAGATTGCAAAGTTTATCTCGATGTGTTTAACTTGTCAACGTAAAGGCGAGCATCTTGTACCTAAGGGTCCGCTGCAGAACCACTTGAGATTCCTGAATGGAAGTGGGAACACATTACTATGGATTTCGTTATTATGGTCTTCCTACGGTTTCTCAAGGCATCAATGCTATTTGGGTTATTGTTGATAGATTAACCAAGTTCCGCTTCATTTCATTTTGCCGATACGGAGACTTATTCCTTGAACGCCTTTTCTAGTATGTACGTGAATGAGATTGTGAGAGATTGCATGGCATGCCTATATCCATAGTTTTAGATCGTGACCCAAGATTCACTTCAAGATTTTGGGTTAGCTTGCAAAAAGCTATGGGCACGAATTTATTTATCTGGCTTGGCATACCATCCTCAAACCGGATGGGCAATCGTAAAGGACTACTCAAACTCTTCAAGATATATTAAAACTCGTGGTCCTAGATTTCAAAGGAAGTTGGGATAAGTACTTGCCATGGTGGAATTCTCATACAACAATAGTTATTAAACAAATATAGGCATGGTTCCATTCAAGCATTATATGGATTTAAAATGTCGTTTCCAATATGTTGGGATGAGGTGGGTGAAGCAACATTGTTGGGACCCGAAAGTTAGTACGTATGACTCACCGAAAAGATCCAAATGATTCGATAACGATACAAACAAGCACAAGATCGACAAAAGAGTTATGCGGATCTTCATCGAAAGGACGTGGAATTTAATGTAGGGGATCATGATTGTCATGAAGTTGCTCCATGGAAGGGAGTTACAAGATTTGGGAAGAGAGGAAAGCTCAATCCACGATTTATCTGGTCCATTTCAAATTCTTGACCGAGTAGGAAATGTAGCCTATAGACTTGCAAGTTATCTCCGAGTATGTCTCGTGTTCATAATGTGTTTCACATATCCGCATTTCAGTAAATATGTGAAAGACCCAACCACGTTATAGAAGTTAGAACCGGACGAGATAGCCAAGACTTAACGATGAGGAGGTACCGCCAAGATTTTGGATAGAAGGAGCATGTCCCACGCCAAGAAAGGTTATACCACAAGTTAAAGTTTTGTGGAGGAATCATGCTATAGAGGAAATGACCGGGAGTTGGAAACTAAATGAAAGCGAGGTATCCTCACCTTTTCAAAACACTGTGTACGTGACGCCAATTTCGAGGACTTAAATTTCATAAGGAGGGAGGTCAGAAGACCTCAAATTTTTAAATAAAAAGGAATTTCCTTTATTTATTATTTTGAAATAGTAAGGGTTGATTTGATTAATGTGGATAGTTTAGGGTTAAATATGCAAATATTTCAAATTAAGCAAGTGGTTATAAAATATTCATTATCGCTTGGGAATATTCGTTTGGTCGTGGAATATTCAGATCGCTTTGGGAATATTCGTACGATATTTGCCGCAGCCCATGTGTGGGCCCCATAACGGAAAGTGATTGGATGAAGAAAACGACAAATATAAGTTGTTTTTAAATAACTCACAGAAGTTGTTACCAATTATCATCGTTGAATACCCGTGGTTAAAACACACTAATACGCTGTTGTCGAACAAAGAAGATACCAGATTGCACCAATTATTGATTCTTACGTAAGAAGGCACTACTCAATAATGGTTACGAAGAATTATCGCTCAAAGATTTTATCGAGTTAATAATCACGCATATTGATATTTTATATATTCATTGTTTGTTTCAATAATTGTCATTACACAAGATCTTTCATTATCGAAGCAATAATTCATATTATCTCTAATAATATTATTAGATAACATTATTGGCAATGTCTAGAAAGTTCTCGCCTAAGGAGAGGTTTGGTCACCTAATCAAGGCCGCCCAAGAAGAAGAAATTTTATCGAAAGCCCCTCTTTCCTGAACCGCCTCGGTTGTCAATATTGTGATTCTCGTAATATTATTTGTGAATAATTAATTATTGATTCATATGATGAGGAAAATATTGATTTTATGTGGATATAGATGGAGAAAATTTTAAATGACAATTGTTGAAAATTAATATTTTATCTTTTTCTCGATAAAATAATTCATTTAAATATATTATTTTAATAATATATTAACTGTGATATTTTTACAAATCTAATGTGGGATATATGAGTATACGAGGAGGAAGAGTATTTTTGTTGCAATAAATGATTAACACATGTTTTGTGTGTTGTGGACCCCATTTCTCGATCGAAATTTGATTATAAATTTGTAAAATCGCTCGCTTGAGGATTTTGGCCAATTTCTATTTGGAATTTGGAAAAACTTTCTTCGCAAAGTTGTAGAGAATTGAATTTCCTATAAAAAGTCGCGAGATTCGAATTTTCTGATAAAAGACCTATTTATTGTGAATTATTGAAGTTCAAGTTCAAATAATCGATTTTTGAAGTTTAAAATATTTTTAATTACAAAAACGTTTTTTCCATTTTTGAAACTCATTTAACATGTGCATGGTGGCTGAATTCAGATTCAAGATGTGGGCGATGAATTTTGTTTATATATAATATTATTATATTCAATTTTCGCTTTTGGTGTTCTAAGCAATTTCCTATAAATAGGTGCTTAGGTTAGAATTGAAAATCACACCGTAAATCAAGTTTTCTCTCTATATTATCGAGTTTATTCTTGTGAGTATTTTGAGTATACTTTGAGTATTGCTATACTTGCAAGTTCAAGTCATAGCCTATATCCTGTTTCAACTGTAAGTACCGATCTTTCGAGGTAAGTGGATATTATTTTTTCAGAATGATATTATTTCTTCAATATCATTATGTCGAAATGTTGATCCAAGTTTTTATCAAATTTGGAACTTTTTCATGCTCTGGGGTTACTATTCATGGGTTACTATTCATGAGTTACTATTCACGAAGTTACTATTCATGAAGTTACTATTCACGAAGTTACTATTCACGAAAGTACTATTCAATGAAGCGTGAAGATGTTTTTGTGGAATTTCTATCTTTTGGTGTCTGAGTTACTATTCACGATACTCAAGACTATTCACGATACAAGACTATTCACGATTAAGACTATTCAATTTAAAAATAAAATTTCTTCTTTTGTTCAAAATATCTCTATTCGGATACTAACTCGATCAGATCCATGTTTTGATCATTCTCGAATTTTACACCACTATGATTATTTTTGAGGTATTTTGGATGTGGATAAAACCAAGTACTAATCCTTAATCCTTAATCCTTGTCATTTTGTTTCACCGATTCGCTTTTTTAAAATATATTTTCATCATCCTCGCCTTAAATGATGATATTATTGAATATCTTTGGCCCAGTAGTGCAAAGAAAGATGAATGTTTTTCAAGAATATCTTTGGCCTTCAGAGAGCAAAAGATGAATGTGTTGAGATGAATACGACCGATTGATTAATATCTTTGGCCTCAGAGTGCAAAAGATGAATGTGTGTTTAAATGAACATGACTAATCGATGAATATCTTCGCCTCAGAAAAAAAAGATGAATATTTGATTCCGTATGTATATCGATTGATGTTACAGGATAAAATATTGATGATGGACCGTTAAATTCATAGATTATAGTAGATTTCATTCTCTACGTAACTCTTCTATGAATTATTATTTCGCCGCTAATATTGATCCAAACTTGTTGTCTATTGTATTCTATCGATTTTTTCCTCGTCAAGACTAACGATAATTTGTTGTATATTATCTTAGTCATAATATTCTTTATCGGGCTAGTTGAGCTCACCCTTTTCCTTGTTGTTCCATTTTTCTTCTCGTGAGGAGGCTAGAATGTAATGTAGTACTAGCTCTGGGGTATGGAATGAAGGTTCTAGAGAGAGTTGTTTAGTAGTCCTCACCATTTTGTAAAATAATGAATCAATAATTATGATGGGGATTTATTTCAGATGTGGATATTGTCTAGAAGACAATATTATATTTAAACTCATTAAGATATATTGTCGTATTTCACACCTACATTTGTATTATTGAAGTTGTAGTTTGTTTTTTTTGTACCATGTATTTGGCACTCGTAACGGGTGTCAGTGTATACCTATTTTGGGGCGCCACAGCTTGGTATCGTAGCTTAGGATATGATCTCTCAATGAGATCGGGGAATAGAACTAGAGGGGAGAGACGAGTAAATCCTTCGCTAGTGTGTCCTACCTAAGCTTATTTGTTAGTTGGTCAAGATATGGGATATTAAGTGATATATTGATTTCTTAATTAACCCTTGTTTTATGACAAGATTTGAGAATGTCGATCGAGAATATTAAAAAAGGAGTAAATGAGACCGTGGAGATGCTCAGACTTACCAACGAGGAGAACGGTAACAGTCGGGCAATGTTCCTCCCGTGAACAAACACCATCGAAAGCGATGATGAACGAGGGATGTTTAGAAGCTTTTTCATAGCTCATGCAAAATCGCACGAGGAGACTCGTGTTCAAAATATACGAGGAAATGATAGCAATTCACGGTGGTCACAACCAAGCAGCTTCAAAGAGTTGGGACCACTGCACTGGGAAAGCCGGATCCGATTAAGGTGAGACGTGGGTCAAACAAATTACCAAGATATTCGATGTCTTGGGATGCACGGAGGAACAGAAAGTTCCATTCGCCACCTTTATGTTCCGTGGGCGAGGCAGACATCGGTGGGAATCAGGAAGTTGCACTCCATCCACCGCACTCAAAGATGTCATGGGAGACGCTTTCAGAAACAGCTCAATGACAAGTACTTCCCTCGAAAGTATTCGCTATATGAAGGAAGTGGAGTTTATTAGACTAGAGCAGTAATAACACGATTTGTCCCAAAGACGAGGCGTAAGTTCATGGAGTTATCTGTGTTTGCACCTCATTTGGTGGAGAATGAGGAACGATGACGCGGATGTTTCGAGAGGTTTGAAACCCGACATACGCCAAGATCTCATTTCTCATAAATTTTCTCTATTCAGATGTTGTCAACTGTGGCTCATTGTTAGAGCGAGATAACGAAGTACGCTCAACCGAGGGACCATAACCGTGGATCATATCAAGATAAAGCCATCGTAATAACGATAACCACGGAGAAAGAAGAATACAGATTAAAGGCAGAACCACTCCGTGGTAATCGTGGCCATGAAAATAGAAGAAGTTTAGCCTGGGAGGAGATTTTAAAAAGAGGAGATTCAACAACCACTATGTGAAGACGCCGCCGCCAAGAGTAACTAGTTTTATGGGAGGAGAACGACCACCGGCCATATGCTACAAATGCGAAAAGAGGGATATATCACCAAACCGCCCACAACAGCTCAAGGTATGCTATAATTGTGGAAAGGAAGGACATATCGCCGAGATCAGACAAAGAATAAACCTAGTTCAATGGGGATGGTGACTCAAAAGATCGTCCCCGTAAAAGTCAAAGTCAACGATTCCGGAAGAGCGTTTGTTGTGATCGGTCAAAATGCGAGGAACCCGAACGGTTAGCACGGGTTAGTTAATTATAAATTTTGCTAAGTATATACCTTACTAGATATTGGTTCTACCCATTCTTTTCTCTCTTACTTAAGCGCCAACGCTTGAACTTGACTACGAGAAATTAAACTTTGACCTATCTATCTGGAGACTCCATTAGAGAAACTTTCATTACATCCGTTGTTTAAAAATCTTGCTTGATTCAAGTTGGCACTATCACATTACCGTTAACCTTATTTCTATAGAGATATTTGCTTTTGATGTGATTTTAAGGTTAACTACTCATCATGCCAAATTGATTGCTTTTGTAAGGTGTTAGTTTTCATATTCCTAAGCAACTCGTTATTCAATTCAAGCAATCAAACCATCAGTAGTCAAACATTTTCATATCAAGCCATGAAGTCATTCGCTTATTACGGATGTCAAGTTTTCTTAGTCCATGTTATGGATTTGAATAAAGACACGCCGATTTGAATAATATTCCCGTTGTTATTGATTTTTCCCGACGATTTCAAGAATTTTTCGCTTACTCCCAAAGTCTCGATATTAAATTTTGTATCGACTTTGAACCCCAGACAAAACTCATTTCTAAAATCTCACATCGAATGGCTCCTATTGAACTTCGTGAGTTAAAAATTCAACTATAGAATTTGGTACCGAGCCTTTATCTGCAGGACTTCCTTTGTGGAATTCACCCAAGCCGCACTCTCGTAGGGGACGCCATATTCGCAAGCGATAGTAAATCGATAGGTGTCATTGTGACGCTATCCAAGATTGGGATATGAGTCACGCTTGAGAGCAACCTAAGTCGCTTATCGAAAGACGTAGCTTTTAGGCTTAGTTGGTTATTATCGGAGATTCGTGAAGGATATTCTCTAATCGCTATTCCATTAACGCAAATTGACTCAGTAGAGATACAAAATTCGAATGGAGCAAGGAATGTGGGAAGAGCTTCAAGAACTCAAGAGGAGACTCATTTCAAAGACATGTTCGATCATGCCATCCTCGAAAAGTTTAACGTGGTAGCCGACGCGATGAGTAGAAGATTATATGCGGAACGAAAAGCGATGATGTCAAGTATATACGACAGAGCCAACTTTAATAGAAAAAGTTAAGGTCGCTTTCAAGCCACCGAATCTTGAGTCGATGCGTATGAAGAAGAAAGTACAAGAAGGAGCTATTCCTAAGCTTAGAATTGATGAAGAAGGAATACTTGAGTCCACTCTAGACTTTTTGTGTTCCTAACGACTCTGATTTGAAGTACAAGATTATGATGGAGGCACACAATACGCCATTTGCAATCCATCCTCGAAGTACTAAAATGTATCGTGATCTTCTTCGACATACATTTTGGTGGAACAATATGAAGAGAGAGATTGCAAAGTTTATCTCGATGTGTTTAACTTGTCAACGTAAAGGCGAGCATCTTGTACCTAAGGGTCCGTCTGTAACCACTTGAGATTCCTGGAATGGAAGTGGGGAACACATTACTATGGATTTCATTACGGGTCTTCCTACGGTTTCTCAAGGCATCAATGCTATTTGGGTTATTGTTGATAGATTAACCAAGTTCCGCTTCATTTTTGCCGATACGAGAGACTTATTCCTTGAACGCCTTTCTAGTATGTACGTGAATGAGATTGTGAGATTGCATGGCATGCCAAGATCCATAGTTTTAGATCGTGACCCAAGATTCACTTCAAGATTTTGGGTTAGCTTGCAAAAAGCTATGGGCACGAATTTATTTATCTGGCTGGGCATACCATCCTCAAACGGATGGGCAATCGTAAAGGACTACTCAAACTCTTGAAGATATATTAAAACTCAGGTCCTAGATTTCAAAGGAAGTTAGGATAAGTACTTGCCATTGGTGGAATTCTCATACAACAATAGTTATTAAACAAATATAGGCATGGTTCCATTCAAGCATTATATGGATTTAAAAATGTCGTTCTCCAATATGTTGGGATGAGGTGGGTGAAGCAACATTGTTGGGACCCGAAAGTTAGTACGTATGACTCACCGAAAAGATCCAAATGATTCGGACAACGATATAAAACGGCACAAGATCGATAAAAGAGTTATGCGGATCTTCATCGAAAGGACGTGGAATTTAATGTAGGGATCATGTATTGTCATGAAGTTGCTCCATGGAAGGGAGTTACAAGATTTGGGAAGAGAGGAAAGCTCAATCCACGATTTATCTGGTCCATTTCAAATTCTTGACCGAGTAGGAAATGTAGCCTATGTAGATTTGCGTTACCTCCGAGTATGTCTCGTGTTCATAATGTGTTTCACATATCTCGCATTTCAGTAAATATGTGAAAGACCCAACCACGTTATAGAAGTTAGAACCGGACGAGATAGCCAAGACTTAACGTATGAGGAGGTACCGCCAAGATTTTGGATAGGAAGGAGCATGTCCCACGCAAGAAAGGTTATACCACAAGTTAAAGTTTTGTGGAGGAATCATGCTATAGAGGAAATGACCGGGAGTTGGAAACGAAATGAAAGCGAGGTATCCTCACCTTTTCAAAACACCAGTACGACGCCAATTTCGAGGACTAAATTTCATAAGGAGGGAGGTTGTAAGACTCAAAATTTTTAAATAAAAAGGAATTTCCTTTATTTATTATTTTGAAATAGTAAGGGTTGATTTGATTAATGTGGATAGTTAAGGGTTAAATATGCAAATATTTCAAATTAAGCAAGTGGTTATAAAATATTCATTATCGCTTGGGAATATTCGTTTGGTCGTGGAATATTCAGATCGTTTGGGAATATTCGCACGCATTTGCCAAAACCATGTGTGGGCCCCATAACTGAAAGTGTGATGGATGAAGAAAACGACAAATATAAGTTGTTTTTAAATAACTACAGAAGTTGTTATGCAAGTATCGCTGAATACCCTTGTGGTTAAAACACACTAATACGCTGCTTGTTGAACAAAGAAGATACCAGATTGCACCAATTATTGATTCTTACGTAAGAAGGCACTACTCAATAATGGTTACAGAATTATCGCTCAAAGATTTTATCGAAGTTAATAATTGTCGCGTTTGATATTTTATATGTCGTTGTTTCAATAATTGTCATTACACAAGATCTTTCATTATCGGCTAATAATTCATATTATCCTAATAATATTATTAGATAACATTATTGGCAATGTCTAGAAAGTTCGGTTCTAAGGAGAGGTTTGGTCACCTAATCATGCTACGCCAAGAAGAAGAAATTTTATCGAAAGCCCTCTTTCCCGAACCACCGGTTGTCAATATTGTGATTCGTAATATTATTTGTGAATAATTAATTATTGATTCATATGATGAGGAAAATATTGATTTTATGTGGATATAGATGGAGAAAAATTTTAAAATGACAATTGTTGAAAATTAATATTTTATCTTTTTCTCGATAAAATAATTCATTTAAATATATTATTTTAATAATATATTAACTGTGATATTTTTACAACTAATGTGGGATATATGAGTATACGAGGAGGAAGAGTATTTTTGTTGCAATAAATGATTAACACATGTTTTGTGTGTTTGTGGACCCCATTTCTCGATCGAAAATTTGATTATAAATCAGTAAAATCGCCCGCTTGAGGATTTTTGGCCAATTTCTATTTGGAATTTGGAAAAACTTTCTTTCCGCAAAGTTGTAGAGAATTGAATTTCCTATAAAAAAGTCGCGAGATTCGAATTTTCTGATAAAAGACCTATTTATTGTGAATTATGAAGTTCAAGTTCAAATAATCGATTTTTGAAGTTTAAAATATTTTTAATTACAAAAACGTTTTTTCCATTTTTTTGAAACTCATTTAACATGTGCATGGTGGCTGAATTCAGATTCAAGATGTGGGCGTATGAATTTTGTTTATATATAATATTATTATATTCAATTTTTCGCTTTGGTGTTCTAAGCAATTTCCTATAAATAGGTGCTTAGGTTAGAATTGAAAATCACACCGTAAATCAAGTTTTTCTCTATATTATCGAGTTTATTCTTGTGAGTATTTTGAGTATACTTTGAGTATTGCTATACTGGTGCAAGTTCAAGTCATAGCCTATATCCTGTTTCAACTGTAAGATCGCTTTTCGAGGTAAGTGGATATTTTTTTTCAGAATGATATTATTTCTTCAATATCATTATGTCGAAATGTTGATCCAAGTTTTATCAAATTTGAACTTTTTCATGCTCTGGGTTACTATTCATGGGTTACTATTCATGAGTTACTATTCACGAAGTTACTATTCATGAAGTTACTATTCACGAAGTTACTATTCATTCACGAAAGTACTATTCATGAAGCGTGAAGATGTTTTTGTGGAATTTCTATCTTTTGTGTCTGAGTTACTATTCACGATACTAAGACTATTCACGATACAAGACTATTCAAGACTATTCAATCAAAAATAAAATTTCTTCTTTTTTGTCCAAAATATCTATTCGGATACTAACTCGATCAGATCCATGTTTTGATCATTCTGAATTTTACACCACTATGATTATTATTTTTGAGGTATTTTGGATGTGGATAAAACCAAGTACTAATCCTTAATCCTTAATCCTTGTCATTTTGTTTTCATCGGATTCGCTTTTTTAAAAATATTTTTCATCATCCTCGCCTTAAATGATGATATTATTGAATATCTTCGCCCCGTAGTGCAAAAGATGAATGATGATTGAAGAATATCTTTTGGCCTCAGAGTAAAAGATGAATGAGATGAATACGATCGATTGATTAATATCTTGGCCAGAGTGCAAAGATGAAACAGTGTTTAAATGAATATGACTAATCGATGAATATCTTTGGCCTCAGTAGTAAAAGATGAATATTTGATTCCGTATGTATATCGATTGATGTTACAGGATAAAATATTGATGATGGATCGTTAAATTCATAGATTATAGTAGATTTCATTCTCTACGTAACTCTTCTATGAATTATTATTTTTCACGTAATATTGATCCAAACTTGTTGTCTATCAGATTCTATCGATTTTTTCCTCGTGAAGACTAACGATAATTGTTGTATATTATCTTAGTCATAATATTCTTTTATCGGGCTAGTTGAGCTCACCCTTTTCCTTGTTGTTCCATTTTTCTTCTCGTGAGGCTAGAATGTAATAGTACTAGCTCTGGGTATGGAATGAAGGTTCTAGAGAGAGTTGTTTAGTAGTCCTCACCATTTTTGTAAAATAATGAATCAATAATTATGATGGGGATTTATTTGTATGTGGATATTGTCTAGAAGACAATATTATATTTAAACTCATTAAGATATATTGTCGTATTTCACATTTACATTTGTATTATTGAAGTTGTAGTTTGCTTTTTGTACCATGTATTTGGCACTCGTAACGGGTGTTGTGTATACCTATTTTGGGGGCGCCACATTGGTATCGTAGCTTAGGATATGATCTCCATGAGATCGGGGAATAGAACTAGAGGGAGAGACGAGTAAATCCTTCGCTAGTGTGTCCTACCCTAGCTTATTTGTTAGTTGGTCAAGATATAGGGATATTAAGTGATATATCGATTTCCTTAATTAACCCTTGTTTTTTTATGACAAGATTTGAGAATGTCAATCGAGAATATTATAAAGGAGTAAATGAGACCGTGGAGATGCTGTATTTACCAACGAGGAGAACGTAACAGTCGGCAATGTTCCTCCCGTGAACAACACCACCGAAAGCAGATGATGAACGAAGGGATGTTTAGAAGCTTTTTTTGCAGCTCATGCAAAATCGCACGAGGAGACTCGTGTTCAAAATACAGGAGGAAATGATAGCAATTCACGGTGGTCACAAATGCAAGCAGCTTCAAAGAGTTGGGACCACCGCAATTCTGGGAAAGTTTGATCCGATTAAGGCGAGACGGGTCAAACAAATTACCAAGATATTCGATGTCTGGGATGCACGGAGGAACAGAAGTTCCATTCGCCACCTTTATGTTCCGTGGCGAGGCAGACATCGGTGGGAATCTGTGAAGCGCACTCCATCCACCGCACTCAAGATGTCATGGGAGACGCTTTAGAACAGTTCAATGACAAGTACTTCCCCGAAAGTATTCGGCTATATGAAGGAAGTGGAGTTTATTAGACTAGAGCAGTAATAACATGACGGTGTCCCAAAGACGAGGCTAAGTTCATGAGTTATCCAGTGTTTGCACCTCATTTGGTGGAGAATGAGGAACGATGACGCGGATGTTTCGAGAGGTTTGAAACCCGACATACGCCAAGATCTCATTTCTCATAAATTTTCTCTATTCAGATGTTGTCAATGTGGCTCAATTGTTAGAGCGAGATAACGAAAGTACGCTCAACCGAGGGACCATAACCGTGGATCATATCAAGATAGCAAGCCATCGTAATAACGATAACCAACGGAGAAAGAAGAATACAGACAAAGGCCAGAACCACTCCGTGGTAATCGTGGCCATGAAAATAGAAGAAGTTTTAGCCTGGAGGAGATTTTAAAAGAGGAGATTCAACAAACAACCATGTGAAGACGACGCCGCCAAGAGCAACTAGTTTTAAGGGAGGAGAACGACCACCCATTATATGCTACAAATGCGAAAAGAGGGACATATCACCAAACCGCCCACAACAGCTTCAAGGTATGCTATAATTGTGGAAAGGAAGGACATATCGCCGAGATTGTACAAAGAGTTTAAACCTAGTTCAATGGGGATTGGTGACTCAAAAGATCGTCCCGTAAAAGTCAAAGTCAACGATTCCGGAAGAGCGTTTGTCGTGATCGGGTCAAATGCGAGGAACCCGAACGGTTAGCACGGGTTAGTTAATTATAAATTTTGCTAAGTATATACCTTACTAGATATTGGTTCTACCCATTTTTTATCTCTCTTACTTGCGCCAACGCTTGAACTTGACTACGGAGAAATTAAACTTTGACCTATCTCGTGGAGACTCCATTAGGAGAAACTTTCATTACATCCGTTGTTTAAAAATCTTGCTTGATTCAAGTTGGCACTATCACATTACCCGTTAACCTTATTTCTATAGAGATATTTGCTTTTGATGTGATTTTAAGGTTAACTACTCATCATGCCAAATTGATTGCTTTTGTAAGGTTGTTAGTTTTCATATTCCTAAGCAAACTCGTTATTCAATTCAAGCAATCAAACCATTGTAGTCAAACATTTTCATATCAAGCCATGAAGTCATTCGCTTATTTACGGATGTCAAGTTTTCTTAGTCCATGTTATGGATTTGAATAAAGACACGCCGATTTGAATAATATTCCGTTGTTATTGATTTTTCCCGACGTATTTTCAAGAATTTTTCGCTTACTCCCAAAGCCTCGATATTAAATTTTGTATCGACTTTGAACCCCAGACAAAACTCATTTCTAAAATCTCATATCGAATGGCTCCTATTGAACTTCGTGAGTTAAAAATTCAACTATAGAATTTGGTACCGAGCCTTTATCTTGTGACTTTTTGTGGAATTCACCTGCTTTACTCTCTCGTAGGGACGCTATATTCGCGCGATATAGTAAATCGATAGGTGTCATTGTGACGCATATCCAAGATTGGGATATGAGTCACGCTTGAGAGCAACCTAAGTCGCTTATCGAAAGACGTAGCTTTTAGGCTTAGTTGGTTATTATCGAGATTCGTTGAAGGATATTCTCTAATCGCTATTCCATTAACGCAAATTGACTCAGAGAGATACAAAATTCGAATGGAGCAAGGAATGTGGGAAGAGCTTCAAGAACTCAAGAGGAGACTCATTTCAAAGACATGTTCCGATCATGCCATCCTCGAAAAGCTTAACGTGGTAGCCGACGCCGATGAGTAGAAGATTATATATGAACGAAAAGCGATGATGTCAAGTATATACGACAGAGCCAACTTTAATAGAAAAGTTAAGGTTGCTCAAGCCACCGAATCTTGAGTTGATGCGTATGAAGAAGAAAGTACAAGAAGGAGCTATTCCTAAGTTTAGAATTGATGAAGAAGGAATACTTTGAGTCCACTCTAGACTTTGTGTTCCTAACGACTGATTTGAAGTACAAGATTATGATGGAGGCACACAACACGCCATTTGCAATCCATCTCGAAGTACTAAAATGTATCGTGATCTTCACATACATTTTGGTGGAACAATATGAAGAGAGAGATTGCAAAGTTTATCTCGATGTGTTTAACTTGTCAACGTGTAAAGGTTGAGCATCTTGTACCTAAGGGTCCGCTGCAACCACTTGAGATTCCGGAATGGAAGTGGGAACACATTACTATGGATTTCGTTACTACGGGTCTTCCTACGGTTTCTCAAGGCATCAATGCTATTTGGGTTATTGTTGATAGATTAACCAAGTTCCGCTTCATTTTCACCGACACGGAGACTTATTCCTTGAACGCCTTTTCTCTAGTATGTACGTGAATGAGATTGTGAGATTGCATGGCATGCCAAGATCCATAGTTTCGGATCGTGACCCAAGATTCACTTCAAGATTTTGGGTTAAGCTTGCAAAAAGCTATGGGCACGAATTTATTTATCTGGCTTTGGTATACCATCCTCAAACGGATGGGCAATCGTAAAGGACTACTCAAACTCTTCAAGATATATTAAAACTCGTGGTCCTAGATTTCAAAGGAAGTGGGATAAGTACTTGCCATTGGTGGAATTCTCATACAACAATAGTTATTAAACAAATATAGGCATGGTTCCATTCAAGCATTATATGGACGAAAAATGTCGTTCTCCAATATGTTGGGATGAGGTGGGTGAAGCAACATTGTTGGGACCCGAAGTTAGTACGTATATGACTCACCGAAAAGATCCAAATGATTCGACAACGATACAAACGGCACAAGATCGACAAAAGAGTTATGCGGATCTTCATCGAAAGGACGGGAATTTAATGTGGGGATCATGTATTGTCATGAAGTTGCTCCATGGAAGGGAGTTACAAGATTTGGGAAGAGAGGAAAGCTCAATCCACGATTTATCTGGTCCATTTCAAATTCTCGACCGAGTAGGAAATGTAGCCTATATAGACTTGCGTTACCTCCGAAAGTATGTCTTGTGTTCATAATGTGTTTCACATATCCGCACTTTGTAAATATGTGAAAGACCCAACCACGTTATAGAAGTTAGAACCGGACGAGATAGTCAAGACTTAACGTATGAGGAGGTACCGCCAAGATTTTGGATAGAAGGAGCATGTCCTACGCCAAGAAAGGTTATACCACAAGTTAAAGTTTTGTGGAGGAATCATGCTATAGAGGAAATGACCGGGAGTTGGAAACGGAAATGAAAGCGAGGTATCCTCACCTTTTCAAAACACCAGTATCGCACGCCAATTTCGAGGACTAAATTTCATAAGGAGGGAGGTTGTAAGACCTCAAATTTTTAAATAAAAAGGAATTTCCTTTATTTATTATTTTGAAATAGTAAGGGTTGATTTGATTAATGTGGATAGTTAAGGGTTAAATATGCAAATATTTCAAATTAAGCAAGTGGTTATAAAATATTCATTATCGCTTGGGAATATTCGTTTGGTCGTGGAATATTCAGCATGTTTGGGAATATTCGCATTCGACCACGCCACAAACCATGTGTGGGCCCCATAACGGAAAGTGATTGGATGAAGAAAACGACAAATATAAGTTGTTTTTAAATAACTACAGAAGTTGTTACCAAGTATCATCATTGAATACCCGGTGGTTAAAAAACACACTAATACGCGTTGTTGAACAAGAAGACACCGTATTGCACCAATTATTGATTCTTACGTAGAAGAAGGCACACTACTCAATAATGGTTACAGAATTATCGCTCAAAGATTTTATCGAAAGTTAATAATTGCCGCGTTGATATTTTATATTGTCGTTGTTTCAATAATTGTCATTACACAAGATCTTTCATTATCGGCAATAATTCATATTATCCGAATAATATTATTAGATAACATTATTGGCAATGTCTAGAAAGTTCGCTCTAAGGAGAGGTTTGGTCACCTAATCAATGGCCAAGAAGAAGAAATTTTATCGAAAGCCCCTCTTTCCGGAACCGCCTCGTGTCAATATTGTGATTTCGTAATATTATTTGTGAATAATTAATTATTGATTCATATGATGAGGAAAATATTGATTTTATGTGGATATAGATGGAGAAAAATTTTAAAATGACAATTGTTGAAAATTAATATTTTATCTTTTTCTCGATAAAATAATTCATTTAAATATATTATTTTAATAATATATTAACTGGTGATATTTTTACAACTAATGTGGGATATATGAGTATACGAGGAGGAAGAGTATTTTTGTTGCAATAAATGATTAACACATGTTTTGTGTGTTGGTGGACCCCATTTCTCGATCGAAAATTGATTATAAATTGTAAAATCGTCCGCTTGAGGATTTTGGTCAATTTCATTTTGGAATTTGGAAAACTTTCTTCCGCAAAGTTGTAGAGAATTGAATTTCCTATAAAAAGTCGCGAGATTCGAATTTTCTGATAAAAGACCTATTTATTGTGAATTATTGAAGTTCAAGTTCAAATAATCGATTTTTGAAGTTTAAAATATTTTTAATTACAAAAACGTTTTTTCCATTTTTGAAACTCATTTAACATGTGCATGGTGGCTGAATTCAGATTCAAGATGTGGGTATGAATTTTGTTTATATATAATATTATTATATTCAATTTTTTCGCTTTGTGTTCTAAGCAATTTCCTATAAATAGGTGCTTAGGTTAGAATTGAAAATCACACCGTAAACTCAAGTTTTCTCTCTATATTATCGAGTTTATTCTTGTGAGTATTTTGAGTATACTTTGAGTATTGCTATACTAAGTGCAAGTTCAAGTCATAGCCTATATCCTGTGTGTTTCAACTAGAAGTAATCGATCTTCGAGGTAGTGGGATATTTTTTTTCAGTAATGATATTATTTCTTCAATATCATTATGTCAAATGTTGATCCAAGTTTTATCAAATTTAGAACTTTTTCATGCTCTGGGTTACTATTCATGGGTTACTATTCATGAGTTACTATTCACGAAGTTACTATTCATGAGTTACTATTCACGAAAGTTACTATTCACGAAAGTACTATTCATGAAGCGTGAAGATGTTTTTTGTGGAATTTCTATCTTTTGGTGTTGAGTTACTATTCACGATACGGCAAGACTATTCACGATACTATGACTATTATTCAATTTTAAAAATAAAATTTCTTCTTTTGTCCAAAATATCTATTCGGATACTAACTCGATCAGATCCATGTTTTGATCATTCTTGAATTTTTACACCACTATGATTATTTTTGAGGTATTTTGGATGTGGATAAAACCAAGTACTTAATCCTTAATCCTTAATCCTTGTCATTTTGTTTCACCGGATTCGCTTTCTTTAAAAATATTTTTCATCATCCTCGCCTTAAATGATGATATTATTGAATATCTTTGGCCTGTAGTGCAAAAGAAAAGTGTGAGATGAAATGACCGATTGATTAATATCTTTGGCCTCAGAGTAAAAGATGAACAGTGTTGAGATGAATACGACCGATTGATTAATATCTTTCGCCCGTAGTGCAAAAGATGAACAGTGTTTAAATGAATATGACTAATCGATGAATATCTTTGGCTCAGAAGTAAAAAAGATGAATATTTGATTCCGTATGTATATCGATTGATGTTACAGGATAAAATATTGATGATGGATCGTTAAATTCATAGATTATAGTAGATTTCATTCTCTACGTAACTCTTCTATGAATTATTATTTCACCGTAATATTGATGAAACTTGTTGCCTATTGTATTCTATCGATTTTTCCTCGTTGAAGACTAACGATAATTTGTTCAGATATTATCTTAGTCATAATATTTCTTTATCGGGCTAGTTGAGCTCACCCTTTTCCTTGTTGTTCCATTTTTCTTCTCGTGGAGGCTAGAATGTAAATAGTACTAGCTCTGGGGTATGGAATGAAGGTTCTAGAGAGAGTTGTTTAGTAGTCCTCACCATTTTGTAAAATAATGAATCAATAATTATGATGGGGATTTATTTGCAGATGGATATTGTCTAGAAGACAATATTATATTTAAACTCATTAAGATATATTGTAAGATTTCACACGACATTTGTATTATTGAAGTTGTAGTTTGCTTTTTGTACCATGTATTTGGCGACTCAGAATGGGTGTTGTGTATACCTATTTTGGGGGCGTCACAAACACCCTTCTCAATACAAATTTCATTTCACTCGTATTCATAATCCTTTCCTGAATTTGTACCAATTTATAGTACAACTGTCACACAGCAATCTTGTTGTAAATTTTTCAATCATTAGATTGATTCTTATCCCTGCTATCACTTTATTAGATCACGGAGTGATCTCATCGTATATGTTATGATTCATTTTTATGTCTTGATCGTTTTGTTTTACGATCTTCTATCATTGCACTTTTAGTCTTTTAGACTCTATCTATTCATCACTACTGTTCAACTTCATTATCAGAGTTAGGGAACTCTGTATCTTATAACTCGCCGAGATTCATCTTTGAATCTTACCGACCAACTAACTCTATTTGATTTAGTACTTATCCTAATCACTGCGGTTATTGGTCTCAGGTATTCCTACCTATGGTTCATAACCTACAACTTTGATACCAACTATGACGGCCCCGAATCCGAGGTCCCAAATCACCGCGGATCCGGTTCGATCATTCTATACAACTATTACTATTTGCGGAAGATATAAACATAAATTGTTTATACAATAACATTACACAATATTCCCCAAGGTCGAGTAACCTTAACTTAATACACATTTCATAACTTACTTGACTTACAATAACATTATATACATTACTATTACAATTCTAACTACACACGTAAACTAGAGCTGGAACAGTCTTTAATCTTTCCTTGTATCCGACGTGTTCGTCTTAATCTGCAATGTTTATCATGATATAGCAAGGGTGAGCATAAAATTGCCCAACAAGTTTAAATTCAATAATTTAACGATATATCATGATTGAAATGATTTGAATAATTGGCTGGCTATAATTCAACAATATAATTGTGAACTAGCAGGAACAAATTTATGACTAAACAAGTATTATACATGAACAAATATATCTAAACCAATTGGTAATGAAGGTGATCAGCCTTTCATACCCGACTTATACATGCAATATGTACAGAGTACAATTCATGGCAACCAGCAATGATTAACCATAAGCTTATCCGAATGAAACAACTCTTAATAAAGTTAAGTAAAAACGAACTTACCTGAACCGCTGATTACCGCTATGCAATTTATATCGCCTTATCCGAAGACCTAATATTAGTAATATAGATCTCCAATATTAGAATAATATCATCACAATATAATACTATTATATATATAAACATAGAATAACCTAAACACATAACACACAACACATAATCCTATCAGTCTATAACACACATAAGACTTAGTATCAGGTCAAATTATCACAGTCTGAGTTGAACCCGACTCAATTCTAATATCTCGACGGTCTAGTCGGACTTTTATCGAGTTTAAGTTCAATTAAACTCTGACTTAACACTTAACAATTAACTCAGATAATTTTCTAAGCAGTCAAAATAATTTTCATAAATTCGTAATAATTTTTAAATAATTATTACTATTTATCATGAATTCTCAATCATTAAAAACGTATTTAAACAATATAAATATCACATAATTCTTTTATCATTAATATTTATTTTTATCAAATATTAATGAAAATACATGTCATAATATTATAATATATTTATACTATATCAAAGTATTTTTAATACTTTAAAATCACCTTTATATGATTTTTAAATAATTAAATTCATTATCCGATATTTGCTTTTAATATTAAAATATTAATATTTTTATGACAAAATATCAAAAGTTATATTTTATAACTTAAAATATTTTTATATCACTTAAATCATTTTTATATGATTTTTAAATCATTAATTCTATTTTCCTTAATTTATTTAATATATTTATTAAATAAAGTAATTATCATTAATATTGATTAATTAATGAAATTCATCCTAAAATATTAAAAGTTCTTTGAAAATAACTTAAAATATTTTATTATACCATAATATTATTTTCATAATTTTTCATGTATTAAAATCAATTTTAAATAATTTATTTAATATTATAATTAAATAAATTAAATACCATTTATATTCCAAAAATATTAAATATTTATGAAATATACTTAAAATAATTAAAAACTATTTTTAGTAATTTAAAATAAATTTTCAAAATTTTCTAAGTATTTTTAATAATTAAAATCTATTTATTTCAATTTATTTAATTAAAATAATTATTTTCTAATTTATCTGTCGCTAAAGGTACCTATAGTGACAAAGCATCACTATAGGTGTTCTTCAAACCAACCCAGAGATATTCATAAGTCGCTAACAAAGTTGTCTAGTTTGACCTCAACTAAAAGCAAAGTGTAGTTGATGATTTCGGGATTGGTTTTCCACTAATGTCAGTAGTATTATCGACACACTACAAGCTTAATCAAGCTTCATGTCCAAAACATAACTAACTGTGAGATCTAAGCTACGTAAAACATTGTCGGTTTACATTGTTCTTGAGGTTCTGGTCGCCTAAAACTTCATCGCCCGCTACTGTGGTAACATGTTTGACCGTTTCTAGATTCGTGGTTATACAGTTTCTGAGTTTGTAAGTTTGCTAGGATTGAAGTATTCATGTAACACTATAACCTAGATTCAATTTCATGCCCAAACCACAACATAACAGTAAACTATAAACCTCCTAATATCATGTCAGAGACTGGTCTGGGTTTTCTGGGTAACCTAGAAACCCAAGCAGTTTATGGTGCCTACTTTGAATCCTTATTTCATGCGTTTTGGGTTTCGTTTCTATGATGAAATAGTTCATAGTTGTAGTCGAGGTGTCTGGGAATAACTCTAAAACAACACATTAATCTAACCACAACATATATAAGCAATAATGGCCGGTCAAACTATGGGTCAGGACACAGTTCTTGAAGATCTGGGTTTTCCCAGAATCTTCATCAGGTCATATGGTCAACTAACGTTTGACCATCATTAACTACGAATTGGTTAAGGATCTGAGTAAAATAAAGCCTTCTTCATGTAGTATTCATGTCCGGCTACACGATTAAACCAACAACAAGGCCAAGACAACAAACATAAGCAAGATCCGAGGTCTATAAAACTTGTCAGAAACTTTCTGGAAAAATCTGGGCTGCCCAGATTCCAGACTTCGTGATGGGTCAACGCTGTTTGACCGCTAGTATCTCTCAACATATGCATGATCTGAGTAATATAAAACCATATATGTATAGTCCACATGTCAAAGAACATAACCAAAACATAAAACACACAAGACAACTAACACACACAGATTTAGAGGGCCTGACATATTGCTGTCAGACGATTTTTTTCAACTCTTCCAAATTTGATAAATCTTTAGATTCGAGCATCTAGATGATATGGATCTGAGTTTTGACAACCCAGATCATCAAATGACACTCTAATACACATATCTAAACATCAAACAACAACATCAAACATAAGATCAAAGGATTTCGAATTTTAGGGTTCATACCACTTTGAGCCTTGATTTTTGATTTCTGATCCTTGATGTTTGTTCTTGGAGATCTAACACCTGATCTTAGCTTAACATATCTCACTTTCTCACTCTACAATCCCGAATTCTAGAGAGAGAATGTGTTGGAGAGAAATGAAAATAAAGTGACTCTTTCTTTGTCTTTAATCTTATAATTGTAATAATGAAACGTATGTTTGGATGAGATGGCTACTGAGATAGCTAGATCTAGAGCACATGGCTGAGATGTAGTTGGTCACTAACTCCCATTTGGCTTGATATACAAGCAACCTTCAATTATTCCACAAAGGGCACTTTGGTCATTTTGTATTTAATTTTAATGATATTTTAGACATTTAACCAAACCCTTAGGGTTTAGGGTTTGGCTAGGGTTTAGGGTTTGGAAAAATTAGGGTTTAGGGTTTGCAATTAAATTTCTAAAATTTCTAAATTAGATTTTCAAAATTGAAAATTAATATTTCTTAATTAGAATTAGAATTTTCTAATTATATTAAAATTTCTTAATCATAATTTAAATCTCGCTAATTAGGATTAATATTTCCTAATTAAAATCGCTAATTTAGCAATTAGGGTCAAAATCACGGATTAGGGTTTATAACCCAAAATTAGGGTTGCTAATAGAAAATTAATTTTCTAATTTAGAAATTAAATTTTCGTAATTAGATTAGGGTTTTCTAATTACTTAACTTTAAAATTAGAATTAATATATCCTAATTAACATTACAATTATTAAATCAATAATTAGGTTTCCCCTAATATAAATTAGGGTTTCAAATCCGTAAGTTTAGGGTTTTCTAAATTTGAAATTAGGGTTTGCTAATTAGTTAAGCTTTACCCTAATTAATATTATAATTAATAGCACTTAAGCAATATAATTATCCTTTAAGTTCCCAAATTAGGGTTTTAAATTCCCGAATAAGGGTTTCAGATTCCCGGAACTGAAATTAGGGTTTCCAGAACCGGTTTCTAGGGTTTCTTATAATTCATTAGGGTTTTCTAACCGAACGTTGACGTTCTTAATATATAATTAGGGTTTGTTACAGATATCGTTTATCTGGTCAACCCTTGACCCTTAACCACATTCCGAATACATAAATACAGAACATATTCACGTATACCTTAATCTTGAATAATTCACCTAAATCATTCACAGAATTTTGAAATCCTCAAAATTCTATCTTAAAAAATATCAAACGCATACACTTATTTTCTGTCTAGGTTCTAATTTTGAACCTTAAATCAATAATTAAAAAATTTAAAAATATTCAAAATTCTCGGGTTGTCACAACAGAAATGTGTGCTCTCCATTACACCTGCAATTCATCAATAGACCATATCAAAACAGGGTTTACTAAATAAACATGAATGTCTACTGTATATCCTCATTTTATACAATGCATATACACGCTTCCCTTTACTATCAGCTATTATGTTAATGTGTTAACTTAGGTTGAAATTGAGTTAACGAAATAACTTAACGAAATAAACAAAGAGTGAAAGAGAGATTTTAGAGAAGAAAAATAATGGGTTGCCTCCCATCCAACGCTAAGTTATAGTCAATTAGCTTGGCTGTCTCTGATGCTCATGTTGAAGAAAGAATTGAGGCGATTTTCTGTCTGTCTACCTCACCACCAATGTAATGTTTTAAGCGCTGACCATTCACCTTAAAAGGCTTGTATGGCAACGTATCGAATATTTCGATTGCACCATGCGGAAAAATAGTTTTCACTATGAATGGTCCTGATTCACCCTATATTTAGCCAACATAGCTGTAAACTGCCTGTTGCAAAAGTGACTGCCTTCGTCACTGATGATAGCCCTTGGAGCCCCAAACCTCGTGAAGATACTTCTATGTAAAAATCTGAGGACAACCTTGGCATCATTTGTCGGATGAGCTGCCACTTCTAACCATTTCGAGACATAATCTACAGCGAGCAGAATGTAAAGATTTTTGTAAGAAGAAACGAAAGGCCCCATGAAATCAATTCCCCATACATAAAAAATTTTGACTTCCAAGATTGTATTCAATGGTATTTCATTCCTTTTAGAGATGTTCCCCACTCGCTGACATCTATCACACCCACTGGAAAAAATTGTATGCATCCTTAAAAATTGTCGGCCAGTAGAATCCTGCTTGTAGTATTCTAGCCGCTGTTCTTTCACCACCATAGTGTCCACCATACACAGTAGAGTGACAATCCTACAGAATCCCCTCGGTCTCGCAATATGGAATACACCTTCGTATAACTTGATCAGAACATTGTTTAAACAAATAAGGCTCATCCCATATATACCATTTGACATCATGCATAAATTTCTTCTTTTGATAACCCACCAAATCGGAAGGTAGCATCTTACTTACCAAATAGTTTGCATAGTCTGCAAACCATGGCACTTCCCCTTTCACCACAAAAAACTATTCATCTGGAAATGATTCATTGATTAAAACCTTATCATTTGTCTCCCTTTTTGGATTCTCAAGTCGAGATAAGTGGTCCGCCACTTGGTTTTCAGTGCCCTTTCTGTCCTTGATTTCCAAATCAAATTCCTACAGTAATAAAATCCATCTGATCAACCGAGGCTTTGCATCCTTTTTCTCCACTAAATGTCGAATTGCGGCGTGATCCGTTTACACTATCACCTTTGTGCCGATCAAATAAGCTCAAAATTTATCAAAGGCGTACACCACTGCCAATAACTCTTTCTCCGTCCTTGTGTAGTTCAACTGTGCCTGTATAAGGGTCTTGCTGGCATAGTAAATAACATGAAACATCTTCTCTTTCCTCTGTCCCAAAGCAGCCCCTACGGCGTAATCACTGACACCACACATCAGCTCAAATGGCAATGCCCAATCTGGTGCAGTAATAATTGGTGCTGATGTTAATTTCCCTTTCAGGTGCTCAAATGCCGACACACAAGCTTCATCAAAGATAAAATGTGCATCCTTCTCCAATAAACTGCATAGTGGTTTAGTTATCATGGAGAAGTGTTTGATAAATCTTTGGTAGAAACCTGTATGTCCCAGAAAGCTGCGAACACCTTTTACCGAAGTAGGTGGTTGCAATTTCTCTATAGTTTCCAACTTTACCCTATCTACCTCGAGTCCCTTCTTCGATACTTTGTGTCCGAGTATGATTCCTTCTTGTATCATAAAATGGAATTTTTCCCAGTTCAGTACTAGATTTGTTTCAACACATCGCTTCAAAACCATCACCAAATTCTCGAGGCATAGATCAAACGAGTCCCCAAAAACTGAGAAGTCATTCATAAATACTTCCATATTCAGCTCTACCATATCTAAAAATATAGCCATCATGCATCTCTGAAAAGTGGCTGGAGCGTTGCACAACCCAAAAGTCATCCTTCTGAATGCAAATGTGCCATATGGACATGTGAAAATTGTCTTTTCCTGGTCTTCTGGAGCTATCATTATTTTATTATAGCCCGAATATCCGTCCAGTAGGCAATAGTACTCATGACCTGGTAATCTGTCCAACACCTGATCAATGAATGGGAGTGGGAAATGATCTTTCCTTGTAGCTTTATTGAGCCTGCGGTAGTCCATACATACTCTCCACCTTGTCACTGTTCGTGTTGGAATCAACTCGTTATTCTCATTAGTCACTACTGTCATGCCACCCTTTTTCGGTACACACTGCACTGGGCTCACCCATGAGCTATCTGAGATTGGATAGATTATGCCCGCATCCAACCATTTACCACCTCTTTCTTAACCATTTCTTTCATTATCAGATTAAGTCTCCTTTGTTGCTCAACCGATGGTTTACTTTCATCTTCCATCAGGATTTTATGCATACAAAATAAAGGGCTGATCCCTTTGATATCCGCTATGGTCCAGCCAATCGCTGATTTGAACTCTCGAAGCACTCGTAGCAGTTTTTCTTCCTGAAAAGATGTTAATGCAGAGAAGAAATAATCACGGGTAAGCCAATCTTTATTTAAAAATGCGTACCTGAGATGTTCTGGAAGTGGTTTTAATTCAAGTTCTGGAGGTGTCTCAAGAGATGGCTTTAATTTTATGGAGTTTCTCCTGCTTTTGTCAATGGCTCAATAGGTATTCTGAATTTCCTGACTTGTGGAGTGGTATCCAGATATTGCACAAGTTCGCCAAGTTCCTCGTCCTCCAAATCTGAATTTTTAGCAATAACATTCCTCAATGGTTTGTCATCCACCCGACTTTGTACTTCATCATTTACGACCTGATCCACCAAATCAACCAAGAAACATTCCTCTTCATCTGCTGGAAACTTCATAGCTTTGAAGACATTAAAGGTGACCTCTTGATCATGAACACGCATAGTGAGTTCCCCTTTCTGCACATCTATCAGAGTCTTTCATGTGGCTAAGAATGGTCTTCCCAGTATGATTGGTATATTTTTATCTTCCTCGTAATCCAATATGATGAAATCAGCCGGAAAAATAAATCTCTCTACCTTCACTAATACATCTTCAACAATTCCTCGTGGATACGTGATGGATCTATCAGCTAGCTGTAAAGAAATGTTTGTTGGCTTTGGATCCGGCAATCCCAACTGGTTAAACACTGACAAGGGCATCAAATTTATGCTTGCCCCAAGATCACATAAACACTTACTGAAGTTCATCTTTCTAATGGTGCAGGGAATTGTGAAGCTTCCCGGATCCTTCAGCTCTGGAGGTAGTTTCTGCTGAAGCACTACACTGCATTCCTCTATCAAGGCTACCGTTTCAAACTCATCTAGTCTCCTCTTCCTTGACAATATACTCTTCATAAACTTGGCGTAGCTGGGCATTTGTTCCAATGCCTCGGCGAACGGTATGTTAATCTGTAGCTTTTTGAATACCTCTAAGAATTTGCTGAACTGTTTATCTTCTTTTTTGTTTTATTTAATCTTTGCGGATATGGAACTTGAATGTGAATTGGTGGTAATGGACTCTTAAGCTTCTCCTCTGAACTTGTTTTCTCAGCCTCTTCCTGGTGAACCTCAGACTTTTCCAGATTTTCTTCTTGAGTAATCATCGCTTTCTGCTTTCGCTGTGACAGCAGCTCTCCTCGAAGCAATCTCGCAAGGGTGCGCGACTTGAAAGACTCGAAAAATCTTTCCCAGATCTCAATGTGATCGTTTGACACTGTTCCTTCCCGTCTCTTCTTAGATTTGTCTCTGTATTACTTGGCAATGAACCCTGGGGCATGTTAGTAAGCATGTTCGCCATCTGCCCCATTTGAGTTTCCAGATTCTTTATAGCCACTACTTGGCTCTTGATCATAACTTCTGTGTTTGCCATGTATTTCATCATCATCTCCTCCACTTCTGATTTCTTTTATTGCTGAGGTACAATTTGGAGTGTGATATTCTTTGTTGTTCTTTGAGAAAATCCCACCGGAAAGGGTGGTCTAGGATTAAAGCTATAATTTGTTGGTTGTGATTGGCCGATTATTTGATTGAAACTGATTCTGCTAATTCCCTTGATTAGTCAACCAACTAAAGTTTGGATGATTACGATTGTTGGGGTGGTATGTGTTCTGAAATTGACCTTGGTCTTTTCTGTAGTTACTCACATACTGCACTGATTCTGAGCTGATAGCACATTGATCCGTCGAGTGTTACCCCGCATAAATCTCACATACGAAGGCAACTGACTTTACTTTTCCTTCTGCCAAAGTATCTATCTTCTTTGCCATGGCTGCCATCTGTGCTGACAACTGAGTAATAGCATCAACCTCCAACACACCTGCAACTTTGGGTTGTGGTATCCGAGATGTAGGATTCTAAAAATCGTTGGATGTCATTGTCTCGATAAGATTATAAGCTTCTTCATAGTTCTTTGCCCATAATGCCCCTCCTGCAGCTGCATCTACAATTGGTCTCGGCTGCCATCCCAATCCATTATAAAATGTGTTGATCACCATCCAATCTAGCATACCATGATGTGGACACTTCCTCATCATTTCTTTGTATCTCTCCCATGTATCATATAAAGACTCGCCCTGTTGTTGCTCAAACTGAGAGATAGTTGTCCTCATCTTTGCAGTCTTAGCCATTGGGAAGAACTTAGCTAAGAACTTCTGTGCTAAGTCCTCCCATGTAGTTATAGATTCTGCTGGCAAAGAATAAAGCCAACTTTTTGCTTTATCCCTCAATAAAAATGGAAACAACCTTAGTCTACTAGCATCTTCCGTCACACCGTTGTATCTGAATGTATCACAAATTTTGATGAAACTTAATAGGTGTTCATTCTGATCATCTGTAGTAGCACCCCCAAACTGAACTATATTCTGCACCATTTGAATAGTGCCAGTTTTTATCTCAAATGTATTGGCTGCTATTGTTGGTCTGACTATGCTAGACTGTAGTCCCTTAATATTGGGCATGGAATACTCCTTCAGGGCCTATGCTCCTCTCTTTGCTCTTCTCCTTGTGCCTCGGCTGCCATGTTAGCTGTCGTAGTTTCTAACTGTGCTTGTAAATTTCTACGAACACCTACTTTCCAACCTCTCCCATTTATGTTATCCTGAACAAGTGTTAAATCGGGGTTGGATGACCACGTGCGCATAAAAATTTATCCAAATTCCTGAAACAAAAACAAAAAACTGAAATGAGATAAGACTAGAATTGTCTAAGTCATACAATATAGCTTAAAACTAATGATAGTAATACTAAATTAAACGCCTTTCCCCGGCAACGGCGCCAAAAACTTGTTGCCTCTTTTTTAGTCTTAAGAAAAGAGCTCTAACTCATGCAAGCATACATGCATTAACAAGCAATACAGAGCAAGTAAAGTATCGATTCCACAAAGAAAGTTGATTAATTCAAATCGCTATGCATTAATTAATTCACTATATTTATATGCTCAAACTAACAACTAAGATTGGTTTGTTCTCGAGTTGCAAATAGCAACTAAAATAATAATAAACGGAATGAATCAAATCTAAAAATAATGGGATCCTAACTTCATTCAATCGCCACTATCATGCATGACTTGTTCACATATCGCAGGAAAGTAGCAAAGAGCACTAAAAGAGTATTAGCCATTTTTCAATGCACTAAGACCTACTTACACAGCATCCACAGATGATAGACTCTATGTAATCATCAATATAACCAAAATCACTATATGTCTATGTGAAATTGCAACTATATTGATTTTAAGTTCAAGCCCTTATTCTAACTTATACGGTGAAACAAAGATATGTCTATCCGGTTCACGTAAATACATAAGCCATATAACACAGCCCTATATACGTATACTATCATGATTACAATCCATATTTGCATGTTCATTGTCAATTCCATACAAATACTGAAACGAATGGTGATCAGGCATTCATACATGCAAAACAATCATGATAGACATCCCATATGATATGTAAAACAATCCAGCATTTAAGCATGCAATCAAACTACATATTAAAATCCGTTAGAATCCCATAATGGAGTTTAGTTCATGACTGAACCAAAAGCCATTATGGGATCAAATCTAAACATGATTAATAAACAAACAATTGAAAAATGAAAGATAGAAACAATCAAACCCAATTGCTGAATATAGATCAATATTCAAATCCTCATAAGATTCCAGCAAAATAATACTAATAAACCCACTCTGGTAGACAATCCCAAGAAGAGGTAGAAAAGTAGAGTTTTGACCTCCTTCTACGTTGGAATCTCTCCCAGAGAGTAAACCCTAATTACGATGTAAAGAATACGTAAAATAAATGAATAATTGTCAAGTGATACGCTGACACCAGTCAAAAAATTATTTTAAATCAATTACAACCCTTAAAAATTGGGAATAAAATTAAACAAATTAGAAGCTTCAGGACTCGCATGTGCAAGGCCTCCTCCAGCCTATTATTACTCATAGGCGCGAGACTTGCAAGAAAATCCGATGTTCAGGTAGGGCTCTCGCGTGGGCGCGCGCTCCTTAGGCTTGTCATGCTCGCGGTCGGGCAACTTGCAGTGAGGTTCAAGTGTCCGGTGGATATTCGCCGCAGGCGCGCCCAAGCTCTTCTCCGCCAAGCACTTTGCACTTTGCGAGATCCCGGTTCTGTTTCGAGTCTATCATGTCGCTGCTCACTGCCGCTACTTGATTATTCATGCTTAATCTCCTTCCATGCTTGGTTTCCTTGCTCCATTGCACCTTCATGCCATATATATCCCACTTTTGCCTTGCCTTCACGCATCCATTAGCCCTGTGCCCTATAACACCACCAAAATAGGCCGATTCCTGCACTTAATCACCAAAAGGAGTGTTAAGTATGCGAAATGCAAATTAACATGAAATGCAGCTAAAATCTACTAAAAAGTACTTGAGATGGGCACAGTTCGCATGAATTAGTACTCCATAAGTAGGTGTGAAACCTACTTATCAATATTATTAAGTTTATGTCTGTTCAATAAATTGCTAAGTGTAATGCTAGGTAATCCTATATTATATAGTAACTACATCTATATAATATAAAGTATAGTGTGACATTGGTATGTGACTATATAATATGGAAACTATATAGTAAGATTAATAAAATGTGTAAGTTATGCAAATGATGTACATATGACCATGTAAATGTATAGTGCATTAATGTACACTTTATGGGATATCAACTTAGGCTATGTGTGTAATTGGAATAATAAAGTTGTAAAGAGATATTAAATTATTAGTGACCAATTAAATTGTGTCCATACCTGTTATAAATATTAATTGGACTAGACTAATGTACAAGGATTATATAGTATGTGTACATATATAATCCCAAACTTCCATGTTGTAATAAAACTTAGTTATTAAATGTGGAATTATAAGCCAAAAAGAAAATAAATCTATGTGTATTAACAAACAATTCGTTGCTACACGATCAGAAAAACTTTTTATCCCAATTTGAGTGACCAAATAATACCCAAACAGTAGCCTATTCCATTCTTATGTGAACTTCAGCTGCTACAATTCATAGTGATGATGGCTACGAAGATGGATGGTTGGCCAACTCCTTCATATCCATTGTTTTCTTTTATCTCCCATTGATTCAAACCTTGGAGCAAAGCTATGATCTGGGCAGTCATTTCTCTATAAATGGCAACCACATTCCTCATTTCTCAGTTGCTAGGAAATTTGTCTGATAAGTGTAAGTAGAGAGTGAGTGTTGCTAAAAATTGAGGGAGTGTAATTGTGATGCCCCTAAAATAGGTCCACACAACTCATTCTGAGTCGCTAAATACATGGTACATAAAACAACTACAACTTCATTATTACAATTGTCGTGAAAAATACGACAACACATATGTTGTGAGTTTAAATACAAATATTGCCTTCTAGACAATATTCAAACTCAAATAAGTCCTCATTACAATTATTGATACACTATAAGGACTACTAAAATAACTGTCTTGAAACATCACTCCACACCTCGACTAGTTCCCGCTATATTCTCGCCTCTTGAGAAGAAAAATAGAACAAAAAGGAAAATGGTGAGCTCAACTAGCCCAGTAATGAATATTATGACTAAGATAATGTAGAACAAATTATCCTTAGTCCTCAACAGGGAAAAATCTGATAGAATACATTAGACAACAAGTTTTAGATCAACAACTACAATGGAAATAATAATTCATTAGAAGAGTTAAGTAGAGAATGAAGTCTACTATCTTCTATGATTTAAAAGTCGATCATCAATATTTTATCCCTGTAACATCAATCCATATACATTTTGAATCAAATATTCTTCTTTGCAGTACGGACCAAAGATATTCATTTGTATCACCAGTTGGTCATGCTCATCTCAACCCATGTTCATCTTTGCACTACGGGCCAAAGATATTCCTCAAGTAATCATTCATCTTTGCACTACAGGCCAAAGATATTCATCAAGTATCACCATTTAAGACTGAGGATGATGAAAAATATTTTAAAGAACGAATCCAGTGAGATAAAGGACACGATTAGGGATTCATAATTTAGTTTATCCAAGTTCAAGAATACTCCATACTAATCAATTATGGAGCAAAATTCAAGAATAAAGTTCAAAACATAGATCCAATCAAAGATAGGAACCATAACTGACAACTTGGATACAGAAAAGAAAACTCAAGGAATTTTTGATCATTTTAGGAATTATATAAGCAATACTTACCATAGTAAGTTTAGAGTTACGAATCTGAAATGAACAATATACGAAACTGCAAATGAATTTTCAACTGCCATGTGGTTGTCCGCGTAGACAGATCATTTCCACAATTTAATAACAATTAAATACGAAGGGTTATTCATCAGGCATGCGGTAGTTCGCGTAGACAGGTTATTCCTACAGAATTATAAAGAATGAAATAATAAAAGGATTTCACCATGCATACGGTAGTCTGCATAGACATGTTATTCCAATAGAATAATAAAGAATGGAATAACGAAAAGATTTCACCATGCATGCGGTAGTCCGCGTAGACAGGTTATTCTAACAGAATAATAAAGAATTGAATAACAACCCTTACGAGTATTGAAAGAAAATAACTCTCTTCATGAATACGAAAGAAATAATACCCCTTACGAATACAACAAATAATATCCCTTACGAATAGTGAACGAAGATAATATTCCTTACGAATAAGAAAAATAATATCGTAAGTGAATATGAAATAAATAACACCCCATACCTTAATAGAAGATTGAATACTGAAGTAGGATAGTAGCAGAATACTCTTCTTCTTGCTCTCTATGGTTTCTCTCTCTAGAGTTTCAGTGAATTCGTAAGAAATAATGAAGGAATGAGCTTCTATTTATAGGAAAAAGGACTGAATAGAAACTAATTCATGAACGACCCAGATTAATTTACTTTTAAACGGACGGTCCATATTAATTTACTATTAAAACTTAAAGCAACGGTCCATACTGATTTACTTTAAACCAACGATCCATATTGATTTACTATTATAACTTTCCACCAGCGGTCCATATTGATTTACTATTATATCTTCAACTAACGATCCATATTGATTTACTATTATAACTTTAACCAACGGTCTAAAAAATTAGCACATCTCCTCATGGAATAATAAGCCAAACTTATAACAAATACCTCATAACAAACCCCTCTATTTATATCAAAAAATGAATAAATATTTACCACAAATCACTTAACTTTAATAAACACATTTTTAATCTATTAACAATTATTCATCATTAATATTATAACTCAAAATATTTAACAACAAGATCATTCCCAGGAAAGAGGGGGCTTTCCGATAAAGATTTCTCCCTATTGGCGCGCAATTAGGTGACCAAACCTCTCCTCGACATAACTTTCTAGACATCGTCAATATTGCAAATAATAATATGAATAACTTTGTCGTCTCAATTATTGATTAAATAATATAAAATATTATGCAGATGATACTGTGACAATAATTGAATCAAATAACGTGAGATACTATGCATCAATTACTGTAGCAATAATTGAGTATAACTGAGTGACTTCTCATGTAAGCATCAATAATCAATACCGTGTGCTACTATGCAACCACACATATTACTATTCTTTTACCACCGGGTATTTCAACAGTTTAACGGTATAATTTAGTCAGAAAAAGAAACCAATTTTGTCGTGAATAGTACCCCTTGAATAGTAACTCATAAATAGTAACTCGTGAATAGTAACTCATGAATAGTAACTCATGAATAGTAACCCCGACATGAAAAGGTAAAAATTTCATAAGAAAGTTTAGACCAATATTATTTCTGTCATTTTTTAACTACGACAATACTTCCATTGTGGGGTCCACCAATGATTGTGCCGTCGTACGAATATTCCCCGACAACAAGAATATTCCATGACCAAACGAATATTTCCCGACAAAAATGAATATTTTATAACCACTTGCTTATTTTGCAAAATTTGTAAACATTACCCACAACTATAACATTATATCAAATCCACACCATAATATTCCAAAATAATAATTAGAGGAAATTCCATTTTATAAAAAAAATCTTAAATTTCTTCCTCAAAATTGACGTGCGTAGCTAGTGTTTCGAAAAGGTGAGGGTACCTTGCTTTCATTTCTGATTCCAACTCCCAGGTCATTTCCTCAATAGCATAGTTCCACCACAAAACTTTGACTTGTGGTATAACCTTTGTGCATAGGACATGCTCCTTCCTATCCAAAATCTCGACCGGTACCTCCTCGTACGTTAAATTTTTGGCTACCTCGTTTGGTTCTAATTCTATAATGTGATTCGGGTTTTTCACATATTTACGTTGCATGGATATATGAAACACGTTATGAATACGAGACATACTTGGCGGTAAAGCGAGTCTATAGGCTACATTTTCTACTCGATCAAGGATTTTAAATAGACTAATAAAATCAAAGGTTTGAGCTTTCCTCACATCGCCGATTCTCAGTTTTAGAATAATGACTTCTTGCATCTTCTTCTTAATATTCATCAGCTCCGGGTCTGTAGCTTGAGTAACTTTAACTTTATCGATTAAAGTCGGTTTTACTCGTATATTTGACATCATCATGTGGGTCCCTAGAGTCTTTAACTGTATCATCATTTGTAAGTTATCCAAAATGGGTCTTCGTGTTAAAAACATCGCACTCGTAACTGCATACGATCTTTTACTTAACGCGTCAGCGAACTACCTGTTGATCTTATCTCTTTAAAGATACTTGTATTTGATGTGATTTTAGGGATTGATTGGTTAACCACTCATCATGCTAAAATTGATTATTTTCGTAAGATTGTTAGTTTTTATATTCATAATCAACCTGTTATGAGAATTCAAGCAAACAAACCACTAAAGTCAATCACTGTCAAATCAAGCCATAAAGCTATTCGTTTATTGAAAAAAGGATGTCAAGCTTTCTTAGCCCATGTCATGGACTTGAACAAAAATACGTCACATTTGAATAATATTTCTGTTGTTAGTGAATTTCCTGACGTATTTCCTGAAGAACTTCCTGGCCTACCCCCGGAATGTGAAGTTGAATTCTTTATTGACTTTGAACCCGGTACAAAACCCATTTCTAAAATCCCATATCGAATGGCTCCTATTGAACTTCAGGAGTTAAAAACTCAACTACCAGAGTCGGTACCCGAGCCTCTATCTGGTGACTTCCTTTGTGGAATGCACCAAAGCCAGACTCTCCATAGGGGACGCCATATTCGTGCGGTGGTAAACTGATAGGTGTCATTGTGACGTGTAATCCAAGATTTGGATATGAAGCACAGTTGAGAGCTTTCTAAGTCAGTAATTGAAATACGTAGCTTTCTAGGCTTAGCTGGTTACTATCAGAGATTCATGGAAGGATTTTCTCGAATCACTACTCCATTAAGTTAGCTAACTCAAAAACATATAAAATTCGTATGGAGCGAGGAATGTGAGAAGAGTTTCCAAGAACTCAAGAGGAGACTCATTTCGGCACCTGTTCTGACAATACCATCTGGTTCGGATGGATTTATTATTTACAGTGATGCTTTGGGCAAAGGGTTAGGATGTTTTCTCATGCAACATGGGAAAGTCATAGCCTATGCCTTACGATAACTCAAAGAATTTGAGAGCAATTATCCTACTCATGATCTAGAGTTAGCATCATTCATTTTTGTGTTAAAGATATGGAGGCACTACCTGTATGGGGAAGAAAGTGGAGATCTATACAGATCATAAAAGCCTCAAATATTTGTTCACCAAAAAGGAACTCAACATGCGGCAACGACGTTGGCTCGAGCTATTGAAAGATTACGACCATACAATTCAATACCATCCTGGAAATCAATACCATTCTGGAAAAGCGAACGTGGTAGCTTGTGACATTCCATAATTTTAAATTGTAGTATTAAATATCTATTGAATTATATAAGTATGTAATGGATATGTTTATTGTTGAATAAATAATTGTTCAATTTGATTTGATTTGATTTAGTTAATTATTTGTTAAGAAAATTAATTGTTATGAGATAATATACTAATTTAATTTAATAGTTAAATTAGAGAGCTTATAATGATTAAATGGATTATAATATTTTAATTGGAATTTGTAATTAAAATAAGGTGTTAGTTGGTTAAATAAAATTATAATTATAAAGGAAATTATAATTATGTGGTAGTGATTTATGTGATAAAGTAATTTAATAGATTAGTATTAGAATTTCTTAAATTGATTATTAAAATTTAATTAAATTGAAGTGTGACAAATAACATTGCTATAAAGGAATTATTAAAATAAATTAAAGAAGTTTAATTAATTTTTGCCAAACAAGTCTTAATGCATATTAAGTCTTTAATCTAATAGTATTTTATTAAACAAGGTATAAGGATTAATCAATTTATTTTAATTAGGTTTACCAAATAAGGTGTAAGGTTTAAAGGGTTATTTTTATTAGCATAGCCAAACAAGCCTTATGTCTTTTGAATTTTAAAACTCAAATAACTGATATAAGTTATCTCTATATTAATATTATATATTTAATACATATATTATTACATATATAAGTTATATTTTACTACGTAAGATAGAGTTAGGAGAAGAAAAACTCAGAAGAAGAAAAATTGAGAGAGAATTGAGAGAATCCTAGAAGGTTCTAATAAAGGAATTTGAGGAAAGAAGTATTGTTGATCAAAGGAAGGAAAATCTTCATCTTCTAGCATACAAGGTATCATCCAAACCTTTTAAAATTCCTTAAAATTTTGTTGTCTTCTTCTTCCAAAAAGTTCTCTGTAAAATATTTGTAAAAGATGAATTGTTAATGTATACAGCTTTATATAATAGTTGTTGTTATAAGAATTATTTTCAATAAGTTTATATATGAGTATAGATAAACTAATTCATGTATGTATGTATTTTATGAAGAAACCCATATTACAGTGAGTTATATGAATATGTGTGAATATGACTTAGTTTAAATTAAAATTTAGGATTTATTTGTTGTTTAATTTATAAATTGACTATTGAATTTGAAAGGGGATGAATAAACATAAACATGATATTTAGAATTAATTGTTTTGGTTGAAAAACAAATTTACAGTGATAAGTTTCACTGAAAATGTCAAAAATGGAGTTTTTATCAAACACAGTGAAATTGGGTGTTGTAAATTTGATGTTTATGTTATTTCATGGGTAGAATCATGTTAAGAGTCTTTAAAATATGTTTACATGAAGTCTCTGTATGTATTACATGTTAATTAGTTTGTTAGATTGGAGCTTGCAGGCCAATTTGGCTTTTTGTTCATCTTGTCTGCCGAGGTTGGTCGCCAAGTCTCGAGTTTAGTCTTTAAATACGCCCAACAAGATGTAAGTTTTTGTCATGCAGCTGCCAATCGTTGGTTCGTGTGTCTCATAACAGAAGCGCACCATTTCATCAAGTAATACTGGCCCCAATCCAAGATGTAAATCGTGGTGCCAAGATCATGAAGTTAGCGTAATGGTTCCGCCAGCTTTTAGTTATTTACACAAAGTCTGAAAACAAATGTTATGTTTTAATAATAGGACTGTTAAATTATGATTTCAATAGTACTAAACTAAGAATGAGCATGTTATCAAGGGTTAACTAGTATTAGTATTAACGTGATTCGATTATGTGAATTGAAAATCAAACTTACATGATGTATACACTTGTTTATATATATAGAATGTTGGTAGTGACTAATTATGTCATGATGACATATATAAGGGTATTGAGATTCAAGTTGTAAGGTTTAGCTTGTGCTCAAGGAAAGTTCTCTAACCCTAAAACTTCGTTGTGCAAGTTTAATTTCGTTAAGTACTATATGCTTTTAATTTGATTACAATTACGCAAGTTGCTAACTCTACACTTTCGTAGAGCTAGATTGTCTATTATTGATTAAGTTCTTATATCTAGTTGTTCATGATGATGCAAGTATTCTAAATCTTATATTTTAATATTGAGCAAGTTTCTTTAATATGTAACTTGTTATTTAGCATGCGAGTCGCTATATTCTAGTGTTGAACAACTTTATCATTCAAATTACTATTCACTATGCATGTTTAGTATCCAATTCTCAATAACCTTGACTTAATATTGTTCAAGCAAAATATGTTATGATTATTCAATGTTTATGCTATTAGATTATTCCTAAAGCATGATGTTAATTTACAAATATCGATTCAGTTATGATTATTCCATAGCATACAGTTAGTTCTTTTGTATTCAACTAATCCTTAGTTGATGACCATTGAATTCTAAATTTCCTTGTAATGTATCCAAACCGAACCTACTTTGATGGGGACTTGTATTCTAAATACTGAGATGAACAACTCTTTTATTAGAGGTTTACGCTTAGCGTTAAAAATCTTGTGCACAATACATTGTACGAAGGGTTGATCCCCCTAAGTACGTGGAGTCCTTATAGTCATATAACTATTAAAGTAAAAGTTGAAAGATTACTTATAATTGTGGACATGATTCGTGGTCAATAGACCCTCAGTTGTATGTTCAGAATGTTAATAGAACATATCATTTAGTTCTATTGAGCCTATTTCTGGTAATTGTTGTAATGTTATAAAGTTATTCATTCTTCTTCAAGTGAGCTTTGTTTGCTCACTCTTGCATATTTATACACTTATTGCAGCTAAGGTTGAGAAGGTCAATGAACCTACCACTAGCAAAGGAAAGGGAAAAATGTACAAGTGATGAAGACTTGTAATTTTATTTTTATCGTTATGATAATAGACTTTTAAATATGATGTGATGTAATAAATTTTAAATTCCGCATTTGAATGATTATAATTAAAGGTTAGATAACCTGGGAGATTTTTATTAAATGTAATCCTCGTATAAAGGTGTTTTAATTATTCAATTTTATTATGATTGGGTAGTTAGTAATGAATGTTTTGATTAAGTGAACACCAAATCTTGAGGAAATGAAGTACCAGGATTTTGGGGTATCACAAGTTGGTATCAAAACTTTAGGTTATGAACCTTAGGTGGGGAAAAGCCTTAGGAAGTAACCTTTGAAAAGATAGTGGTGATTAACTCTTATCGAGTTTTAAGGAAGAAGTAATAAAACACTTATGTGCTTATGTGTTTATAACTCATGTGCTCATGAGAGTCGAGTAGTAATGATTAATAATTAAAACTTAAAATTTTGTTGTCAGGATGACTAATGTCGGAGAATCCAGTCAGGCTAGGGAGGGAGGACCTCAAATGCTTATAGAGGAGGAGCCTCGTGACATTCAGGTAGTTTGGGAACATCTACTGCCACGGGAGTCAGCCCCGTTGGTCACAGTAGTTGAAGATGAGGATGACAACGTGGAGACGGATGAGGAGGATCCCGTTGAGTTGCCACATGAGGATGAGGATGACGAGGACGAGGAGGAAGAGACACCATTAACCTCGATGTCTTCTCGTATGTACATTGAAGTCTACAACTGTAACGTGGAATTTCTGGATACAGTTGAGGAGTTGCAGGAGATAGTAGCTGAACAACAGACCGCAATGACACAAAATGATAGCGAGATCCAGGATCGTGAGGAGTGACTGACAAATGTCGAGGAGAAACTAGTACAGACTGAAGGAGAAAAAGAACAGTTGATCGAGGTGGTCGTTGAACTGAAGAACAAACTGAGGGAAGAAGCTACTAAGAGGGCAAGAGCTGAAGATACCTACGAGGAAGCTTTTCAATGAACCAGATTAGCAGCGAGAGACGCGCAGACAAAGAGGATGAAGATGGAAGAGATGGATAAAGTATTCAACACCACGATTAATCGAGCTCAAGATTGGGTCATAGGATATCCTATTCAGTTCGAGACGCTGCCATCATATGTATTAGATTGGAGAATAATGTTTCGGATCATGGAGGAAGAACGTAGTAAGGCTAAGCAGTATCTTAGTAGAACATCTTAGTTGTTATGCGAATAATAAATGTTAAATAAATATTGTAAATCCCTAATTTTATGTGACCTATGGGATACGAGGATGATGTTGTCCCGAAACTTTTGTAGTTCAGGAAAGTAATGTAAATAGTAGTGATGCTATTGTTTTATATTTTTAAAGAGATTATGAATAAATAAAAGTTGTTATTTTATTCAAAGTGTTACGTGGCTATGAGATTATTTCTTTTGTGGAGGCAAGTTTAGAAGAAATTACTTAAAGAAGTTGAATAATAATCTAATGAGTGTATTTTTAACAGAAAATGCCTCCAGGACGTCTACCACCATGACAGAGAACCACTGAAGGAACCAACAATAACGACAATGTTGATGGTAATCCCATTCAACAACTAGTGACGCTATTGACAGGAGCATTGCAAAATCAACCACAAAACCAATGTACAACGTTTAAGGATTTCAAGGCAGTTGGACCCCCTGAGTTCCGTGGGTCCATGAATCCAGTCGAAGCACAGACCTGGATTATGGAGATAGAAAAGGTGTTCGATGTCGCTAGGTAAGGGAAGATCGGAAGATCGCCGCAACATTCATGTTGGCGAAGCTAGTTATTGGTGGCAGGCCAATAAAACTAGTGAAGGGCCAGGGGTGATGACCTGGGATAGGATTAAGGAAATATTCTTCGAGACCTATTTCCCGGAGAGTTCGAAAAGTCAGCTAGAAGTGTAATTTCTGAAACTAAAGCAAGGAACGATGACGATATCTGAGTATGCCGCTAAATTCAACGAGTTGGCGAGGTTTGCGCCATATCAAGTCAAGACAGATTTAACGCAAGGTAAGAGATTTTAACAGGATCAAGCCTTTGGTCAGACAATAGGGTTTCCTTGTTCCAGTTGATGACGTTTGCAGCAGTGATGGAGAAGGTAGTACTCGCTGAAGGTGGAGGTGAGGCAGTGACAAAATTCAATCAGGAACAGAAAAAGAAGAAGAAGAATGAGAATGAGATTAAGAATGGAGGTGGTAGTGGTGGAAACAACAACAACAACAGTTTGAAGAGGAAGTGGAATGGGAACATGGGTGCTGGAAACCAACAGGGTAACCAGCAAAACAAAAAGTTTGAAGCATATGCGACATGCGGGAAATTTCACAAGAGTGTGTGCTTGATGGGGACATGAGTATGCTTCAATTGTGGCCAGAAGGGTCACATCGCCCCAAATTGCACTCAACCTAAGAAGAATGTGTGCTTCACGTGCGGATCCAAGGATCACTTTGCTCGTGAATGCCCTAAGAAGAAGGATGGAGTGATAACCAGAAGCAATGGAGGTAACAGTGAAGGTACTTGGGCCATTGCAGGACCTGCAACATCAAACAAACCCACAGCTAGAACCTTCAACATGACTGTGCAAGATGTTGTGCAATCAAAATGTCGTGTCAGGTATTTTCCCAATCAATGATATAAATGCTTATGTATTATTTGATTCGGGTGCTACTTGTTCGTTTATATTTGATGAATTTGCTAAGAGGTTAGGAGTGATTAGTGAAGAACTAAATTTTTCTTTGAACATAGAAATTGCGAATAAAGAAGTAATCCCTGTTAGATTCGTATACAAGAACTGTAGGGTGAACATTAAGGAAAATATTTTTATGGTAGATTTGATTCCGATTAGACTTGGAGAGTTTGATGTTATTTTGGGAATGGATTGGTACATTCAAGTATGGGAGCGGTAATTGATTGCCAAAAGAAGTGTGTAAACCTTATGACTCCGTTAAAGGTAGTATTCTATGGTAGCAAGTCGCCTAGACAAATGAAATGTCTGATGATTATGCAGGCCAAGAAATTGTTGAGTCAAGGCTGTGTGGGCTATTTAGCTTACATAGTCGATACTCAGAAGAAGAATGTAAAACTGGAAGAAATACCAGTGGTGAGGGAATTCGAGGACGTGTTTCCAGAGGATTTGCCAGGACTTCCGCCTGACAGAGAAATTGAGTTCGTGATCGACTTGGTGCCGGGAACAACACCAATATCAAAGGCCCCGTATAGAATGGCTCCGGTAGAAATGAAGGAACTGATGCTACAGTTACAAGAGTTACTAGACAAGAAGTATATTCAACCAATCATATCGCCGTGGGGAGAGCCGGTATTAGTCGTGAAAAAGTAGGATGGGTGGATGTGTCTTTGCATTGATTATAGAGAATTGAACAAAGTCACTATTAAAAACAAATACATGTTGCCATGAATAGATGACTTTTTTGATCAGTTGAAGGGTGCTAAATACTTCTCAAAAATTGATTTGAGAAGTGGGTATCACCAATTGAAAGTGAGGAAGGAGGACATACCTAGAATGACATTCAGAACTCGGTATGGACATTACGAGTTTCTGGTGATGTCTTTTGGTTTAACTAATGCTCCTGCTGCATTCATGGATTTGACGAATAGGGTGTTTAAACCATTCTTAGATAAGTTTGTAGTGGTATTTATCGATGACATTCTGGTGTATTCCAAAACTCAAGAAGAACACGTGGAACATTTACGTTTGCGTTGGAGACACTAAGAATGGAAAAATTGTACGCGAAGTTCTCTAAGTGCCAATTTTGGCTAGATCGTGTACAATTTCTTGGGCACGTGATTGACAAGGATGGGATTTCAGTGGATCCATCAAAAGTGGAAGCTGTAATCAATTGGGAACAACCAAGAACACCGTCAGAAGTGAGGAGTTTCTTGGGACTGGCCGGTTATTATAGAAGATTCATTCAAGACTTTTCCAAGATAGTTATCTGTTAACAAATTTGACAAGGAAAGTCAGTAAAAATTTGTTTGATGGAGAAGAAGTGTGAAGAAAGTTTTCAAGATTTAAAGAAAAAGTTAAGTATGGCTTTGTGTTGGCATTACCAGATAATACAGGAAACATTGTGGTGTATAGTGATGCCTCACACAAAGGGTTGGGTTGTGTTCTTATGCATAATGACAAAGTTATTGCATATGCATGAAGACAACTAAAGGATTATGAGAAAGGGTATCCGACTCATGATTTGGAATTGGCTGCAGTAGTATTTGCTCTCAAGATATGGAGACACTATCTCTATGGAGAGAAATGTGAGATTTACACAGATCATAAGAGTCTGAAATATATTTTCACTCAGAAGGACCTGAACATACGTCAGAAAAGATGGATGTATTTGATAAAAGATTAAGATTGTGAGATCTTTTATCATCTGGGCAAAGTGAATGTGGTTGCAGATGCTTTGAGCAGGAAAGGTTAATGTTGATAACCACTCAGGAGGAGCTCATATCAGCAATGGAAAAGCTAGAGTTGGAAATCAAATTTCCAGAAGAATCCGATGAACGACTATTCCAGATAGAAGTTGGTCCAACGTTAGTGGACAAGGTGAAGAATGCTCAACTACAGGATGAAGAATGCAGAAAAATAAAGGAAAGTGTGAGTGAAGGTAAAGAGGTGAAATACAAGATCGATACCGAAGGACTACTATGGTTCGAGGGAAGAATCCGGGTTCCAGCAGTACCAGATATTAGAGAAGAAATATTGACCAAGGCACACAACACAATATATTCGATTCATCTAGGAAGTACGAAGATGTACCAGGATTTACAACGACATTTTTGGTGGCCAAATATAAAAAGAGAGGTTGCCAAATGTGTAGCAAAATTCTTGACATGTCAAAAGAGTCAAGGCTGAACATCAAAGACCAAGCGGATTACTTCAACTATTAGAAATACACGAATGGAAGTGGGAACACATCACAACGGATTTTGTGGTGGGTCTTTCAACGACTCAAAAAGGATACGATGCGATATGGGTAATAGTGGACAGATTGACAAAATTTGCACACTTTTTGCCAATAAAGATTAGATTTAATCTTGATCATTAATAAACCATGACGTTAAAGAGATCGTGTCAAGACATGGAGTTCCAGATCAATTGTATCGACAGAGATCCAAGGTTTACGCCAAACTTCTGGAAGAGACTACAAGAATATATGGGGAACACCAGTTGCGAATGAGTACGACTTATCATCCACAAACAAGTTGGCCAAAGCGAAGACTCAAATTTTAATAAATAATCCACATCATCGAATCACCCCTGCACTACGGCCAATGATATTCTTTAGTATCATAACCATAATTATGCATGCACTACGTGCCAAGAATATTTGTGTATTCATTAATGGTCATGATCATGCCAACAACTATCCATCAATGCACTACGGGCCAATGAGGACTTTTTCCACATCATTTGTAACATTATGGTCATGATTACATCGAATAATCCCTGGTCATAATCATACCAAGTCCATCTATGCACTACAAAAGCCATGTATGACTTTCAACATAATATAAACATGAGGATGATGACAATGATATAAGAATTCAATAAAACAAGTTCAAGAATTAATTTATCCATGAATCAATAACGCCCAAATTGTCAACACGATATCGCTTTGTAGAGTAAAATTCAAGAATGCTCGTAAGAATATTTCCATGAAAAGATATCGGATGAAGCGCAAATATCAAGGATATTCCACTAATTTCATGGAGTATAGAAGTCAAAACTTTAACCAACCGAGTATAATAACGAATGGAATAACAAAAGAAATCACCATGCATGCGTAGATGTGATGACAAGTTATTCCAACAGATTAATAAGTAACTTAACCAGTCAAAGCAAATTTGCACCGGCATGTGATGTTCCAATAGTAATAATAAAGATGTAACCAGTCCCCCAAATGCACATACATGATATTCCAAACATAATAATAATAAAGACGTAAATTGTGTCCCACAGAAAACGCATGCATGTGATATTCCAATGTAATAATAATAAAGATTTTAACCAGTCCGCCAGAAAACGCATTGCACATGATATTCCAAATGTAATAATAATAAAGATGGAATATTAGAAGAATGTCACCAAGTATAGGTAGTCTCACAGATATTGGTTATTCCAAAGCAGTAATAATAAAGAATGGAATAACAAAAGTTCTCTTCATGAATACAAAAGAAATAATACCCTTACGAGTACAACAAATAATATCCCTTACCGTAAAAAAACCGAATATAAGAGTAGGGAAGGAGAGTATACTTTTCTATAGCTTTCTATAATTTCTCTCTAGAGTTTCAAAGTGAATTCGTAAGAAATAATGAAGGAATGAGCTTCTATTTATAGAAAAAATGGATCCATAGAACTAACTCATGAAATATTCGAGATTGATTTATTTTAATCTGATGGTCCATATTTAAAGCAAAATCTTTTAAATAAAATATAATATATTCTATTTATAATCTAATAAAATGAATAACTTTATAAAAGATTTTACTATGCAAATACTATGCAGTGCATTATGCAAACACTACGCATAATAAAATATAATATATTCTAATTATTGTCTAATAAAACAGATAACTTTATAAAAGTATTCTGCTTTATATAAAAAGATTTTACTATTAGCCTAATAAAATGAATAACTTTATAAAAGTATTTCGCTTTTATATAAAAGCTTTTTCTGCTTTATTACATAATAATACCAATAAAACAAAACCGTGAGTGACTTATCACATAAGCATCAATAATCAATACCGTGTGCTACTATGCAACTACGCCAGACATCGCATTTTTTAACACCGGGTGTTTCAACAGCTTAATAGTAAAACTTCCGCCGTTATTTTTTATAAAGTATTTTTGTCATTTTTTCAATCCGACAATAATTCCGTTGTGGGGTCCACCAATGATTGTGCCATTGCATTTAATATTCCCCGTTAAAACGAATATTCCCCACCAATCGTAATATTATAACAACTCATGCGATTTTGCAAAATTTATAAATATTACCCACAACTATAACATTATATCAAATTTACTCCATAATATTCAAAATGATATTTATAGAAAATTCATCTTTATTTATAAAAGTGGGGTCTTACAACCTCCCTTCTTATGAAATTTTGCCCTCAAAATTAGGGTACGACTGGTATGTCAAGAGGTAAGGATACCTTGATTTCATTTCGATTCTAACTCCCAAGTCATTTCCTCAACATCGTGGTTTCTCCACAAAACTTTGATTGAGGTATAACCTCGAGCGTAGAATATGTTCCTTTTTATCCAAGATTTGAACAGAACCTCTTCATACGCCAAATCTTCCGCTATTTCATCCGGTTCTAACTCAATAATGTGGTTCGGGTCTTTCACATATTTACGTAATATGGATATGTGAAAAACGTTATGAACACGAGACATACTAAGCAGAAAGTTTAGTCTATATAGCCACAGTTCCTACTCGATCGAGGATTAAAATGGGCCAATGAATCGAGGATCGAGTTTTTCTCTCTTTCCAAATCTCAGAACTCCTTTCCATGGAGCAACACGTAACAACACATGATCTCCTATATCGAATTCCACGCCCTTTCGATGAAGATCAAGATAACTCTTTTGTCGATCTTGTGAGGTTTTTATACGTCATTCGGATCGTTTCAATCTTTTTTCGTAGTCATACGCATCAACTCCCGGTCCCAACAACGTTGTTTCACCCACCTCATCCCAAAGATAATCGAGAACGACACTTTCTTCCATACAACGCTCGAATGGAGCCATGCCAATACTTGCTTGATGATAATCGTTGTCAGAGGAAAACTCCACCAATGGTAAGAACTTGTCCCAACTTCCCTTGAAATCAAGGACACAAAGTCTTAATAGATCTTCAAGAGTTTGAATAGTCCTCTCCGACTATCGTCGTCCGTCTCGAGGATGATATGTCGAAGCTAAATCGTAAATCTGTGCCCATAGCTTTTTCGCAAACTAACCCCAAAATCGTGAAGTGAATCTTGGGTCTCGATCGTAAACTATGGATACCGCATACCATGCAGCCTTACAATCTCGCTTATGTACATACGAGCAAGACGCTCAATGTATAAGTTTCTCAGACGCAGAAGAAATGAGCAGACTTGGTCAATCTATCAACAATGACCCAAATCGCATCTATACCTTCGAGAAACCTTAGAAGACCCAAGAACTAAATCCATGGTAATGTGCTCCCACTTCCATTTTGGAATTTCAAGTGGTTGCAATGGACCTTTTGGTACTTGATGCTCCGCTTTAACTCATTGACAAGTTAGACACCTTGAGATAAACAACGCTATCTCTCTCTTCATATTGCTCCACCAAAATGTACGATTTAATATCATGATACATTTTGGTACTCCCTGTGATGGATTGCAAATGGTGTGTTGTGCGCCTACTTCCATCATGATTTTATACTTTAAATCGTGGTCGTTAGAACACAAAGTCCGGAGTCGACTCAAGTATTCCTTCTTCATCGATTCTTCGCTTCCAAGATAGCACCTTCTTGCACTTTCTTCCTCATACGATCGCCTCCAGTGTCCAGTAGCTTGAGCAGCCTTTAACTTTATCAATTAAAGTCTGGTTCTACTCAGATATTCGCCATCATCACATGGGTCCCTCGGAGTCTTTAACTCTATCTCCATCCTTTGCAAGTCACACAAAATGGGCCTCAGGTTGACAATATCGCACTCTCACTTGCATATGATCTTCTACTCAACGCGCCACTACCACGCTCGCTTTTCCCAGATGGTATCGATGGTATGATCATAATCTTTCAATAGTTCAAGCCAAACGTCGTTGTCGCATGTCGAGTTCCTTTTTTGAGTGAAGAAATATTTGAGGCTTTTATGATCCGTAAAGATCTCCACTTTCTCCCATACAAGTAATGCCTCCAAATCTTTAAGTGCGAAGACAACCGCTAACTCTAGATCATGAGTAGGATAATTCTCTCTCATATTCTTTGAGTTGTCTTGAGGCATAGGCTATGACTTTTCCATGTTGCATGAGAACACATCCCACCCCTTTACTCAAGCATCATCAGAGATGACAAATCCCTCCGAGCCGATGGTATTGTCGTAACAGCCGAAATGAGTCTCCTCTCGAAGTTCTTGAAAACTCTTCTCACATTCTTCGCTCCAACCAAACTTTGTATCTTTCCGAGTCACCGAGTTAATGGAGTAGCGATTCGAGAAAATCCTTCCATTTAATCTCCGATAATAACCAAGCTAAACCGAGAAAGCTACGATTTTGGCCATCGATTTAGGTTGTTCCCCAGCTTTGAATAGCTTCAATCTTTGTCGGTCAACAGATATTCCATGACTTGATACTACCACGCCCAAGGAATGCTACTTCCTCAAGCCGTAACTCACATTTCTTCAACTCGCATAAAGCTTATATTCAATAAGATTTTGGAGTGTCACCTCAAGTGTTGTTCATGATCTTCACAACTTTTGAATAAATAAGGATGTCATCAATAAAAGACGACCACAAAGTGATCCAAATATTCCTTGAATACTTGGCTCATCATATCCATGAAGGCAACAAGAGCATTAGTCAATCCAAAGGACATGACTAGGAATTCATAATGCCCGCATCGAAGTTCAAAGTCGCCTTTCGAATGTCATCTGCTCTAATCTTCAATTGGTGATATCCTAACGAAGATCAATCTTTGAAAAGAATTTGCCCCTGAATCGGGTCAAACAGTCATCAATACGTGGCAATGGGTACCTATTTTTGATGGTGACATGATTCAACTCCCGATAATCAATACAAAGTCGATACTCCCATCTTTCTTCTTCATTTAATAGAACAGAGCACCCCAAGGAGAAGTACTAGGACTAATAAAGCCAATGTCTAACAATTCTCGCATTGGGTCTTTAACTCTCAAGTTCAATAGAGCCATTCGACATGGGCTTTTGAAATGGGTTTTTTGTACCGGGTTCAAGGTCGATACAAAATTCAATTTCACAATTTGGGGGTAGGCCAGAAGTTCTTCAGTGAATACGTCAGGAAATTTATTAACAATAGAAATATCATTCAAAATCGATTTATTTTTGTTTAGATCCGTGATATGAGCTAAGAAAGCTTGACATCCGCTTTTTTCAATAAACGAATAGCTTTTTTATGGCTTGAGATGACCGTGATTGATTTTAATGGTTTGGTCATTGAATTCAGATAATAGGTTGATTAGGAATATGAAAGCTAACAACCTTACGAAAACAATCAATTTTTGCATGATAAGTAGTTAACCAATCAATCCCTGTAATCACGCCAAATGCAAGTATTTTCAATGAAATAAGATCGACATGTGTAATGTGAGGGTACCGATTTGAACCAAACAAGACTTATAAACAATGGATGTAATGAAGGTTTCTCCCAATGGAGTTTCCACAGATAAGTCAAAGTCTAATTTCTCCCGAGTCAAATTTAATCGCTGAGCGCAAGTAGAGAAATAAAAGAATGGGTAGAACCCAGATCAAATAAAGTATGACTTCGCTAGAGTTTATGATAAGCTTACCCGTGATGACCTCATTCGGGTTCCTCGCTTTTCGGGAGGTCACAACAAACGCCTTCCTTGCACTACACCGGCTTTTTTTTTCGGGACTACTTTTGGTGCCTCCATCCTAGTCGAACTGTCTTCTTTGGTGAACGACAAAATCGGGCTAAGTGACCTTTCTTCCATAATTATAACACGCTTTGACGGCATCATCGCAGCTTTTGACCGATGTGTCCCTCCCTCCGCATTTGAAGCATATGATAGGTGGTCGTTTCTCCTTCCTTAACAACGGTGCAGTGTGGTCGACGCGTCTTTCCATCATTATTGAATCTCTCTTCTTGAAATGTCCATTCTTATTGTTTTGGCCTCGATTACCACCAAGTGGTTACCATTTTCGCCCGTTGATTCCTCCACGCTTGTTGTCACCGCTTCGATGATCGCTTCTCACCGGTATTATCATTTTATTTACCGCTCTTTTAGTCATGCGTTGACTCGTTATCGCGCTCCACTAATCGAGCCCTATTTACAACATCCGAATACAAACACGCTTTATGAGAAATAAGATGTCGACGATTCCCGCTTCAAACCTCTTAAAACATCCGTCATTCTCTCTTCATTATCCACCAAGTGGGACGCAAACCGGGACAACTCGGCAAACTTTGCTTCAGATCATCGCGACACTGGCCATATTATTCTTTTCCAACTTGATGAACTCCACCTCCTTCATGTGATTTAATACTTTTGGGAAAGTACTTGTCGTTGAATAGTTCTTCGAACTTCTCCCAAGACATTTTCAAGCAGGCAAAGTTGAGTACGCTTTTACCGATTCCCACCAAGAATCGCCTCTCCTCGCAACATAAAAGGGTAAAGGGAACCTTTTGCTCTCTGAGCATCCCAAGACATCAAATATCTTGGTGATCTGCTTTATCCATGCTTCCGCCTTAAGTGGTTTTGCTCTCCAATAAACTCCGTGGTCCCAAATTTCCTCGAATCTGCTTAAGCGGTGACCGTCCGAGAGTTTCCAAAGTGGTTCCACCTACATTTTGGATAGAGCCGCCTCGTCATTGCTGTTGCATGAATTGCATAAAGCCTCCGAACATTCCATCATTCATCATTTGGTCGTTGTGTTGTTGTTTGCAGATGAGGATTGTCGCCTTCCGATGCACATTATCCCGATTATCGATATGTGGTGAATCAACGGTCGCTTGTGCTCCATTGCTATTCTCAACATTCTCTGATGTCATTTTCAGACATCGCCACAAAACAAAATGTTAATCGACATGTAATATATTATCCCTATATTCTCGATCGACCAATTAAATACCAAAAAAACTTAGGTAGGTCATACTAGCTAAGGAATTCCCCGCCTCTCCCTCCTAGTTCTATTCTCACATCTTAGCCAGGATCATATCCCTAAGCTTTGATACCAATCGTGACGCCCCCAAAATAGGTATACATCACCCATCTTGAGTCGCCAAATACATGGTACAAAATTCAAATACAACTTTTAACAACAATGTGGTAAAAAGACTAAACATATGTGAGTTTTAATACAAATATTGTCATCTAGACAATATACAAACTCAATGGGGTCCTCATTACATTTATTGTCACACTATTTAATGTAATAGTGAGGACTACTAATACTATCATCCGTCCATCACTCCGCTCCCCGACTCGTCCCGCCTATATTCTCATTTCCTCAAGAGAACAATGAAAGAAAGGGTGAGCTCAACTAGCCCAAGAAGAAATATTATGACTAAGATAATGCGTAATAAATTATCATTAGCCTTCAATGTTGTTAAACCGATAAAATATAACAAACATCAAGTTTAACTGCAATGAACAAGCAATCCATTGTAAGAGTCAAGTAGAGAATAAAATCTACTATCTTCTATGATTTAAAAGGTTTTTCATGACTTTTATCGCCGGGACTCAAACTTAATAAATAATCCACATCATCGAATCACCCCCGCACTACTACCAAGGATATTCTTTTTAGATCACGCACCACAATTATCCATGCACTCACGCGCCAAGAATATTTGTGTATTCATTAATGGTCATGATCATGCCAACAACTATCCATCAATGCACCACGGGCCAACGAGGACTTTTTCCACATCATTTGTAACATTACGGCCATGATTACAATCAATAATCCTCGGTCATAATCATACCAAGTCCATCTATGCACTATAGGCCACAAATGACTTTCAACATAATATAAACATGAGGATGATGACAATGATATAAGAAATCAATAAAACAAGTTCAAGAATTAATTTATCCATGAATCAATAACGCCCAAATTGTCAACACGATATCGCTTTCAGAGTAAAATTCAAGAATGCTCGTAAGAATATTTCCATGAAAAGATATCGATGAAGCACAAATATCAAGGATATTCCACTAATTTCATGGAGTATAGAAGTCAAAACTTTAACCAACCGAGTATAATAACGAATGGAATAACAAAAGAAATCACCATGCATGCCAGATTAGATCGATGTATGTGTTATTCCAACAGATTAATAAGTAACTAACCAAAGTCGTGCAAAATTCGCACCGACTGTGATGTTCCAATGTAATAATAAAGATCGAACCAGTCCCACAGAAAACGCATGTACATGATATTCCAACAAAATAATAATAAAGATGGAACCAGTCCCACAGAAACGCATGCATGTGATATTCCAAATGTAATAATAATAAAGACGGAACCAGTCCGGCGAACGCATGTATGCATGTGATATTCCAATGTAATAATAATAAAGACTTTAATATTAGAAGAATGTCACCAAGTATAGGGTAGTCCGCAGATACTAGTTATTCCAAAGTAATAATAAAGAATGGAATAAAAAAGTTCTCTTCATGAATACAAAAGAAATAATACCCCTTACGAGTACAACAAATAATATCCCTTACCGTAAAAGAAACCTAATATAAGAGTAGGGAAGGAGCGTAATACTTTTCTATAGCTTCTATAATTTCTCTCTAGTAGTTTCAAAATTGAATTCGTAAGAAATAATGAAGGAATGAGCTTCTATTTATAGTAAAAATGGACAAGCATAAGAACTAACTCATGAACTATCGAGATTGATTTACTTTAATCTGATTGTCCATATTTAAAGCAAAATCTTTTAAATAAAATATAATATATTCTATTTATAATCTAATAAAATGAATAACTTTATAAAAGATTTTACTATGCAAACACTATGCAAGCACTATGCAAATACTATGCATAATAAAATATAATATATTCTAATTATTATCTATAAAAATGTATAACTTTATAAAAGTATTCTTTTTATATAAAAAGATTTTACTATTAGCCTAATAAAATGAATAACTTTATAAAAGTATTCTGTTTTATATAAAAAGCTTTTCTGTTTTATTACATAATAATACCAATAAAACAAAACTGAGTGACTTATCACATAAGCATCAATAATCAATACCGTGTGCTACTATGAAACCACGCCAGACATCGTATTTTTTTAACACCGGTGTTTCAACAGTTAACGGTAAAACTTCCGCCGTTATTTTCATAAAGTATTTTTGTTGTTTTCTCAATCCGACAATAATTCTGTTGTGGGGTCCACCAATGATTGTGCCATTGCATTTAATATTCCCCGTTAAAACGAATATTCCCCACCAATCGAATATTATATAACAACTTGCATACTTTGCAAAATTTATAAATATTACCCACAACTATAACATTATATCAAATTTACTCCATAATATTCAAAAAATGATATTTATATTTATAAAAATTCATCTTTATTTAAAAAGGAAGAGAAAAGAAAAATTGAGAGAATCCTAGAAGGTTTTGATAAAAGAATTTGAGGAAAGAAGTATTGTTGATCAAAGGAAGGAAGATCTTCATCTTCTAGCATACAAGATATCATTCAAACCTTTTAAAATTCCTTAAAATTTTGTTGTCTTGTTCTTCCAAAAAGTTCTCTGTAAAATATTTGTAAAAGATGAATTGTTGATGTATATAGCTTTATATAATAGTTGTTGTTATAAGAATTGTTTTCAATAAGTTTATATATGAGTATAGATAAACTAATTCATGTATATGTATGTATTTTTATGAAGAAACCCATATTACAATGAGTTATATGAATATGTGTGAATATGACTTAGTTTAAATTAAAATTTAGGATTTATTTGTTGTTTAATTTATAAATTGACTATTGAATTTGAAAGGGGATGAATAAACATAAACATGATATTTAGAATTAATTGTTTTGGTTGAAAAATAAAGTTACATTGATAAGTTTCACTGAAAATGTCAAAAATAGAGTTTTTATCAAAAACAGTGAAATTGCGTGTTGTAAATTTGATGTTTATGTTATTTCATGGGTAGAATCATGTTCAGAGTCTTTACAATATGTTTACATGAAGTCTCTGTATGTATTACATGTTAATTAGTTTGTTAGATTGGAGATTGTAGGCCAATTTGGCTTTTTGTTCATGTTGCCGAGGTCGGTCAGCCAAGTTCTGAGTCGTGCGCAGTGCACGGAGCCCAACATCGTGAAGTTTCACCGCCAAGCATGTATGATCATGCGGTATACGCAAAGATCAATCATTGGGCTCGTGTCTCAAGGCATGACTCCATTTCACCAAAGACCGCAACGCCAGTCCACGATGTAAATTGTAATCTTGCTTGTGAAGTTAGCGAATGGTCTACCTGTTTTAGTTATTTACACAAAGTTTGAAAACAAATGTTACGTGTTAATAATAGGACTGTTAAATTATGATTTCAGTAGTACTAAACTAAGAATGAGCATGTTATCAAGGGTTAACTAGTATTAGTATTAACGTGATTCGATTATGTGAATTAAAAATCAAACTTACATGATGTATACACTTGTTTATATATATAGAATGTTGGTAGTGACTAATTATGTCATGATGACATATATATATGGTATTAAGATTCAAGTTGTAAGGTTTAGCTTGTACTCAAGGCAAGTTCTCTAACCCTAAAATTTCGTTGTGTAAGTTTAATTTTGTTAAGTACTATATGCTTTTAATTCGATTACAATTACGTAAGTTGCTAACTCTACACTTTCGCAGAGCTAGATTGTCTATTATTGAGTAAGTTCTTGTATCTAGTTGTTCATGATGATGCAAATATTCTAAATCTTATATTTTAATATTGAGCAAGTTTCTTTAATATGTAGCTTGTTATTTAGCATGCGAGTCGCTATATTCTAGTGTTGAACAACTTTATCGTTCAAATTACTATTCACTATGCATGTTTAGTATCCAATTCTCAATAACCTTGACTTAATATTGTTCAAGAAAATTATGTTATGATTATTCAATGTTTATGCTATTAGATTATTCCTAAAGCATGAGGTTAATTTACAAATATCGATTCAGTTATGATTATTCCATAGCATACAGTTAGTTCTTTTGTATTCAACTAATCCTTAGTTGATGACTGTTGAATTCTAAATTTCCTTGTAATGTATCCAAACCAAACCTACTTTGGTGCGGACTTGTATTCTAAATACTGAGATGAGCAACTCTTGTATTAGAGGTTTACGCTTAGCGTTTAAATGGTTGTGCACAATACATTGTACGAAGGGCTGATCCCCCTAAGTACTTGGAGTCCTTATAGTCATATGACTATTAAAGTTAAAGTTGAAAGATTACTTATAACTATAGATATGATTAGTAGTCATTAGACCCTCGGTAGTATGTTCAGAATGTTAATAGAACATATCATTCAGTTCTATTGAACCTATTTCTGGCAATTATTGTAATGTTGTAAAGTTATTGATTCTTCTTTAAGTGAGCTTTGTTTGCTCACTCTTGCATATTTATACACTTATTGCAGCTAAGGTTGAGAAGGTCAATGAACCTACCACTAACAAAGGAAAGGGAAAAATGTACAAGTGATGAAGACTTGTAATTTTATTTTTATTGTTATGATAATAGACTTTTAAATATGATGTTATGTAATAAATTTTAAATTCCGCATTTGAATGATTGTAATTAAAGGTTAGATAACCTAGGAGAATTTTATTAAATGTAATCCTGTATGGGCAGATTTTTAATTATTCTTTATTATGATTGGGTAGTTAGTAATGAATGTTTTAATTAAGTGAACACCAAATCTTGAGGAAATGAAGTACCAGAATTTGGGGGTGTCACATAGATGACACATTGAGTAGAAGATTATAAGACCCCAACTTTCATAAATAAAGATTAATATTTCTTGAAATATATTTTTGAATATTATGGTGTGAATTTGATATAATGTTATAGTTGTGGGTAATATTTATAAATTTTGTAAAGTATGCAAGTTGTTATAAATTATTCGATTGGTCGGGGAATATTCGTTTTAACAGAAATATTAAATGCGGACGACACAATCATTAAGTGGACCCTATAATGAAAATTATTTTGAGGTAGAAAAGCGACATAAATATCTTTTATAAAAGTAACTGGCGAAAGTTTTACCGTTAAGCTGTTGGAATACCCGATGGTAAAGTAATGCTGATGTCTGGCATTGGTTGCATAGTAGCACACTACCAGTATTGATTATTGATGCTTACGTGAGAAGTTACTCGGTTTTATTCAATTATTACTACGATGAATCTTTGCGATAGTATCTCATGTTATTTGATTCAATTATTGTTATAATATTTTATATTATTAAATCAATAATTGAGATGACAAGTTAGTCATATTATTATTTGCATAATTAACAATGTCTAGAAAGTTCTGTCGAGGAAAGGGGTTTGGTCACCTAATTACGCGCCAATAGGGAGAAATCCTTACCGAATAGCCCCCTCTTTCTTGGGAACGATCTGGTTGTTAATATTGCGAGTTATAAAATGAATAAATGTTGTTAAAAATATTGAGGGGATTTTTATGAAGTATTTGTTGTAAATGTTGCTTATTATATGGACCCCCACTTACTCATTTTTTAAAATAATTGGTAGAGTATATATATATATGAAATGTGTTGTGAAAGTGAAATGTTTGTGAAAGTGAAAGGTGTGTGTGTGTGCTGTGTGGGTGAGTGTGTGTGGTGGAGGAAAAGTGGGGGTGGTGGGTGAAGTGATATATATATATATATATATATATATATTATAAGTTGTTTGAATATTGAGTTATTAAATTGAAAAAATGGGTGTCTAATTTTCATTTTCTTCCGTTCGAAATCCTACTGTGCGTCTGTGATTTTATTCAAATAGTATCCTTTCTATTCTCCTATAAATAGGATGCTTAGTTTAGAACTGAAAATCACATCAGAATTAGAGAATTCTTCTTCTATAATATTGAGCGTATTTCTTTCGAGTTTTAGGAAGTTTTGAGCGTAGAAAATAGTATAATTTTTCTTCAAGAATATCCTCGCTATACCAGTTGGAATACTCTCCTTTTTAAGGTAAGGGATATTATTTTTGTTCAGTATTCGTAAGAAATAATATTTTTTTTCATACTCTATAGTATGTAAGTAATATTATTTCGTTTCAGATTTCAAATTCTACACTTGTTTTGTTAAGTTTTTGACTTCTATACATCATGAAGTTAGTAGAATATCCTTGAAATTTGTGCTTCATCCAGTATCTTTTCATGGAAATATTATTTTGACCATTCTTGGCAATTTTTAACCTTTTCATGCCGGAGTACTATTCACGGTGGTACTATTCACTTATTTTTTATTCACTGGGGTACTATTCATGACAAAAATTGATTTCTTTTCGATCCAAATCATTTTTGATACAATATTATTCTTGAATTTTATTCAACATAGTAGTATTGTGACACCCCCAAATCTGGGTACTTCAATTCCCATATGATTTGGTGTTCACTAAATAAACATCATATGTTTATCTACCCATAATAAAAGAAAGCATAAATAGATAGAAATAAATCCTCTCCTTAAAGAGTTACATCATCTGAAATAATTACATCAATCCCAGGTCATACTAACCATAAATCTCAAATGCGGAAACATAAACAATTAATAGTCTTATACAACATTAATATAAATCTAAAACAGAAATACATCAACACATAAAACAATAAGTCTTCATCACTTGTTAATCTTGTCATTGCCTTTGCTACAAGAAGGCTCGTCGGGCCTTTCGTTCTTAACTGCAATGTTATTATTACGCAAGAGTGAGCACGATTGCCCACAAATATGATAATGAAACAATAATATAATAACATGCGAGTGAATAAAAGACTTCTTAAATAAGAACTCAACTTTTGAATCAAGAATGAATAACAAGAATCAAAAGAACTTCTGAGGGTCATAAGACCTTGAACTATGTCCTAGGTTATCTAGGGTTAAACTTGAAACCTTTAACAGTCATGAGACTATGGACTCTTCTACTTGTACTTAGGGGGATCATCCCTTAGTACCATAATGTGCACAATAGCTTAACGCTAACGTATAAGAAATCCTTATACTGGGTTGTTCATCTCAGTTTGACATTAGAGTCCGCACCAAAGGAAGTTTGGTTTGGATAAATCAATAAGGGTTCTGAAATTTAGAATGTTCATCAACTATCGACTAGTCGAATCAATAAGGGTTCGCTAGTCTTACAAGGTTCAACAATAACTGATATTTAAATCGAATAACAAACTTAAGAGGTATACAATAGAATAAATATTGTATAATAGAATCATACTTTGAAAAGATTTATAAATAATAAGAACTTGCTCAATATAGAACATAAGTCTGGAATTTGTTCAATGTAAAAAGATAATTTTATAAACTTGCATAACGATAACAAGTAGGGTTAGGAAACTTGCCTCGTGCGTAGATTACACGTTAATTATACACGTTCCTCGATTTAATCCTACATACCATTCATATTTACAATACCAGTCTATTATAACGTAACTAGTCATCATAAGTTCATTCTTTTTGTCTAACTCGGATTATGACTATACTTAGTCAAATTACCACACTTATTGTCACATAATTTACACTTCACGAACAATAAGCTAACTATGCGTTCAATAATTCAATCCACACGTAAATGCGTTTGTCGACGTCGGGATTTTTGGGTGTCCCTTTCCATTACTTGTTCTTTGGTGTTCTCATTTTAGGTGAGATTTGTTTGAAAAAACAAGTGAAAAAGGTCCGACATGTATAATGTTGACGATGGGACTGTTAAGAGTCGCCAGTTGGTTTTTTAAATGGTTGTACCAACACAACCGAGAAAAGGTTTGCACATTGACCCAGTGATGTGACACTGCTGTATGGGTTGGTGAAACCGAGATTCATTTAGGGTTCGGGGACTTGGTTATGCGGGGGGAAGGTGTTAGGCACCCCCCGACATCTGTGTTACCACGGTGACCGCCTCTTTTCAAGAAACTATTATCTGAGTGTGTGTGTGTGTGTGTGGGTCAATGTGCTGTTATATGGAAGTTGTGCGAGGCCTCGTTCGAACCTATATACACATGGTTTGAATTTATGTAAAAATTTAGTTTTTAACAAGATATGGCAATGATATTTTATAAAAAAAGGTTTTTTCAAACCCTGATGATCAATAGTAATTAAGACCTTTTACACTCCCATTTTATTAAGTGTTCGGCTTGATTGATTTTATTTTGACGAATGTGAGGCATCCGTACGAAAATAATATACAAAAATAATGTCGACTTCCTCGTGGGTATGGAAACCATCTGAGGAAATTCAGACATCGCGGAATAATTTACAAGCTGCTTACAGCTGAAAAATGTCCATCACGGGAACCGAATCTAGATCCAATGGGATGAATCTGTGATCACATGATTCTTAGGCGCACAGAATGTTGTAATTTATATAAGAGCAATAAGCAGGTATATATATAAAAGCGATAAATATATATATACGGACATGATCACCAACCACGAAGCACCTCCATGGGGGATAAGAAATGTAAATAAAGCTGTTAAAAGCTATCAACCGCCACGGAGGAAACTCCAGGCGGGACAAAACATAAATAAAGTCAGAAGTAAATCAATCGCCACGAAGAAAACTCCAGCAGATTTAAAATATATATATATATATATATATATATATATATATATATATAAAAGCGATAAATGCAGGATGTAAAATCCACGCTCATCGTAATGCAGTCCCACCACGATTCATATATATATATATATATATATATATATATATATATATATATATATATAAAGCTTAGTAAGCATTAGGATATAAAATCCAGGCTCATCGAATAGAGTCCGACACACAGTTAATATATATAAATGTACATATATATATTAAAGCAATAAACGCCTGCATCAAGTCTCAGGCTCATCGAACAAAGTTCGACATTACGATTCATATATATAAATATATATATAGAAAAGCAAGTAAACGCTCTAAACTGAAGTCTAGGCTCAATCGAGGCATAACTCGATAATGTTAGTCAATATATATATATATATATATAAGTATATGTATATATAATATATATACAGATTGGAATGAAACCACAGACCGAAGTTCGGGCCAAAGCAAGCAACACGACTCTCAATGTATAGAAGGGTGTGTGCAAAGATGAAGAGAATGACTCTAAAGAGTGTGTGAGAAGGCTTACAGCTGACTGATAAAAGGGCTTCTATATCTTTAGAGTGGGTAAACACTAGCTTTTGTGGGTACAAAAGGGGCTATATATGAGCTCACAGGTGTTTAAAAGTGGGAAAATACCTGTATGGAGAGTGTAGAACAAATTGTGCAGGGTTTCCCCGTCTTTTTCTCTTATCAAATGGGCACCCCAAGCCCCATATTTATAAAGGGGGGAGCCGCAGGTCTACCTGCGGCACCTAGTAAAGCAGTGTACTGCTGGCTACCGGGGTGCCCCGTCCGTGTGGGTCCCGTAGTGTCGGAAATACATACGCGTTGTTCGCTCGGTCGTTCATAACTTTCAATCTGGGAGTCCGATGGAAGCGTGCCATATCATTTCGGAAAGCTCTTTCCGAGGGCTACACAGTGACATATGATTTGACCTTTTTTAATTCTAGGAAGACGGGTCCATGACCAAAATGGAATTCCTGGGTTTCCCTCAGGCAATCCGGTGAGGCGTTTCGTGTAGTTTATGCTCCGGAGTTAAGATATCTCTCTTGTGGGACTTCCTTTGAAGTATTTTGAGTTGAAATGAGTGTATTTGATTTGAAGTGAAGTTGAGTTGGCAAAATGACCATTTTACTCCTTCCCGGGGTTATATCCGGTTCTCGCACAGTTGTAGCAGTCGTTTCTCAGGGTTATCTTTGAGGTTGGCTTGCTGTTAACTTTGACTATCCTCAGGGTCATCTCTGAGGTTAGCTTGACTTATTCCCATGGTTGGGACTGGGGCTGAATACCTTGGGGTCATCTCCGAGATTAATCGGTCTTCTCTGGTGTGTGGTCTAGTATTGTATCTGTAGGCCTCGGGGTTATCTCCGAGGTTGGATTTGGTTACTCCCAGATTGCGATCCGGGGTTTGATGATGAACTTCCGGTAGTATCCGGTATAGATTTGGATTGTCTTTTAGGGTTCTCTCTTAAAAGACGAATTTGTCCTCCTGCAATGTTAGTAACAGTAGAAGAAAATTTCGAGTGTCTACAGCGTTATTGACATGTTAAGAATTTATTTTAACATCTCGTTATACGTCTAACATATTTTTATGTTCATTAGATTAGGTTACTATCACATTCCTAGACTTGAACAATTAAAAAAATTTCATTTTTGGACAATCTGCAGAGTGGCGTTGCGGCGCCTTCGTTGGGTTTTTGTTCTCTATTGCTGACCTGAAATTGAGTCATAGCTGCTGGTAAGGGTGTTATACTTGCGGTCATGTCCTAAGACACCGTAACTGAGAACGAGCGCATTTCGCAAAAAATTGCAGAACATGGTCAATTTCTTTATTCGTTCATGAATTTAACATTCCCAGACATTATAACATGCACATAACTACTACCCAACCCTTCTAGCATGATTTTAACACATTAAAACATATAATTTCTTGAATGAATTTATATAATTTCACTGTTCTTGATGTTCTTGAAAGTTTTGAACACAAAACATAAAAATTAACTATACGGGTTCGTTATAACATCAAATCTGTCCATTCGATGTTTGTTTTCTTCGTTTTAACATACATAATTATATACAAGCGTAAAATTTATGAGACAACATATGATTGACGTATCAAATTTGCGTGTAAGGGCCATATGGCCATATTTCTATACTCTGTAATTTTGAAGAAATAATATACGACATATTTTATTAAACTGATGTTATGGAACCATACAATATATAGTAAAACATGCTATGATGACATATTATCACATATATTCACATAATTGTTACCCTTTCCAACTACAGAGATTTTTACAGAAACTTGAAAGCCATTTTTTATAAAAACTTAAACAACGTAAATTTGAAACTTTAGTTTGAGGTTTTTACCCTTGATTGCTCTGCTTGGATTACACAAGGTGATAGCAATTTCCAATTTCCCACAATTCTTCTCCTTTAATCTCACTGATTCTCAAAATTCTCTCTGATTTGTTTTTCTAGACTTAGCAAAATAGAAGAAGGAAGAAGACGTATATAATAATAAAGGAAACTGACGCAGTTGTGGTGGTGGGTTAACTACTCTCAACCTCCATTAAGGCCTTGTTTGGTTTACTTATTAGAAGGTTTTCCCATTTAATTTAATTAATCCTTTATAATATAGTTTAATAATGTCACACCCAATTAGATAATAAATCAAACATCTTATTTAATTTAAATTAAATAAAATATAATAATTTCTCATTAATTCACATAGTCACATAATTAAAATTTTTATTTATTAATTATGTCAAATTATTAATTCTTTAATTAATTATTAAATTAATTAAAATAACATTATGCTTATTAAATATTTCATTTAATTCAATAAGCTCACATAAATACATACTTTGAATAATAAAAATTCTCCACATTAATTTAATAAATATAACACATATAATTAAATTAATCTACCACAATTGCATCAATTAATTATTTAATCCAATAATTAAATCATCAAAGAATATTTATTTAATTCATTAAATATTAAAATTAATTTATAAAATCTCGTTCATCACATGTTTCCCCCCTTAAATGGATTTTGTCCCTAGAATCACGACTCAATCAATTCGACCCGTTACATTCTCCCCCCCTTACAAATATTCTATCTCCAGAATCGCTTACATATAATTTAAGTAAATAAATGAGGGTAATTCTTCATCATATTCTCTTCGATTTCCCACGTTACTTCTTCAGCGTTGTGGTTCCTCTAAATTACCTTAACAAAAGGTATTACCTTATTTCTGAGTACTTGTTATTTTCGGTCAACAATCTGAACATGAATTTCTTCGTAAGACAAATCTTTTTCAAATTATAGGGGTTCATATTCAATTACATGCTTATAATCGGGTTTGTAGGGTCGTAAAACGGAAACAAGGAAAACGTTGTGGACATTTTTTGAGTCTTTGGAGGTAAGGCTACCCATACACGTGACTTCTCCGATTCTTCGTGAAGACCTCAAAGGGTCCAATGAATCTTGGGCTTAATTTCCATTTCTTTCCGAACCTGATCTTTCCCTTCCAGGGAGAGACCTTCAAGAACACATAACTACCTGATTCAAACTCAACATTTTTACGGTGTGGATCGGCGTATTTCAAGACACGTCTGACAACTAAGTTTTGGTAAGCAGCTCTGAAAGGAGTTCACTGAGTTGATGAATGTGTGGAGGATGAGGAGGTGCTCTTGTATATTGATCTTGCAAGGTGTAGAGAGCAAGATAAAGGTTGAAGTATTTATTTGAGAATGAGGAGGGAATGTCTGATGGAGGGGATTATGTTTGGACTTCTGGAGTAGGTGGCTCTACGATTTGAGTGTGTGACTCTATGATTGGGCTTGAGTTAGTAATCATAGAGATGAGATGAGATGGGATCAAAATGAAGTTGGGCATATTTTGTTCATCAGTTACAGAATTTTGGGATTCTGCAACTGGGAATTGATTTAGTGGATTAAGGACCACTTCCAACCAGCTTGGGAATTCATAGAACTGGCTGAAAAACAATAGTGGATAGTGATTAACTCTGAACAAGATTGGGATATATAATACCTCATGCTAGATTTTTGAAGAGGGGCCATTTGTGATTAGCTGTTTGGAAAAGTTGAAGTTGCCTGGAAATCCACGAGCTAGCACAGAGATGGTTGAATATTCTTTGAAGCTCCATAACATATGATTCCAGGAGTTTAGAATTTGAGCTTGATGAAAAGGCATCAAGGGTAGATAGGAGAACATCTGATCGTAGTTAGCTTTTCTATACCCATCACAGCCCACAGCTATGATCTCGACCTCATCATCATCATCTTCTTCTTCTTCTCTGTCCACTACATCAATAACCTCCTTATAACTTTCCTACTCTAGTGCTCTCTCATTATCTTCAGGAGCAACTTCTTCTGTTATGGGGATATCATGAGGCTCCCCCTCATCATGATCATCCATTTGCATTTCCAGTGGCTCCCCTCAGTTTAAGCACTTTCTAGGGTGAGATATTCATGTAGTTCCCCCTTAGCTGGAGCATCCTCTAGAGTGAGAACTTAAGGTGGCTCCCCCTTAGCTTGAACATTGTTCTCTTGTCTTGCTTCGGATAACCCCTTCTCAGTGGCTATCTTTTTGTCTTCTTCTTTAAGTACTCCTTCATTAACAAGGATGTACTTTTTGACTAATTTCCTTCTTGGTTTACTAGGCTTGGTCACATCCTTAGGACTTTCTTCAGCTTCAATTCTGAGCTGTTGATCAGCCAGATTATCTGGTGCAACAACTTCCTTGGATGAGGTGTTTAGTCTGGTCTCTACGATCGGTAGAGACTCTACGATCGAAGAGACAGATGGCCTCTTGGACTTGTGACTGTTTTTGTTCTTCTTCAGCAGCTGTGAGATGGTAGCTCTGTCTTCATCTGCCTTAGCCTGCTGTTCTTTTCTTCTTAAGATCCTCAGAGTTTCAATGTCAGAAGACTCTACGGGTATATCAGTGGTTGATCCCTGGGGTTCTTCTGCCATTCTGGCCTTTAGCTTTCTTTTGCCCTTACTTTTTCTTACCAGGGCAGTAGGTTATTCCTTATTGATTTCTTCTTCATCTTCTTCAGTCTCCTTGACCACAAACATGTTTCCAGGAATCCCTGACTCCTTTCCATCAGCAGTCCTACCACTGGACTCAAACATCATTCGTACATTTTTTGTTGGGTTCCTTTTCCAGTTCTCGAATAGTTGCTGGGTCATTCGTCTATTCGGATATTTGATTCTCCTTCATCATCCCCTATCTTATCACCCAAAGTAGACTGTAGGAAGATACTGATGAATTGCCCGTATAACATCATTCCAGAGCTCTTTGACTTCTTCGAGCTGAGAATCCACTTTCCAATCCATTCAAGCAGCAGGGCTCCATAGTTAAGTTGTATCCCACAACTGATGGCTGTCATGAGCTTGAGCTGCACTTCGTTTATAGAATCATGGCCTGAGCTCTTGCAGCATATGCATTTTCCATCAATGTCTGCCAGAAATTCGTACCTCTGAGGAAACTCCTTCTTCTTGTATCCTTTGACAGTGGGGAATTTCTTGTAATGCATCCTTTTAAGTCCTTCATGGAAATCGATGCCATCTATGAACGAAAACCCTTTAGATTTGAAACCTAGGTCTAGGTTGATGTCCTCAGCCTTGAGCTTGATTTCCACGTCCTTGACCCTCGTCGTAATGACTTCGTTTTTAAACGCCCCATTCTTGTAGAATTTTTTATTAGCTTCGGGTAGATCCATGTGCTCATACCCAGAGCCTCTTCGAGACCAGCCTTCTTTATCAGAGACAGAGTTTTGAGAAATTTGGGGTCAGCTGTTTTGAACTCATCGAAGCAGAGTCTGTAACTAGAGATGACGTTTGAAGCAGTCATTGATTCCTTTACAATGTGTGTGATTGTTTGAGCTTTTCTGAAAGTTAGGGTTTATAATTGTAGAGAGAAAGAGAGAGATGAGCTTTTTGAACTTCTGATTTCAAAAAGGCATTTTCAAACTGTACTTGTAACTTCACTCTTTCCAATTTGCTTAGTGGGGCAGGTGTCAAATTCTGCGAGGCTCTACGAATTTGACTGAGGAGGATTGTACTGATTTTCCATTAACTCCTTCTGAGCTGATGTGTCCTTTGGGAGGACTACGATTGCTAAGGTAGCCTTTGTGATTGTCGAGTCTTCTCTGCGTTTATCGAGTCTGCTCTACATTCATCGAGTTTGTTCAGCAATCATCGAGTCTGAACTGCAATCGTCGAGTCTGAACTGTGATCGTCATGTCTGCTCAGCAATCGTCGAGTTTGAACTGCGATCGTCGTGTCTGCTCAACATTCATCGTGTCTGCTCAGCAATCGTCGAGTCTGAACTGCGATCATCGAGTCTGCCCGGGTCCTTGTGATGAACTTTTGACTTAACATTCTTCTCGGTTTAAGGTAGCTCAGGAAGGGCTAACCTCATAGAATGAATCAAGGGTTAGGTTTGTTCATGAGGCACTTATCAGAGAGATTGCTTGGTTTTGAACTTTATCATCACAGGATACTCCTTTGTTTTGTTGATGGAGCTCTGCCATCGTTGATTCTGCACTGCGATCATATTCTTTCATGTCATTGCAGGTCTACAATCATGGGCTTCCCTTGATCATGTCTACGATTTTGAACATAGCCTTTATATCTATATGGTTAGCACAAACTAGAGCATATTTTTCATGGTTATAAATTAAGCATGCCTAGCTCACTTATTAACTTGTTAAACCTGGATTCATCTAGAGGCTTTGTAAACACATCAACAAGTTGATTTTCAGTAGGGATATATTGTAAAGATATGGTTCCATTTTGTACATGATCCCTAATGAAATGATACCTTATTTCTATATGCTTAGTCCTAGAATGCATGACAAGATTATGAGTTATTGCTATGGCACTTGTGTTATCATAGTGAACAGGTATGGATTTGAATTCAAACCCATAGTCTGCTAGCTGATTTTTCATCCATAGGATCTGAGCATAGCAGCTTCCAGCAGCAATGTATTCAGCTTTTGCAGTTGAAGTAGATACTGAGTTTTGCTTCTTGCTAAACTAGGACACAAGTATGTTTCCTAGCAACTGACAAGTGCCACTGGTACTCTTTCTATCTATTTTGCAGCCTGCAAAATCAGCATCTATGTAGCCTGTTAGTTCAAATGAAGACTCCTTGGGATACCAAAGCCCCAAGTGAGGTGTACCCTTGAGATACCTGAAAATCCTCTTTACCGCAGTTAAATGTGATTCCTTAGGATTTACCTGAAATCTAGCACAGATGCATGTTGAAATCATTATGTCTGGTCTACTGGCAGTTAGGTATAGAAGAGAGCCTATCATACCTCTGTATTGAGTTATATCAATACTTTTACCTTTTTTCTTCTTTGTCAAGCTTGGTTGTAGGAGAAATTGGGGTTTTCATGGGAGAGGTTGATTCCATGCCATACTTCTTATGTAAATCTTTAATGTACTTGGCTTGGTTTATGAAGATTCCTTCATCAGTTTGCTTTACTTGCAGTCCAAGGAAGAAGTTGAGCTCACCCATCATGCTCATTTCAAACTTTCTCTGCATAAGCTTGGAAAATCTCTTGCATAACTTTTCATCAGTGGAGCCAAAGATAATGTCATCAACATATATTTGAACTAATAAAACTTTGTCTTTATGCTTTCTAAGAAATAATGTGGTATCTACTCTACCTCTAGTGAACCCAATTTCGATAAAAAAGTTAGTTAGTGTTTCATACCATGCTCTAGGTGCTTATTTAAGACCATATAAGACTTTGTCTAATCTATAAACATAATTAGAAAGAGATGGATTGATGAAACCTGGAGGTTGCTCTACATAGACTTATTCTTAAAGTTCACCATTCAGGAATGCTTTTTTGACATCCATCTGAAAGACCTTGAATTTCATGTGAGCAGCAAAGGCAAGGAATATTCTGATGGCTTCTAGTCTGGTGACAGGTGCAAATGTCTCATCGTAGTCAATGCCTTCTTCCTGAGAGTAGCCCTTGGCCACTAGTCTTGCCTTATTCCTGGTTATTACTCCATCTTCATCCATCTTGTTTCTGAAGACCCACTTGGTTCCAATGACAGGATGACTCTTTGGTCTTGGTACCAATCTCCATACTTTGCTACTTTCAAACTGATTAAGGTCTTCCTGCATAGCTTCTATCCAACTGGAGTCTTCCATAGCATCCTCTATCTTCTTAGGTTCTATTTGTAACAAGAAGCTTAGATAGAAACATTCATTTTGGGTGGCAGCTCTTGTTTTGACTCTTGCACTTGGATCTCCAATGATTAAGTCTTGAGTGTGATCTCTTGCCCATCTGATTCCTGTTGGGACATCTGTCCTGATACCTTCTTGTCTGAGGTCTTCAAGATCTATATATGCTTCTTGGTGTGGAGGTTCATTGTCTTGCATAGGCCTCTCAACAATCTCATTTCCTTGCTCAATGATTTCACTATCTGGAACTATGATCGTAGTGTTGAGCTTGACGACCTCGTTCGTAGTGTCTGAACTGTTAGTCGTAGTGTCTTGAAGCACTGTTTTGTCTAAGTCTGTTTCATCAAAGATGATGTGAATCGAGACTTCAACACTCACTGTCTTCATGTTGAACACTCTGTATGCCTTACTGTCTATGGCATATCTAAGAAAGATTCCTTCATCTGACTTGGGTTGAAACTTTGTCAAATACAACTTTCCATTGTTGAGAATGTAGCATGCACAGCCGAATACATGAAAGTAGCTGACAGTTGGATATGATGAACCGAGTATTCAAGGAATATTTGGATCACTTTGTGGTCGTCTTTATTGATGACATCCTCATATATTCCAAAATCCATGAAGATCATGAGCAACACTAGACAACGACAGTCTAAAATAGGTCTTACATACCTCAGTTGGATGCCCGGATTGCAATTCTAAAAATTTGAGCGGACATTAAAGTGCATGCATGCACGTACTTTGAGACGTTGTGACCCGTGAAGCTTACCCAGTAATTGTGGTAACAAAGGCAGCTCAGAGATCGGAAATGGGAAGGGGAAGGGGAATGTGACGGGCCCCGAATCCGAGGTCCCGAATCACCGCAAATCCGGTTCGATCATTCTAACACTATTACTATTTTTGCGGAAGATATAAACATAAATTGTTTATACAATACATTACACACTATTTCCCAAGGTCGAGTAACCTTAACTTAATCACATTCATAACTTATTTAACACATAACTTTATTATCAAACTACACTATTACAAAACTAATCGTACACATTAACTTTAAGCTGGAACTGTCTTTAATGTTTCTTTGTATTCGACGCGTTCGTCTTAATCTGCAATGTTTATCATGATATAGCAACGGTGAGCATAAGGATTGCCCAGCAAGTTTAAATTCAATAATATAACGATATATCATGATTGAAAGAATCTGAATAATAAGCTGGCTATAATTCAACAATATAATTGTGAACTAGCAGGAACAAATTTATGACTGAACAAGTATTATACATGAACAAATATATCTGAACCAACTGGTAATGAAGGTGATCAGCCTTTCATACCTAACTTATACATGCAATATGTACAAAGTATAATTCATGGCAACCATCAATGATTAACCAAAAGCTTATTCGAATGAAACAACTCTTAGTAGAGTTAAGTAAAAACAAACTTGCCTGAACCGTTGATTACCGCTATGCAATTTATATCGCCTTATCCGAAGACCTAATATTAGTAATATAGATCTCCAATATTAGAATAATATCATCACAGTATAATACTACTATATATATAAACATAGAATAACCTAAATACATAACACGTAACCCTATCAGTCTATAACACACATAAGACTCAATATCAGGTCAAACTATTGCAGTCTGAGTTGAACCCGACACAAAATTGTCATCCCGACGGTCTAGTCGGACAATTCACGAGTTTAAGTTCAATTAAACTCTGCATTAAACACTTAACAATTAACTTAAATAATTTTAATAACAGTCAAAATATTTTTCTAAGTCTCATAATAATTTTTAAATAATTATTACTATTTATCATGAATTTTGAATCATTAAAATGTATTTAAATGAATTAAATACCACATAATTCTTTTATCATTAATATTTATTTAATATCAAATATTAATGAAAATCATCACATAATATTATAATATATTTATAATACCACAAAGTATTTTTAATACCTTAAAATCACCTTTATATGATTTTTTAAACAATTAAATTCATTATCCGATAATTGCTATTAATATTTAAATTTTAATATTTTCATGACAAAATATCAAAAGTTATATTTTATAACTTAAAATATTTTTATAACACTTAAATCATTTTTATATGATTTATAAATCATTTATTCTATTTTTCCATAATTTATTTAATATATTTATTAAACAAACTAATTATCATTAATATTGATTAATTAATGAAATTTATCCTAAAATATTAAAAGTTACTTAAAATAACTTAAAATATTTTATTATAACATAATATTATTTTTCATGATTTTTCATGTATTTAAATCATTTTAAATAATTTATTTTATATTATAATTAAATAAATTAAATTCCATTTATATTCCAAAAATATTAAATATTTATGAAATATACTCAAAATAATTAAAAACTATTTTTTAGAATTTAAAATAATTTTTCGAAATTTATTTAGTATTTTTAATAATTAAAAACCATTTTATTCAATTTATTAATTAAATTAAATAATTTTCAGTAATTATGTGTCGCTAAAGGGGTCTTAGGTGACAAATCTGTCGATGTTGATGTTCTTAACGTGTTCTTGAGAATTTCCAGAAATTCGTGTCAGTCACAGAGTTGGTATGTTTGACCACAAATGAATCTGGGTTCCGGTCGATTTCTGGGCTTGGTAATCGGTTATGATTATAGTATGCGTGTAACACTACAATAATGAACAAGTACCATAGCCATAACATCACTGAATTGCAAGATCTAAGCTACCCAACTTGATGTCAGACCTGTTCTTCTATTTCTGGGTTTTCCAGAATTAACGAATAGTCGATGTACCAATTTTGGGTTCCTTATAACTTTCGTTCTAGGTTTGTCCTGTGTAATACAATGGTTGAATATTGTAGTAGAGATGTCAGACTGCATTTATATAACAATAGATCATTATAAAAACATCAAACATGATAGATCAAAGGCTGGTCAAACTAGTGGTCAGAAGCTGTTCCAGATCACAACATTTTTCAGTTTTTCCAGATTTGAAAAATCTTTAAATTCGAGTATCAAAATGATATGGATCTAGGTTTTGGCAACCCAGATCATCAAGTGACACCCTCTCACACATATCTAAACAACAAACAACAACATCAAACATAAGATCAAAGGATTTCTAGGATTAGGGTTTATACCTCCTTTAAGGCTAAAATCTTGAATCTAACTTTTGGATCATGATCTTGGAAAGCTAATATCTGATAATGGTTTATCTCATCTCTCTATCTCACTCTAAATTCTCGAATTTCTAGAGAGAGAGAGAGTCTTGGGAGAAATGAGAAAATAAAGTGGTCCATTCTCTCTCTTAATCTATTTATTTGCTACATATGCAATGAAATGGGCTGGCAAGTGGCTGATTGTTGTGGTTAATTTGTAGCACAAGGCTAGGGCTAGGAGTGGTTCACCAACTCAATTTAAGGCTAGATCTACAAGTAACCAATTAAAGAATGCAATAAGGGCACTAATGTCATTTGTATTTTATATTTAATGGCATTTTTGTCAATTGGTCAAACCCTTAGGGTTTAGGGTTTGTGTTAGGGTTTAGTGTAATAAATTGAATATTTTCTATATAAATAAATAAAAAAATTTGCATATTAATTTTTTTTTTTAAAGATGAGAATATGTGTCAAGTAATGTGTATGTATATATGTGATAAATAAAATTTATTTATTATATGAATAATTTTAAACAATTTTATTTTAGAATTATTGATCATTATAAAGTATATACTTATAATAATTAATTTTAGAGTAGAAATGTCTTTATTATTTATTTTCTAAGAAAATATGATTTTTATATTATTTAAATAATATATGAAATGATTATTGTAATTATTATAATTACTATTTTATTATATGAATTTTAGTTTAGATTATTTAAGTTAATTATTTTAACTTAATTAATAATGTTATATATGAAAGATAATCGGATATGGAATCCAAACCCTAAATCGGATTTTGAGCTATGAATGAGAATAATAATATTATATTAAATATAATATTATTTTTCAAAGGTTATAAATATATATTGTATGTATTGTTGGTGATGAGGGTGTTTAATGTCAAACCTTATATCAATTTGTTAAAACCTATTTTGAAACTCGATTATGAGTTCAAAAGCATGTAGTATTGGTGTTATAGAATTTATGTTGTGTATTATTAGATTTAATGTTAATTAGATAAAACCTTAATTAATATTTGAAGCCCTAATTTAAAATTAGAAACCCTAATTGCTAATTAGGAACCCTAATTGCTAATATTATAAACCGTGATTATTATTTTAGTAAATTGAAATGTTAATTTAGGAACCCTAATTATTTAACCCCTAATTTTTATTTAAAACCCTAATTTTAATTAGTGTGTTTTAATTAAAATTTGACTACACTTTAATTTTTTTAATTATCCAAACCCTAGTAATTATTTGGGAAACTTTAAGGTAAAAAAATCTAGTGATTAAACCCTAGATTCAAGCACCTTGGACAAGAATACCCTTTGAATTATTTGCAAAATTACTATTATGCCCTTTTCGTCCCATTATTGCATTATTGTTATCAAATCTAGCAAGATTTTGGCAAATCCTCACTCTAGATATGCACATGTGCCAGAATAATTACAAATCAGTCAACACTACCAACCAATTTCATTTGCATCAATAGATAAGATAATTGAAGAGAGAGAAAGTGCATTATTTTCCCCTAATTGTTCACTAACACTCAACCAAACTCTCTCAAGTCAAAACCACGAAATAGTATAGCATATCAGTCCCCTAATCAAGCCCCACAAAATCCACAAACAGATCAGAAGCATAGAAATCAGAATTTGTTCATAAAGAGGTAAGAAGCCTAAAAGAAATCTGATCTTGAACCCTATGTTAGATGTTAGTTTTTTTGTGTTAAACATGTAATATGTAGTATATAATGATGATCTGGGTTGCTCGATGTTAGATCCATAACATCTAGAGGATTGGATTTAGCATTTTTTAAAATCTGGAAAAAACTTATTTTGTGTCTGACAAGCAAAAGTCAGAGGCTATAGATCTCTCTCTGTTTATGATTTGGTGTGTTTTATGTTTTGGAGTTGTAGTATGCTGTGAGATCTTGAATCTAGAACTTGATTCAGAGTCAGATCGGTTGTAGAGTGAAAGTTATTGATGGTCAAAGTCGATTGACCGACCATGACCAAGCCAATCTGGGTAACCCAGATGCTACCCAGAACGTTCTGACAATATGTTCATGTTTATAGATCTTTCGTATGTTAACTGTTTTGATTCTGTTATGGTAACTAAGTTGTAGCTTGTTATGTTTACTATGGATATATGCCTCTAGATCCCTTATATCATCATTTTATTGAACACAGTGGAAGGTCAAACTAGCTTACTAATCAACGAAATCTGTTTCTGGAAATTCCAAAAAATTCAAGAACATGTCTTCTGACATGGTTTGACCGGCCTAGATCTGCATGTTCTATTGTTGTTATACTGTTTATATGCAATGGATATGTAGTATTACATGTTATCTACAACTTGGAATCAATAGATCACATAGATCAAACACACAACGCGAGATATAATGATCCAAAGTAGCATACTCGTTCTGTTCTTCATTCTGGAAAAACCCAGAAATGAAGAACAGACTCTGAGACGAATTTGTGAGCCCCAACACGTTTTGATTATTTATGTTTAGACTTGACCATGGATTGCAACATGTTCCGTGAGACCTCCAAAATAGGTATACAACACTCATTCTGAGTCGCCAAATACATGGTACAGAAACAACTACAACTTTATTAATACAACATAAAAACTGTGAGTTTAAATACAAATATTGTCATCTAGACAATATCCACACTCAAATAAGTCCTCATTCTAATTATTGATACATTATTTTACAAAAATGGTGAGGACTACTAAAATAACTGTTAGGTTTATAATATTCATGTGCGCAATCAAATTGCATAAAAGTGCGGAAGCGTGTAAAAATCAGAGTTTAAAAAATTTACAAACCATATACCCGGATCACCCTTTATGCATAATTATTAATTAAACGAAAAGATAAAGAATAAAATCATACCCTTGAAGATCGAGCTTCTCGTGTACAAGTTCACCTCCAAATCCTTTCGCGTTCAATCTTGAATCCACCGGGTTTGGTTCCTTCCTTTGATCAACGTTAGCCACCCAAATGTTTGGCCTCTAGAGGTGATCCACCAAGGAAGAAGAAAATTCAAGAAAAGGGGTATTGGCTCAAACCCTAGTTTTTCTATCTCTATAGAAAGGGTGTACTCTCCCAACAATTGGAATTATGTCGTATGTTGAAAAAATCAACAACCCCAACCACCCATAATAAGACTCCTCTTATTAATAGATGTGGGCAACCCATCTTAACAATTAAGGAATTGTGTTTTATTTAATTAATTAAATTCTTTTAATTAATTAAGCTCCCTAATCTTATTAGGGATAATTAATTAAACTCTTTTAATTAATTTAACCTCCTAATCTTATTAGGAATAAATGAGAGTACTTATATTAAATTAATTCCTAAACTTTTTAGATATTAAAATAATAATAATTGTAATAATATTAATAAGACTCCTCTTATTAATTTATATTTAATATTTCTAAAATATTAAATAATAAATATTAAGCTATTTAATTTATTCTATCACCATAGATTAAATTAAATATACTTAACATATTATTACGATTATGCCATTAACTTCTTAAATAATTATTCTTCCTTTTATGGTGTGACCCTTTAGGTTCTCCATATTAAACCGGTTGTGAATAAATCAATTAGAACAATTCTAATCTTATTTAAATAAATAAATTAAATAATTTATTTATTTAAATAAATAATATTTATTCTACAATAGGGATAAGCCTACCTAACGATCAAGCGACTTTCCGGATAATATAGATTTCAACATTAATCATTAAAGAACCTTTGAGTAAATAGTTACCGTATAATTCAATCCTTCCACCATACAATGTCCCAATTAAATATAAGACATGGAATTCTTGTCAAGTCTTATTTTATTTAATTATATGTATTTCGATCCTTAAATGCACAACTCAAATAATGCAAATTAGAAACTCCTTTCTAATTTCATTACGCCTTGCCAAGGACTCTTGGGTTGTCATTTATCGAATCACATAGGACATTCTCTTCTTTTATTAGAAGTGGTAGATTCTTTATTGATCATAAATTATCTCCATGTACAACTTATTATACCCAAGCATACCCTTTGATATACCCTAAGGGTCTTAAGGAATAAGTCAAAGTATAACTCATCATACACAAGATACTATGATGATCTCAAGTCCAAGGATTACTTGTACTACTATCACTACTGAAATTCCTATCGACAGCAAATAAAACTCCATTAGGTATTCCTTAGCGAGCCACGCTCAAATTGAACTTATTCTCTAATAAGCACCTACATACTTGCTTTAGTGTCTCCACATAAATGATCATGAGATCAATCATCCTCATCCAATGAGCAAGCAACGTATCTACCAATCTATCCGGATTCACTAATCCCCAATTTAGTAATCCAATGATTGGGAACTATTTATGTTTTAAGCTTTCTAAGAATTTAGATCTCATTAGAATGATCATCATCATTATTCTAAAAGCATTGCTTAAAACTATGGGTTTATCACATATTATAAAACAGCATCATGTAGATAATTAAAAGCCTTTAATAAATTAATACTTTTTATTAATAAATGAATAAGATTGTTACAAAGTATATGCTTTATCATCAAACATGATTGGCTTGTGTGCATACTACTTTCAATAACTTCTAGAACCATCATTCCATACCCTGACTAGTACTCGCTACATTCTCACCTCCTAAGAAGAAAAATGGAACAAAAAGGAAAAGGGTTAGCTCAACTAGCTCAGTAAAGAACATTATGACTAAGATAATACAGAACAAATTATCTTTAGTCTTCAACAGGGAAAAATCTAATAGAATACAATAGACAACAAGTTTTAAATCAATATTCGCAACGAAAATAATAATTCATTAGAAGAGTTAAGTGGCATGATAATTTCCCCCATGATGGTTATCATTGTTCCGATGACAGTTGCCACCGGTACGATTATTATCGTGTCATTGGTCGTTGCCTTTTGGTTGTGCTAACTCATTATCGCGCTCCAATAACTGAGCCCTCTTCACAATATCTGAATATAAACAAAGTTTGTGAGAAATAAGATATTGACGTATCTCAGGTTTCAAACATCTTAGAAACATTCGCGTCATTCGCTCCTCATTATCGACCAAATGGGATGCAAACCGGGATAACTCTGCAAATTTAGCCTCATACTGCGACACGGTCATATTATTTTGCTCCAGCTTGATAAACTCCACTTCCTTCATTTGACGAATACTTTCGGGAAAGTAATTGTCGTTGAACAGCTCTTGGAACTTCTCCCAAGACATCTTGAAAAGCGTCGATGCGGTATGCGTTTATAGATTCCCACCAATGATCCGCTCTACACGCAACATAAAGGTGGAAAAAAAACCTTTTGCTCCTCGGAGCATCCCAAGACCTCAAATATCTTGGTGATGCGCTTTAACCACGTCTACGCCTTAAGTGGTTACGGCTTTCCCAAAAACTCCGGTGGTCCCAGCTCCTTGAATTGCTTAGCGGTGACCAACCGTGGGTTGCCATTGTTTTTCCTCTGCATTATGAATAGGAGCGCGCGTCACCGATGTTGCATGAATTCTAAAAAGCTCCTAAATGTATCGTCGTTTAATCGATTGATCGATTGTTGTTGTTTTAGGAGGATTATCGACATCCTGTTGCACATTGTCACGATTATTGATCCGTGGAGACTCAGCGGTCTCCTGTGCTCCATTGCTATTCTCAACATTCTCGGATGTCATTTTCAAACACCGCCACAAAACAAGGGTTAATTAACATATCACATATTATCCCTATACTCGACCACCAATTAAATACCAAATAAACTTAGGTAGGTCATACTAGCGAAGGAATTCCCGCCTCTCCCCGTCTCTCCTCCTAGTTCTTATCTCACATCTCGGCCGAGGATCATATCCCTAAGCTTTGATACCAACTGTGACGCCCCCAAAAATAGGTATACATCACCTATTCTGAGTCGCCAGATACATGGTACAGAATTCAAATACAACTTAATAATACAACTGTCATGTATAATACGACAAAACATAAACTGTGAGTTTGAATACAAATATTGTCTACTAGAGATTATACAAACTCAAAAGGAGTCCTCATTACAATTATTATCACACTATTTCACTGAATAGTGAGGACTACTAATGCACCATCTAGGACCATCACTCTGTTCCCCGACTAGTCCCAGCTACGTTCTCATTTCCTGAAGAGAACAGTGAAAGAAAGGGTGAGCTCAACTAGCCCAGTAAGAAATATTAAGACTAAGATAATGCAGAATAATTTATCGTTAGCCTTCAACAGTGTTAAACTGATAAAATATAACAAACATCAAGTTTAACTGTTGCGGAATAAGCAACCTATTAGAAGAGTCAAATAGGGAATAAAATCTACTATCTTCTATGATTTAAAAGGTTTTTCATCACTTTTATCGCTGGGACTAAGCTAAATAAATAATCCACATCATTGAATCACCCCTGCACTACGGCCAAGGATATTCTTTAGTATCACGACCATGAATTATCCATGCACTACGACTTAAGATAATTATTTTTTCATCAACGGTCCTGATCATGCCATAAAATAATTCATCTTTGTACTACGGCCAAAGAGAATCCATAGCCATAATAATACCAAAAACTGTCCATCAATGCACTACGGGCCAATGAGGACTTTTTCCATATCATTTGTAACATTACGGTTATGATTATACCGAATAATCCATGGTCATAATCATACCAAGTCCATCTATGCACTACAGGCCACATATGACTTTCAACATAATATAAACATGAGGATGATGACAATGACATAAGAATTCAATAAAACAAGTTCAAGAATTAGTTTATCCAGGAACTGATAACGTTCAAATTGTCAACATGATACTGCTTTGTAGAGTAAAATTCAAGAATGCTCAGAAGAATATTTTCATGAAAAGATACTGGATGAAGCGCAAATATCAAGGATATTCCACTAATTTCATGGAGTATAGAAGTCAAAACTTTAACCAACTGAGTATAATAACGAATGGAATAACAAAAGAAATCACCATGCATGCGGTACTTGGCGATGGCGAGTTATTCAACAGAATAATAAGTAATGGAACTAGGTCGGTGAAATTACTGACAAGCATGGATGTTCCAACAGTAATAATAAAGAGCGGAACCAGTGCGGCGGAAACGCATGCATGTGATATTCCAATAGAACAATAATAAAGATGGAACTAGGTCCGGCGTAAACGCACAGACAGGATATTCCAACAGAATAATAAATACGGAATCAGGTCCGGCGTAAAACACATAGACAGGATATTCCAACAGAATAATAAAGACGAAATAATAGAAGAATGTCACCAAGTATAGGGTAGCCCGCGTATACAGGTTATTCCAATAGAATAATAAAGAATGGAATAACAGAAGTTCTCTTCTTGAATACAGAAGAAATAACACCCCTTACCATAAAAGAAACTGGATATAGGAGTAGTGAAGTAGTAGGCTTCTATTCTTCTATAGATTTTCTCTCTATTGCTTCTCTCTATAATTTCTCTCTATAATAAGTGCTCTATAGCTTTAGTGAATTGGTGAGAAATGAAGGAAGAATGAGCTTCTATTTATAGAAAAATATAGTTTCGATAATTGCACATTTTGGGGCTCGAAAAATTACAGAACAATACCTCCAACTTTTCTTTCATTTTTAATTTAGTCCTGCAAGTATTATCAAACTTACACCACCTCCCCTAATAGTAAATAATGTGAATCAATAGTAAATCATGTGAATCAATAGTTCTAGACATGTGAAAATACGAATTACAGTATAGTACCTCCATCTATACATCTATTTTTAACATAGTCATGTAAGTATTATCAATCTTGCACCAACTCCCCTAATAGTAACAAGAATGTGAAACAATAGTATACACATGTGAACAAATAGTTATAATCATGTGAAATAATAGCAATCAATTGCTCATTTATCCGGTTAAATACCCGATTGGTCAAAATAACCTCCAGACATCAATTTTTATCGAAATAAATGTCGATTTTCACTAGCACAAATAATTCCAACATAATGAAACTATTTTTTATCAAAAATATAAATTTTGAAATTTCAAAGTTTGAATTTTCCCGAAAAAGACAACTATTGACTTTTTGACCAAATAGTAAAAACCGGCAAATTTTGTGTTTATAGTCTATTTTTTCTAATTTCATCATTTCGGACACAAATATCACGTACGCGTCTCCAAATTCAACTCTGAGCACAACTTCAATATTAATAACATTCATCATTAATATTATAACTCATAATATTTATCAACCAGTCGTTTCGAGGAAAGGGGCTTTCAATAAGGATTTCTCCTATTGGCGCCGCAATTAGGTGACCAAACCTCTCCTCGATGGAACTTCTAGACATTGTAAATATTGTAATTTAATAATATGAATAACTTTGTCATCTCAATTATTGACTTAATAATATATCATATAATGCAGATGATACTGTGACAATAATTGAATCAATAATATGAGAGATATGATACAACAATTACTATAGCAATAATTGAGTATAAATGGTGACTTCTCACGTAAGCATCAATAATCAATACTGGTGTGCTACTATGCAAACCACGACATCTTTGTACTTTTACTACCGAGTAGTTCAACAGTATCAACGGTAAAACTTTTGCCGTTATTTTCAATAAAATTCTTTTGTCGTTTTCTCAATCCGACAATAATTCTGTTGTGGGGTCCACCAATGATTATGCCGTCGTACGGATATTCCTCGACAAAAAGAATATTCCCCGACCAATCGAATATTATATAATAATTTGCACTTTGCAAAATTTATAAATACTACCCACAACTGTAATATTATCTCAAATTCACACCATAATATTAAAAAAAAAAATCGAGAAAATTAAATCTTTATTCGTAAAATTTGGGATTTTACAGAAATCATCCAAGTGATAAGAGCCTGGCTAGTTGCAGCTCAAGATCGCCAGAAGAAGTATGCGGACCTACATCGCAAGAAGAGAGATTTTGAATTAGGATGTTATGCATTTCTGAAAGTATTTCCCTGGAAAGGGAAGATTCGTTTTGGGAAGAAGGGTAAGTTGAGCCCCAGGTTTATAGGACCATTCGAGATTCTGAGGCGAGTCGGTGAAGTGGCGTACGAGGTAGCGTTACCTCCAGAACTTGAGCACATTCACAACGTGTTTCATGTGTCAGTATTGCGGCCATATAAATCGGACTACAAGCACGTTATCTCCTATGAACCAATCCAAGTCGAGAAAGACTTATCGTACGAGGAAGTTCCTGTCCAGATACTAGATAGGAAGGAACATAAGCTGACGAATAAGATTATCCATTCCGTTAAGATTCTCTAGAGGAATCACGCCGTAGAAGAAGCTATGTGGGAGTTAGAAGAGAAAATGAGAGCGAATTATCCGTTTTTATTTTAGTAACCTTATTTTTACAATTATGAGGATGGAGTTTTTATAAGGGGGGAGGGATGTAACGTCCATAAATTTAAAACTCTTTATTAATTAAATATGTGATTTAATTTTAATGAGTTAGCTTTGTGAGTTTATTTAAACCTTATGTGGTTATGTGAATTTATGAAATGATTAAAGGGAGTTACTAATAGTTATTTAAATTAGTGGACTAACCCTAAGAGTTTAATATCAAGAATTGATAGGATTCTTAATAATTAAATATTCAATTTATTTGAATATAGTAGCAAGATTTGAATATATTGATTTATGTCAGGTATGGGTATATCACCATTGAAGAAGTTAAATAATCCCATATGAAACTTATGTGGTGATAGGAATTGGAACTGGCTTGAAGTTAACCTATTTTGGCACTACCAAGGACCAAGTAGCATTTGCGTCGTCCCAAAGAAGATAAAATGGTGCAAATGCTTACCAAAGGTGTCCAAACTTAGAAAGTTAAGTTCTGCTATAAAAAATGAATTGGAACATTATAGAAAAGTGTGACATGCATAGAATCATATAATAAGATTATATTCTAATGATATGGAGTATTAAGTAGTGCAATAAAATCATAAGTGATTATTAAACAAAAATAAATTAATATCTGTGCATTCCAGAAATCGGAAAAAACGTCATGTGTGTACACTTGATATATAATATTAAATAATGTTATAATATGCCTATGTGAGTAGTAGAGATAATTATGAAACTACCTGGACAATAATACTTGACTGCGTTATTTTATTGCGTGTATTTGATATCTAATATGAGTACATAAATAATCCCCAAATTTCCTTGTGTAGTAGCATTTACACATTTATATTACGTCATGGGAATTATAGTGTCCAAACCAAGCCTTATTTGATCAAGTATGCTGAGATTTCTCTCTTATCCCAAAATGAGTGTCACCAAGTACATGAACAGTGCACTAAAGGCTAGTTTACGTATTTTCCAAGTGGCTAATCTTAGGTGATCATTTGCTAGCTAGGTAGTTGGTAGGGAGTTGTTCAACCACTCTTGATTAACCTTTGTTTCCTTCCATTACACCTTGGGCTCCAATTTTGAGTAATGCCAATGTCTAGTTCATGCTTCCTCTATAACTACAAGCTCCAAATTCAGATTTTGTGGTGTTCATAAGTTGTTGATAGCTTAATTAGAGAGTTCTAAGTTACTGAGCATTGTAGAAACATACTCAGGGGGTACGAGGTTCAATCCAAGCTTAAGAAGGTATAAGTTCTAACTATGCTCTTGAAATGGGTCTTGTTTGATTATTGAAATTTCTTGAATTCATTTTTTAATTGATATGAACATGCATGTTATAAGGTATGTAAAAAGTTTTCTAATATTTATGAACACTTTAATATTGATTTGAAGCATGCCTGAATGGTTGGAAATCAAGTTGGTAGTTACTATGCAAAACAGAGTAACCTTACTACTCGCCGAACTCGACACAGTGCAATTGCATACACGGTTGTGACGCCCCCAAAATAGGTATACAACACCCATTACGAGTCACCAAATACATGGTACGTAAAGCAAACTACAACTTCAATAATACAATTGTCGCGGTAAAATACGACAACACATCTGTGAGTTTAAATACAAATATTGTCTTCTAGACAATATCCACACTCAAATAAGTCCTCATTACAATTATTCAAACACTATTTTACGAAATAGTGAGGATCGCTAAAACATCTTTCTAGAACCATCACTCCATACCCCGACTAGATCCCGCCTGTTCTCACCTCCACGAGAAGAAAAATGGAACAAAAAGGAAAAGGGTGAGCTCAACTAGCCCAGTAAAGAATATTATGACTAAGATAATATACAACAAATTATCATTAGTCTTCAACAGGGAAAAATCTGATAAAATATAATAGACAACAAGTTTTAGATCACCAACTGCAGCGAAAACAGCAATCCATTAGAAAATTCAAGTAGAGAAAGAATTCCACTATCTTCTAAGATTTAAAAGTCCATCATCAATATTTTATCCCTGTAACAACAATCAATATACATCTTTAATCAAATATTCATCTTTGCACTACAGGCCAAAGATATTAATTTGTATCACCAGTTGGTCATGTTCATCTCAACACCTGTTCATCTTTGCACTACGTGCCAAAGATATTCATCAGTTAATCATTTATCTTTGCACTACAGGCCAAAGTTATTTAGTAATATCATTATATAGGACTGAGGATGATGAAAAATATTTTAAAGAAAACGAATCAAGTGAGACAGAAGGACAAATAGTAGGGATTCGTATAACAGTTTATCCAAGATCAATAATACTCCATAATAACCAATTTTGAAGCAAAATTCAAGAATAAAGATCAAAACATGGATACAATCAAAGATAGTAACCATAATAGACATCTTGGACAAAAAAAAGAAAATTTTATTTTTCGGTGAATAGTGCCGTATTCGTGAATAGTCTTCAGTATCGTGAATAGTGTCGTATACGTGAATAAGTAACCCCGACACAAAAAGTTCCAAATTTGATAAAAAGTTCATACCAACATTTTGGTATAATGATATTGAAGAAAATATCATTTTAAGAAGAATATAACACCCCTTACCTCAAAATATCAATACCTCTGATCGGAATATCGGTATAAGGCTGAAGGAAACTTGCACTGATTAATAGAAACTCACAAAGTATCTAAATACTCATATAATACACTTAATAATCTAGAGAGAGAAAGAGAGAAAACTTGTTTCTGGTATGATTTTCAATTCTAACTTAGCCCTCTATTTATAGGAAAATGTTAGCACACCGAAACAGACATAACCTGCAACCTGATGGCTTTACCTGTTACTATTCCCACACAACACATTTGAAATAAAATTTAGCACATTTCTTCACCAACCAAAAGTGGGGCCCACCGATTCTAGAATTTTCCACCAAAATGATAAATTCTGAAAATTCAACAATTTCTGAACCAGTCACCTCTTAAAATTCATAACAAATCATACGTTCATTTTTAACGGTTCAAAATTTGTGGACATATACTCAACTTATATATATATATAACATATCCAAAAATTACAACGATCCAGCTATTCGGATTAAAATTATAACTCACACAATATATCTCAAAAACACTAGTTTAATTTTTAATACCTCCATTCAAACAAAAAATCTCGATAAAACAACTAAACATTAACTCCTTCATTTTTAACCACAATAAATATATCCAACATTTATATCCACATAAAATAAATATTTCCTTATCATATGAATCAATAATTAATTATTCATAAATAATATTATAGAATCACATTTATGACAAACCAGTAGTTCCCATGAAAAGGGGGCTTTCAATAAGAATTTCTCCTTATCGGTAGCCTTGCAATTAGGTGACCAAACCTCTCCTTGACAAAACTTTCTAGACATTGCCAATAATGCTATCTAATAATATTATTCAAATAATATGAATTATTGATCCGATAAATGGGAAAATCATGCGATGATAATTATTGAAGCAACAATAATATAAAATGTAAACGCAACAATTATTGAATCAATAAAATAAAATATTGAGCGGTAACTCACCGTAATAATTATTGAGTAGTGCCTTTCTTACGTAAGGATCAATAATTCATCAATCTTTGTGCATCCACACGACATCGTATTTTAAACCACCGTATTCCAACGGTGTTAATTGGTAACATCTACTATTGTTATTTATAAAAACTCAAACTTGTCGCTTTCTTCATCTGATAGTTATTCTGTTATGGGGCCCACAAATGACTGCACAGTCGTACGAATATTCCCCGTCAACAAGAATATTCCACGACCAAACGAATATTCCCCGACAACAATGATTATTTTATAACCACTTGCTTATTTTGCAAAATTTTCATATTTCACCCATAACCAGAGAATTATATCAAATTAATACCTTATTATTCACAATAATAATTAGAGGAAATTCAATTTTATTTATAATAAGTTGGGGTTTTACAACCTCCCCTCCTTATATAATTTTGTCCTCGAAATTGACATACGTACCTAGTGTTTCGAAAAAGTGAGGATACCTCGCTTTCATTTCTGATTCCAACTCCCAGGTCATTTCTTCAATAGCATGGTTTCTCCACAAAACCTTAACTTGTGGTATAACCTTGGTGCGTAGGACATGCTCTTTCCTATCCAAGATCTTAACAGGTACTTCTTCGTACGTTAAATCTTCGGTTATCTCGTCTGGTTGTAACACAATAATATGGTTCGGGTCTTTCACATATTTATGAAGCATGGATATATGAAAAACATTATGAACATGAGACATACTTGGAGGTAATGCGAGTCTATAGGCCACATTTCCTATTCGGTCAAGAATCTTAAATGGACCAACAAATCGTGGATTGAGCTTTCCTCTCTTTCCAAATCTTGTAACTCCCTTCCATGGAGCAACACGTAACAATACATGATCCCCAATATTAAATTCCACGTCCTTTCGATGAAGATCAACATAACTCTTTTGTCGATCTTGTGAGGTTTGAATACGTTGTCGAATCATTTGGATCTTTTCTGTAGTCATGCGTACTAACTCTGGTCCCAACAACGTTGCTTCTCCCACCTCGTCCCAGTATACTGGAGAACGACACTTTCGTCTATACAACGCCTCAAATGGAGCCATGCCTATACTTGCTTGATAACTATTATTGTAGGAGAATTCCACCAGTGGCAAGTACTTATCCCAACTTCCTTTAAAATCTAGGACACAAAGTCTTAATAGATCTTCAAGTGTTTGAATAGTCCTCTTTGATTGTCCGTCCGTTTGAGGATGGTATGCCGAACTGAATCGTAAATCCGTGCCCATAGCTTTCTCCAAGCTAACCCAAAATCGTGAAGTGAATCTTGGGTCACGATCCGAAACTATGGATACTGGCATGCCATGCAATCTCACAATCTCATTCACGTACATGCGAGCAAGTTGTTCAAGGGAATAAGTCTCACGTATCCGTAAGAAATGGGCAGACTTGGTTAATCTATCAACAATAACCCAAATCGCATCTATGCCTTGAGAAACATTGGGAAGACCCGTAACAAAATCCATAGTAATGTGTTCCCAGTTCCATTTCGGAATCTCAAGTGGTTGTAATAGACCCTTTGGCATTTGATGCTCCGCCTTTACACGTTGACAAGTTAAACACCTCGAGATAAACTCCACGATCTCTCTTTTCATATTACTCCACCAAAATGTATGTCGAAGATCATGATACATTTTGGTACTCCCAGGATGGATTGCAAACGATGTGTTGTGTGCCTCCATCATGATTCTATGCTTCAAATCAGAATCGTTAGGAACACAAAGTCTGGAGTTGAATCTAATTATTCTTTCTTCATCGATTCTTTCTTCTAGAATAGCACCTTCTTGCACTTTCTTCTTCATACGCATCAGCTCCATGTCCGTAGCTTGAGCAGCTTTAACTTTATCGATTAAAGTCAGTTCTACTCGTATATTCACCATCATCATGTGGGTCCCTGGAGTCTTTAATTCTACCTCCATCCTTTGCAAGTCATACAGAATGGGCCTTTGCATTAACAATATCGCGCTCGTACTCGCATATGATCTTCTTCTCATTACGTCAGCTACTACATTCGCTTTTCCAGGATGATATTGAATAGTATGATCGTAATCTTTCAATAGCTCGAGCCAACGTCGTTGTCGTATGTTGAGTTCTTTTTGGGTGAAGAAATATTTGAGGCTTTTATGGTCCGCATAAATCTCCACTTTCTCCCCATACAAGTAGTGTCTCCAGATTTTCAACGCGAAAATGACTGCTGCCAACTCTAGATCATGAGTAGGATAATTCCTCTCATATTCTTTGAGATGTCGTGAGGCATATGCTATGAATTTTCCATGTTGCATGAGAACGCATCCTAACCCTTTGCCTAAAGCATCGCTGTATATAAAAAATCCATCCGAACCAGATGGTATTACCAGAACAGGTGCCGAAATGAGTCTCCTTTTGAGCTCTTGGAAACTCTTCTCGCATTCCTCGCTCCATACAAATTTTGTATCTTTCCGAGTCAGCTTAGTTAACGGAGTAGCGATTTGAGAAAATCCTTCCATGAATCTCCGATATAACCAGCTAAGCCCAGAAAGCTACGCACTTCGGTTACCGACTTTGGTTGCTCCCAACTTTGTACTACTTCAATCTTCGCCAGGTCAACAGATACTCCATGTTTTGACACCACGTGCCCAAGGAATGCTACTTCCTCAAGTCAGAACTCACATTTCTTCAGCTTGGCATAAAGCTTGTTTTCACGAAGCCTTTCAAGTATCAGCTTCAAATGGTGCTCATGATCTTCACGGCTTTTGGAATAGATGAGGATGTCATCAATAAAGACAACAACGAACTGATCCAAATATTCCTTGAATACTCAGTTCATCATATCCATGAAAGTAGCAGGAGCATTAGTCAATCCAAAAGACATGATTAAGAATTCTTAATGCCCGCATCGAGTTTCGAAGGCGGTCATTGGAATATCCTCGGTTTTAATCTTGGTGATGATATCCGAGCGAAGATCGATCTTTGAAAAGAATTGTGCTCCTTGCAACTGGTCGAACAGGTCATCAATGCGAGGTAGCGGATACCTATTCTTGATGGTGACATGGTTTAATTCTCGGTAGTCAATACAAAGTCGCATACTCCCATCTTTCTTCTTTACGAATAAAACAGGAGCACCCCAAGGAGATGTACTAGGACGAATGAAACCTATGTCTAACAATTCCTGTAGTTGGACTTTTAACTCCTAAAGTTCAATAGGAGCCATTCGTTATGGGGTTTGAGAAATGGGTTTTGTACCCGGCTCAAGGTCAATAAAGAATTCAACATCACGTTCTAGGGGTAGACCGGGAAGTTCTTCAGGAAATACAACAGGAAATTCTCTAACAACAGAAATATTATTCAAATCTGACTTGTCTTTGTTCAAATCCATAACATGAGCTAAGAAAGCTTGACATCCCTTTTTCAATAAACGAATAGCTTTATGGCTTGATATAATAGTAACTGATTTTAGTGGTTTAGTTGTTTGAATTCGTATGACAGGTTGGTTAGGAATATGAAAACTAACAACCTTATGAAAATAATCAATTTTGGCATGATGAGTGGTTAACCAATCAATTCCTAAAATCACATCAAAAGCAAGTATCTTTAAAGAGATAAGATCAACAAGTAATGTGATAGTGCCAACTTGGATTAAGCAAGATTTATAAACAGTGGATGTAATGAAAGTTTCACCCAACAGAGTCTCCACTGATAAATCAAAGTCTAATTTCTCCGGAGTCAAGTTTAAACGTTGAGCACAAGCAGGAGAGATAAAAGAATGGGTAGAACCGGTATCTAGTAAGGTATAAACTTCGCAAGAATTCAAGATTAGCTTACCCGTAATCACCTCGATCGGGTTCCTCGCGTTTTGGCCAGTCACGACAAACGCTCTCCCAGGATCCGCTGATTTCAACTTATCCGGGACAGCCCTTGGAGTCACCATCCCCGTTGAACTTGGTTTTGCTAAAGAACAATCCCGAGCTATGTGGCCTTCCTTTCCACAGTTGTAACATACCTTGGATTGTTGTGGACAGTTTGGGCTGATATGTCCCTCTTTCCCGCATTTGTAACATCAAACTGGCAGTCGTTCTCCTCCCCTAGAATTTGTTGTTGGTGCTGGTCCTGCTACTGATGTCTTCCCGTCATTGTTGAATCTCCTCTTTCTAAAATTTCCACTTGACTCACCTCTCCTATTATTATCATGGCCACGATGACCACACGAGTGGTTCGCTTTGTTCAGTATTTTTCCCTCCCCGTTGGTTATCATCGCTCTGATGAATGCTGTCACCGGTATGACCCTGGTTGTGGTCCCTCGGTTGCACATACTCATTATCTCGCTCTAATAATTGAGCCCTGTTTATAACATCTGAATATAAAGAAAATTTATAAGATATAAGATATTATCGAATCTCGGGCTTTAGACCTCTCAGAAACATCCTTGTCATTCGTTCCTCATTTTCGACCAAATGAGGTGTAAACCTGGATAACTCTGCAAACTTTGCCTCGTACTGGGACACCGTCATGTTGTTTTGTTCCAGTCTGATAAACTCCACCTCCTTCATATGACGAATACTTTCAGGAAAGTACTTGTCATTGAATAGTTTCTGAAATATTTCCCAAGACATGCTGAGTGCGGCTGGCTGGGTACACTTCACAGACTCCCACCAGTAGTCTGCCTCACCGCAAAACATAAAGGTGGCGAATGGAACCTTCTCTTCCTGCGTGCATCCCAAGACATCGAATATATTGGTAATTTGCTTGACCCACATTTCCGCCATGATCGGATCCGACTTTCCCTTAAATTCTGGTGGTCCCAACTCCTTAAAGCGCTTGTTTGGATGACGGTAGCAGCGCTATCACTTCCACCCGTATTTTGTACACGAGTCTCCTAAATGCGATTTTTGCATGGCTCGCAAAAAGCTCCTAAACATTCCATCATTTATCGTTTGCTCGGTAGTGTTGTTTACGGGAGGAATCGCCTTCTGTTAACGTTCTCTGGTTTGTGACTAAAGGTTGTTCCACAGTCTCATACACTCCATTGTTAACGTTCTCGTGACCATTCTTAAATCTCGCCATAAAACAAGGGTTAATTAAACAAATTAACATATCACATAATATCCCTATATTATGGTGACGACCAACAATAAGCTTAGATAGGGACATACTAGCGAAGGATTTACTCGTCTCTCCCCTCCTAGTTCTATTCCCGATCTCCGCCAGAGACAATATCCTAAGCTACGATAATTAACCGTGACGCCCCCAAAATAGGTATACAACACCCATTACGAGTCACCAAATACATGGTACGTGAAAGCAAACTATAACTTCAATAATACAATTGTCGTGCAAAATACGACAACACATACTGTGAGTTTAAATACAAATATTGTCTTCTAGACAATATCCACACTCAAATAAGTCCTCATTACAATTATTCAAACACTATTTTACAAAAATAGTGAGGACTGCTAAAATATCTTTCTAGAACCATCACTCCATATACCCGATTAGATCTGCTATGTTCTCACCTCCTGAGAAGAAAAATGGAACAAAAAGGAAAAGGGTGAGCTCAACTAGCCCAGTAAAGAATATTATGACTAAGATAATATACAACAAATTATCATTAGTCTTCAACAGGGAAAAATCTGATAAAATATAATAGACAACAAGTTTTAGATTAACAACTACAGTGGAAACAACAATCCATTAGAAGAGTCAAGTAGAGAAAGAATTCCACTATCTTCTAAGATTTAAAAGTCCATCATCAATATTTTATCCCTGTAACAACAATCAATATACATCTTTAATCAAATATTCATCTTTGCACTACAGGCCCAATATATTCATTTGTATCACCAGTTGGTCATGTTCATCTCAACACCTGTTCATCTTTGCACTACGTGCCAAAGATATTCATCAGTTAATCATTTATCTTTGCACTACAGGCCAAAGATATTTAGTAATATCATTATTTAGGACTGAGGATGATGAAAAATATTTTAAAGAAAATGAATCAAGTGAGACAGAAGGACAAATAGTAGGGATTCGTATAACAGTTTATCCAAGATCAATAATACTCCATAATAACCAATTTTGAAGCAAAATTCAAGAATAAAGATCAAAACATGGATACAATCAAAGATAGTAACCACAATAGACATCTTGGACAAAAAGAAGAAAATTTCATTTTTCGGTGAATAGTGCCGTATTCGTCAATAGTGCCATATACGTGAATAGTGTCGTATACATGAATAGTAACCTCGACACAAAAAGTTCCAAATTTGATAAAAAGTTCATACCAATATTTTGGTATAATGATATTGAAGAAAATATCATTTTAAGAAGAATATAACACCCCTTACCTCAAAATATCAGTACTTCTAATCAGAATATCGGTATAAGGCTGAAGGAAACTTGTACTGATGAATAGAAACTCACAAAGTATCTAAATACTTACAAAATACACTCAATAATCTAGAGAGAGAAAGAGAGAAAACTTGTTTTTGGTGTGATTTTCTATTCTAACTTAGCCCTCTATTTATAGGAAAATGTTAGCACGCCGAAGCAGACTTAACCTGCAACCTGATGGCTTTACCTGCTACTATTCCCACCCACCACATTTGAAATAAAATTCAGCACATTCTTCACCAACCAAAAGTGGGGCCCACCAATTTTAGAATTTTCCACCAAAATGATAAATTCCAAAAATTCAATAATTTCTGAACCAGTCAGCTCTTAAAATTCATAACAAATCATACGTTCATTTTTAACGGTTCAAAATTTGTGGACATATACTCAACTTATATATGTATAACATATCCAAAAATCACAACGATCCAACGGTCGGATTAAAAATTATAACTCACGTAATATATTTCAAAAACACTGGTTTAATTTTTAATACCTCCATTCCGACAAAAATACTAATGAAACACCTCAACATTAACTCCTTCATTTTTAACCACAATAAATATATCCACATAAAATAAATATTTCCTTATCATATGAATTAATAATTAATTATTCATAAATAATATTACTGTAATCACATTTATGATAAACGCACTGCTAGTTCCGGAAAGATGGGGCTTTCCAATAAGAATTTCTGTGACACCCCCAAAACAGGTATACAACACCCATTCTGAGTCGCTAAATACATGGTACAGAAACAATTACAACTTTATTAATACAACATAAAAACTGTGAGTTTAAATACAAATATTGTCATCTAGACAATATCCACACTCAAATAAGTCCTCAAGACAATTATTGATACATTATTTTACAAAATGGCGAGGACTACTAAAAGCGACTTCTAGAACCATCATTCCACACCCCAACTAGTACTATTTACATTCTTGCCTCTTGAGAAGAAAAATGGAACAACAAGGAAAAGGGTGAGCTCAACTAGCCCGAAGAAGAACATTATGACTAAGATAATACGAGAAAAAAATTATCGTTAGTCTTCAACAGGGAAAAATCTAATAGAATACAATAGACAACAAGTTTTAAATCAATATTCGCAGCGGAAATAATAATTCATTAGAAGAGTTAAGTAGAGAATGCAAACTACTATCTTCTATATATGAATTTAAAAGTTCATCGTCTATCTTTTATTCCTGTAACATCAATCAATATATATCTGGAATCAAATATTCATCTTTGCACTACAGGCCAAAGATATTCATAAGTTGGTCATGTTCATCTAAACAACTGTTCATTTTTGCACTACGGGCCAAAGATATTCATCAAAAATCATTAATCTTTGAACTACAGGCCAAAGATATTCAATTATATCATCATTTAGGACTGAGGATTATGAAAAATATTTTAAAGAAAACGAATCCAGTGAAATAAAAGAACAATATTAAGGATTCGTACTTTAAATAATCCAAGTTTAAAAATACTTCATAAATAACCAGAGTGGAGTAAAATTCAAGAATGATCAAAATATGGATACAATCAAAACTAGTATCCATAATAGATATCTTGGACGAAAAACGGAAATTTAATTTTTTTGTGAATAGTGCCTTATTCGTGAATAGTGCCGTATACGTGAATAGTGCCGTATACATGAATAGTGACTCCGACACTAAAAGATAGAAATTTCACAAAAAAGATCATCATGCTTCGTGAATAGTACTCGTGAATAGTAAATCTTGAATAGTAACTCATGAATAGTAACTCGTGAATAGTAACTCATGAATAGTAACCCCGACATGAAAAAGTTCCAAATTTGATAAAAAGTTCCAACCAATATTTCGGCATAATGATATTGAAGAAATAATATCATTATTTTAAAAAAAATAATATCCCTTACCTTAGCTAGAATAGTACTTCTGGTTGGAATATCAGATATAGTGCTGAAGGAACTTGCACCGTATAGCAACACTCAAAGTATAAAAATACTCACAAAATACACTCGATATTATAGAGAGAGAAAGAGAGAGAAATCTGTAGTTTCTGGTGTGATTTTCAATTCTAACCTAAGCTTCCTATTTATAGAAAAATGCTTAGAACACCAAAGCAGAAAATTTAATAAAATATTAATATATATATAAAAATTTTCTACGCACTCATACCAGCTGATTTCCAACTCTTAACACATGCCTATAAATAACAAAAACGTTTTTCTAACTAAAAATAATTAAAACTTCCAAAATCAATTATTGCGGAACTTCAGAACTTCTATAATTCATAATAAATAGTCCTTTTATCAGTAAATTCGAATCTCGCGTTTATTTATAGGAAATTCTACTATCTACAACTTTACAGCAGAAAGTTTTTCTAAATTCCAAACAGAAGTTGACTGAAATCCACAAACAGGCGATTTTACAGGCTATAATCAAATTTCAGTCAAGAAATGGGTTCACCAACATGTTTAACATGTTTTAAACAACTTTTGCAACAAAAATACTCTTCCTCCTCATATACTCATATATCCCACATTCATTGTAAAAATATCATCATTATTATATTATAATAATATAATAAAATATTATTTTATTAGAAAAGATAAAATATCGATTTTCAACAATTGTCACTTTAAATATTTTCTCCATCTATATCCACATAAAATGAATATTTTCCTCATTATATAAATCAATAATTAATTATTCACAAATAATATTACAGAATCACAAGATTAGCAAGACGTGTAGTTCGAGGAAAGGGGCTTTCAATAAGAATTTCTCCTTCTTGGCGTAATTAGGTTACCAAACCTCTCCTTAGATAGAACTTTCTAGACATTGCCAATAATGTTTTCTAATAATATTATTCAGATAATATGAATTATTGCTTTGATAATGGAAAATACTGTGTAGTGACAATTATTGAAACAACGAAAGAATATAAAATATCAAAGGAGCAATTATTGAATCAATAAAATAAAATCTAACAAGAATTAACTCTTTGAATAAACAACTCGAGTATAGCCTTCTTACGTAAGAATCAATAATTGGTGCAATACCGTGCTACTCTTGTGCAACAACGTGTATTCGTGTTTTTAACCATGAGGTATTCCAACAAAGTTGTTCTTGAGAATAACTACTATTTATTATTTATAAACAACTTATACTTGTCGTTCTCTTCATCCAATCACTTTCCGTTATGGGGCCAACAAAAGACTGCGTCGTCATACGAATATTCCCCGACAACAAGAATATTCCACGACCAAACGAATATTCCCCAACAATAATGAATATTTTATAACCACCTGCTTATTTAAAATATTTGCGCATTTTACCCATAACTAACCACATTAATCAAATCAACCCTTACTATTTCAAAATGATAAATAGAGGAAACTAAATTTCATTTATTAATAATTTGGGGTCTTACAACCTCCCCTCCTTATGAAATTTCGTCCTCGAAATTGACGTACGTACCTGGTGTTTCGAAAAGATGAGGATACCACGCTTTCATTTTCGTTTCCAACTCCCAGGTCATTTCCTCAATAGCATGGTTTCTCCAAAAAACTTTAACTTGTGGTATGACCTTTGTGCGTAGGACATGCTCTTTCCTATCCAAGATTTTGACAAGTACCTCCTCGTACGTTAAATCTTCGGCTATCTCATCCGGTTCTAACTCATTAACGTGGTTCGGGTCTTTCACATATTTACGAAGCACGGATACGTGAAAAACGTTATGAGCTCGAGACATGCTTGGAGGTAACGCGAGTCTATAGGCCACCTTTCTACTCGGTCAAGAATCTGAAATGGACCAATAAATCGTGGATTGAGCTTTCCTCTCTTCCCGAATCTTGTAACTCCCTTCCATGGAGCCACACGCAACAATACACGATCCCCAATACTAAATTCCACGTCTTTTCGATGAAGATCCGCATAACTCTTTTGTTGATCCTGTGCCGTTTGTATACGTTGTCGAATCGTTTAGATCTTTTCCGTAGTTATACGTACCAACTCGGGTCCCAACAATGTTGCTTCACCTACCTCATCACAACATATTGGAGAGTGACACTTTCGTCCATACAATGCTTCGAATGGAGCCACACCTATACTTGCCTGATAACTGTTGTTGTAGGAGAATTCCACCAATGGTAAATACTTATCCCAACTGCCTTTGAAGTCTAGGACACAGAGTCTTAATAGATCTTCAAGAGTTTGAATAGTCCTCTCTGATTGTCCGTCCGTTTGAGGATGGTATGCCGAACTAAATCATAAATCCGTGCCCATAGCTTTTTGCAAGCTAACCCAAAATCTTGAAGTGAATCTTGGGTCACGATCCTAAACTATGGATACTGGCATGCCATGCAATCTCACAATCTCATCTACGTATATATGAGCAAGACGTTCAAGGGAATAAGTCTCCCGTATCGGCAAGAAATGAGCAGACTTGGTTAATCTATCAACAATAACCCAAATAGCATTTATGCCTTGAGAAACCGTGGGAAGACCCGTAACGAAATCTATGGTAATGTGTTCCCACTTCCATTTTAGAATCTCAAGTGGTTGCAATGGACCCTTAGGCACTTAATGCTCCGCTTTTACACGTTGACAAGTTAAACACCAGCTTCAAATGGTGCTCATGATCTTCACGGCTTTTGGAATAGATGAGGATGTCATCAATAAAGACAACAACGAACTGATCCAAATATTCCTTGAATACTCGGTTCATCATATCCATGAAAGCAGCAGGAGCATTAGTCAATCCAAAAGATATGACTAAGAATTCATAATGCCCGTCATCGGGAGTTCGAAAGCGGTCTTTGGAATATCCTCGCTTTTAACCTTCAATTTGATGATATCCGTAAGCGAAGATCAATTTTGAAAAATTGTGTGGTTCACTTGAATGGTCAACAGTCATCAATACGAGGTAGCGGATACCTATTCTTGATAGTGACATGGTTTAATCCTCGGTAGAATCGATATTAAAGTCGCATACTCCCGAGTCTTTCTTCTTTACTGAATAAAAGCAGAGCACCCCAAGGAGATGTACTAGGACGAATGAAACCGATGTCCAACAACTTCGTAGTTGGACCTTTAACTCTGAAGTTCAATAGGAGCCATTCGATGGGGTTTCGAAATGGACTTTGTACCGGAGTTCAAGGTCGATAAAGAATTCAACTTCACGTTCGGGGGTAGATGGAAGTTCTTCAGAAATACGTCGGGAAAGTCAATAACAATGTGAGATTATTATTCAAATCGACATGTCTTTATTAAAATCCATAACATGGGCTAAGAAAGCTTGACATCCGTTTTTCAATAAAGCGAATAGCTTTATGATTTGGATATGACGTTGATTGATTTTAATGGTTTAGTTGTTTGAATTCGCATAACAAAGTTGATTAGGAATATGAAACTAACAACATTACGAAAACAATCAATTTTGGCATGATGAGTAGTTAACCAATCAATCCCTAAAATCACATCAAAAGCAAGTATCTTTAAAGAGATAAGGTCAACGGGTAAGGTGATGGTGCCAACTTAGATCAAACAAGATTTATAAACGATTGGATGTAATGAAAGTTTCTCTAACGGAGTTTCCACAGATAGGTCAAAGTCTAATTTCTCGAGTCAAGTTTAAATGTTGAGCACAAGCGGGAGAGATAAATGAATGGGTAGCAGGTATCTAATAAGGTATAAACTTCGCATGAATTTATGATTAGCTTACCGTGATCACCTCGTTTGGGTTCTCGCATGTTGACCGACCACGACAAACGCTCTTCGAGAACCGTTGACTTTGACTTTTACGGGATGACCTTTTAAGTCACCATCCCATTGGACTTGGTTTCGCTTCTGGTGCAATCTCGAGCAATATGTCCTTCCTTTCCACAATTATAGCATACCTTGAACTGTTGTGGATGGTTTGAAATGATATGTCCCTCTTTTCCACATTTATAGCATCTGACCAGGTGGTCGCTTTTCCTCCATAAAACCGGTCTTCTTTGGTGCCGACGTCTTCATATTGTCATTGTTGAATCTCCTCTTTTAAAATCTCCCCGAAGTCGCTTCTTTTATTTTCATGGCCACGATTACCATACCGGAGTGGTTACCGCTTTTGTCCGAATGTTTTCCTCCCATTTGGTTTTCATTGCTCAGATGATCGCCGCCATAGGTATGACCACAGTTGTGGTCCCTTGGTTGAACGTACTCTCTATCTCGCTTCTAATAATTGAGCCTCATTGACAACATCCGAATATAAAGCAAATTTATGAGAGATAAGATATTGCCGAATCTCGGGTTTTAAACCTCTCAGAAACATCCTCGTCATTCGTTCCTCATTCTCTACCAAATGAGGTGCAAACCTGGATAACTCTAGGAACTTCGCCTCATATTGGGACACCGTCATGTTGTTTTGTTCTAGTCTAATAAACTCTACCTCCTTCATATGGCGAATACTTTCAGGAAAGTATTTTTCGTTGAAAACTTTCTGAAATGTTTCCAAAGACATGCTGAGTGCGACAGGCTGGGTCCGTTTCACAGACTCCCACCAGTAGTCTGCCTCGCAATGGAAAATAAAGGTGGCGAATGGAACCTTCTGTTCCTCCGTGCATCCCAAGACATCAAATATCTTGGTAATTTGCTTGACCTATGTTTCCGCCATGATTGGATCCGACTTTCCCTTAAATTCTGGTGGTCCTAACTCTTTGAATCGCTTGGTCAGTGATAAGCCGTAGCGTTCTTATCATTTCCACCAGTATTACGTACACGAGTCTCCCTAAATGCGGTTTTGCATGAAGCGTAAAAAGCTCCTAAACATACAGTCGTTCATCATCTGCTCAATGGTGTTGTTTACAGGAGGAATATTGCCTTCCTGTTGCACGTTCCCTGGGTGGTGATTAAAGGTGTTTCCACGGTCTCATTAACTCCACCGTTAATATTCTCAGCTGCCATTCTTAAATACTGCCATAAAACAAGGGTTAATTAAATAAACTAACATATCACATATTAACCATAAACTTCAACTGACCAACAAATAAGCTTAGGTATGACACACTAGCGAAGGATTACTCGTCTCTCCCCTCCTAGTACTATTCCCCGATCTCCGCCAGAGACCATATCCCTAAGCTCTGATACCAACTGTGACACCCCCAAAACAGGTATACAACACCCATTCTGAGTCGCCAAATACATGGTACAGAAACAACTACAACTTTATTAATACAACATAAAAACTGTGAGTTTAAATACAAATATTGTCATCTAGACAATATCCACACTCAAATAAGTCATCAGTACAATTATTGATACATTATTTTACAAAAATGGTGAGGACTACTAAAATGACTTCTAGAACCATCATTCCATACCCCGACTAGTACTCGCTACATTCTCGTCTCCTGAGAAGAAAAATGGAACAACAAGGAAAAGGGTGAGCTCAACTAGCCCAGTAAAGAACATTATGACTAAGATAATACAGAAAAAATTATCGTTAGTCTTCAACAGGGAAAAATCTAATAGAATACAATAGACAACAAGTTTTAAATCAATATTCGCAGAGGAAATAACAATTCATTAGAAGAGTTAAGTAGAGAATGCAAACTACTATCTTCTATATATGAATTTAAAAGTTCATCGTCTATCTTTTATCCTGTAACATCAATCAATATATATCCGGAATCAAATATTCATCTTTGAACTACGGTGCCAAAGATATTCATCGATTAAGTCATGTTCATCTAAACACTGCTCATTTTTGCACTACGGGCAAAGATATTCATCGAAATCATTAATCTTTGCACTACAGGCCAAAGATATTCAATTATATCATCATTTAGGACTGAGGATGATGAAAAATATTTTAAAGAAAACGAATCCAGTGAAACAAAAGAACAAATATTAAGGATTCGTACTTTAAATAATCTAAGTTTAAAAATACTTCATAAATAACCAGAGTGGAGTAAAATTCAAGAATGATCAAAACATAGATACAATCAAAACTAGTATCCATAATAGATATCTTGGACGAAAAACGAAAATTTAATTTTTTTGTGAATAGTGCCGTATACGTGAATAGTGCCGTATACATGAATAGTGACTCCGACACTAAAAGATAGAAATTTCACAAAAAAGATCATCATGCTTCGTGAATAGTACTCGTTAATAGTAACTCGTGAATAGTAACTCATGAATAGTAACTTGTGAATAGTAACTCATGAATAGTAACTCATAAATAGTAACCTCGACATGAAAAACTTCCAAATTTGATAAAAAGTTCAAACCAATATTTCGGCATAATGATATTGAAGATATAATATCATTATTTTAAAAAAATAATATCCCTTACTTTAGCTAGAATAGTACTTCTGGTTGGAATATCGAGGATATAGTCTTTGAAGGAACTTGCACCGTATAGCAACACTCAAAGTATAATAATACTTACAAAATACGCTCGATATTATAGAGAGAGAAAGAGAGAGAAATCTGTAGTTTCTGGTGTGATTTTCAATTATAACCTAAGCACCCTATTTATAGGAAAATGCTTAGAATACCAAAGCAGAAAATTTAATAAAATATTAATATATATATTAAAATTTTCTACGCACTCATACCCGCTGATTTCCAACTCTTAACATATGCCTATAAATAACAAAAACGTTTTTCTAACTAAAAATAATTAAAACTTCCAAAATCAATTATTGCGGAACTTCAGAACTTCTATAATTCATAATAAATAGCCCTTTTATCAGAAAATTTGAATCTCGCAAATATTTATAGGAAATTCCATTATCTACAACTTTGCAGAATAAAGGTTTTCCAAATTCCAAACAGAAATTGACCGAAAGCCACAAACGGGCGATTTTACAAGCTATAATCAAATTTCAGTCAAGAAATGGGTCCACCAACATGTTTAACATGTTTTAAACAACTTTTGCAACAAAAATACTCTTCCTCCTCATATACTCATATATCCCACATTCATTGTAAAAATATCATCATTATTATATTATAATAATATAATAAAATATTATTTTATCAGAAAAGATAAAATATCGATTTTCAACAATTGTCACTTTAAAAATTTTCTCCATCTATATCCACATAAAATGAATATTTTCCTCATCATATAAATCAATAATTAATTATTCACAAATAATATTACAGAATCACAATATCGCAACCAGGCAGTTCTAGGAAAGAGGGGGCTTTCAATAAGAATTTCTCCTTTATGGCGGCGCAATTAGGTGACCAAACCTCTCCTTAGACAGAACTTTCTAGACATTGCCAATAATGTTTTCTAATAATATTATTCAGATAATATGAATTATTGCTTCGAAAATGGAAAATCTTGTGTAGTGACAATTATTAAAACAACAAATAATATAAAATATCAACGCAAAGAATTATTGAATCAATAAAATAAAATCTTTGAGCAATAACTCATCGTAATAATTATTGAGTAGTGCGTTCTTACGTAAGAATCAATAATTGGTGCAATACCGTGTGCTACTGTGCAACAACGCATATTACTGTGTTTTAACCACCGGGTATTCCAATAGTGTTAACGGTAACAACTACGCCGTTATTTATAAATAACTTATACTTGTCGTTTTCTTCATCCAATCGCTTTCCGATATGGGGCCCACAAAAGACTGCGCCGTCGTACGAATATTCCCCAACAGCAAGAATATTCCACGACCAAATGAATATTCCCCGACAAAAATGAATATTTTTTAACCACCTGCTTCTTTAAAATATTTGCGCATTTGACCCATAACTAACCACATTAATCTAATCAACCCTTACTACTTCAAAATGATAAATACAGGAAACTAAATTTCATTTATTAATAATTTGGGGTCTTACAATTTCTCCTTACTAGCGCTCAATTAGGTGACCAAACCTCTCCTTGACAGAACTTTCTAGACATTGCCAATAATGTTATCTAATAATATTATTCAAATAATATGAATTATTGATCTGATAACGGGAAATACTGTGCAGTGACAATTATTGAAACAACAATAATATAAAATATAAACGCAGCAATTATTGAATCAATAAAATAAAATATTGAACAATAACTACTGTAATAATTATTGAGTAGTGCCTTCTTACGTAAGGATCAATAATTCATCAATACTGTGCATCCACGCGTATTACTGTATTTTAACCACCGGGTATTCCAACAGTGTTAACGGTAACATCTACGCCGTTATTTATAAAAACTCAAACTTGTCGTTTTCTTCATTCGATGAGTTATTACATTATGGGGCCCAATAATGATCATATTTGTCAAATGCGAATATTCCCCTATAACAAGAATATTCCACGACCAAATGAATATTCCCCAACAACAATGATTATTTTATAACCACTTGCTTATTTTGTAAAATTTGTACATTTCACCCATAACCAGATAATTATATCAAATTAATACCTTATTATTCACAATAATAATTAGAGGAAATTTGATTTTATTTATAATAAGTTGGGGTCTTACACTGGTTGTACTAGGGTGCAGTGCAGCTGCGCCGTACCTCAGATCTAGTTGCTGGTTTCTGTTTGAGATATGTGTTACTAACTTAATGTTATGACTTAGGTACATACCTATAAAATAGTATAACATGATATGTAAGCTTTTGTATGTGGTATGAAGTAATCAACTTTGATTAGTAAAAAAGTTATAGCAAAACTAACCTTGTGGAAAACTCGTGTTCACGAGTTCTGAACTTAGTGACTCATAAACATAACTGATTTGGAACCTAAATGAGCATGATATGTGATTCATAGATGTTGTATCCATGACCAACTTGATAATCTTTGTGCTAGAACTTAGTTTGAAAAGAAAAGATTAGGTAAGACTAATGATAATGAATGCTAAGAGTTATAGTTTCTGATTTTGAAAAGAGATTATCATAACTTATTTACTTATGATAAAGGTTTTAGACTTGTCTTACATGTGTTGGATTGCATCATTCGTGCTAAAATGATTTCAAAGACAACCTTAGACATATTTTCAAACATAAGTGCATATTATATGAGTACTTAGATACTAAAGTAGTACGATGTCATGTTATAGCTATATTACTCCTAAACATGATTCATATGTATTAAACTTGATGATTGCATGATTTTTATGTTTTAATGACATATAAAGTGTAAGTTAAACTTGAAGTAGTAAACTCAAGTATGGTCATGTGATATGTGAAACTCTAGCATGTATGTATGTTAATATGTATGTATAGGTGTATGTTAGAGTTGGACTGAAGTCAGGAGAGCAGCAGCTCAACCTTGGTCTAGCCAAGGGACAGTAGTAGATTCTGTAGTCCTAATCTAGACCGAACACATTACTTGCCAATCTGCTTGCTTTTGCCGATTCTCGCTTTTTGGTTCTGAAATTTAAGGCATGCTTACATGTTTTCTTTGCCTTTTATTATGTGACCAATGTGTTGTGTAATGTGTTAAGAAGCATGTTATGTGAAGACTTGATTGTTGTAAGTTTAAACACATATTAGTTTACGTATACTAATTGAAATGATAGACTTGTTAACATTAGGTCGTTTCAACGCGAGTTAGTTAAAGCTAGTATTATATTGTAGCTGAGAAAACAGGTAAGTTTATATAACTTAACTCAAATTTATATTGAGCAAGTTCCTTGAACCCTACTTTTATTGAGCAAGTTCTCTAACTTCACTCAAATTATTATTGAGCAAGTTTCCTTGAACTTCACTCTTGATTTTGAAAGTTTTCTATCCTTCTCATATCGTATTGGGCAAGTTATTGTTGAATTGAAAGTTATTCGTTTAAGCTTGAACTTTATTACCAAGCATGCTATTAAGTGGTTTAATTACCTTACAATTATTCCACATCAATATTCTTGATATTCGCACTTAGTGAATTTGAGTTCGTACAGTCTTGGACTTGTACTTAATTTAAAGTTCTATAATTCTTGAACTGTGTCAGATAGAGTCTGAACCTTTGTTCGGTCAGACAAGAATATGAAGTTTTATAAAAGCTATCCAAACCAATTGATGGTAAGGATTCTTAGACTGAAAGAACACCCCTTTGATGATAGGGGAGTACCCCAAGTATCTAATATAAGATACAAAGAACAAATTTAAATGTTATGCATATACATGGTGTACGCGAGGCTGATCCCCTCAAGTACTTATTTCAGAGTAAAGATAACCAAAGGGTCAATTAGTTATTGATTCCATTGGAGTGTTATAGTTCAAAGTCTACTTGACTAGCAGTTATTCTAAAAGCAATCATTATCTTTGCTTCTAATATTCATATTGTTGAATCCTTTAGATATTCATATTATTGAATTCATTGTCAAATATTTTCCATTCATCATGATATTTCCTTATTGTTGTATTTAAACTTGTTGAGCAAACTTGCTATATCATGAATTATATTGCAGCTAAGCCCGAGACCTCAGGAAATGACAAGGGTAAAAGAAAGATGTAGAATAGTCGCTAGGAGCAGACTTTACTATATGCCTAGTTTAAATTACTGTTATGTAATGTGAACCCTAATTATTATTTTAGGGTATATTTGTAAGATTGTATTAAGGTTATCGAATCTTGGGACTAGTAACACCTTTTGAATGAACGACATACATTTATTATATTCCGCATTTTAGTTATCGTATGTTGTTTAGAGGTGGATGTTTGTATTTTATCGTGATGACCAAATCGGGGTCAGAGTGTGACAACCCGAGAATTTTGAATATTTTTAAAATTTTAATTAATTGATTCAAGGTTCAAAATTATAACCTAGATAGAAAATTAGTGTATGCGTTTAATATTTTTGAGAAAGAATTTTGAGGATTTCAAAATTCTGTGAAGGAGTTAGGTGAATTATTCAGGATTAAGTGTATATGTAAATATATTTTGTGTATATGGTATTATATGTGTACAGTATGTGGTTAAGGGTCAAGGGTTAACCAGACAATGACAAACCTAAATATTATATTAAGAACGTAAACGTTCAGTTAGAAAATTATTATGATTTATATGAAACCCTAATTTGGGAACTCTAATGCTAAGTATAAAACCCAAAGGATTAAAAGTTATGTGAGTAATGAATATGAATATTATGTGATGTTAATTAATAGAAACAAATAAAAGAAACTAGTGTGATCCTAATTATATATTAGGAATGAAAAATTTATTTAACTTAAGGGTTATGGGATGAGAGAATTATGGTATTTAAAATATATACTAATTATAAGAGATTTATTTTATACATCTCGGTTAATAATTTTTATAACCTAATTATAACAAGTCTAATTGGGTTAAGGAAATAAATGTGCATGTGTAAGGATTTAAGTTATAATTAAGGAAATGAAAACTCTAATTAAAAAAATTTAGGGAATTGTAATATTAAGGGTATTGGAATATGTTATTTATTTTGGCCCAAGGAATTAAATTAGAAAGCCCAAACATTTTAATTTTAGAAACCTAAAAGAATTAATTGGATGGCCCAATTTTTAGCCCAAGTGGGAGATGACTTTTTGGACATTTAATAAATCAAATAAAGCATAAAAGGAATGCTAAAATTGGGAGGATATTAAGGCCAAGTGGTCGGGTATTAGAGAAGGATAAAGAAGGGGGATGAATGTGATTTGTTTACTTTAGTTGGTGAACCAACTTCTACCAACACTTTATTCATTCTTGTAAGCCATCTATTGGTAAGTAAGAAAGATAGAGAATTACTGGGGGAAATTTAGAAGCACATGGCCGGATGTTATATGGAATAGATAAGGAGGAGGAGTGAGATAGTTATTATATATCTAACTAAATAACAAGTTATCTTGTTTCTTTCTCTTTCATCCATTCCAATTAGCTAACATAAGAACAAAATAGAGAGAAAGACAGAGAAGAGAGGAAAATTTCGGCAGCCATGAGTAGTAGAAGGGAGGGAGTTTGATTTTTTCATATCAACACTTCATCTCATATGTTTGGAGGAGAAAATTTTGAACAAAGGTATTTAACCCTTTTGTATATATAATTTTATTTTGATTATTCTTAATCAAACCTTGAATTTACATTTCTAAACTTAAAAACCATGAATATACTTGTTATTGAGTGTTTCATGTTTAGATATACCCATATTGGGTGTTGTTTTAGTTGGAAATTAAAAATAAAGAAAAGTGAGTTTTCTAGTTTATGAGCCCTAAAATTTCTATGTACTTTGGATTTCTACCGTTTTTGATCTACACCTTCTTTTTGTGATCCGTCAAAGAGAGGTTCTAGATATGTAAGTTATCTACTAAAACCAAGTGGTATCACTCAAAAATGTTGAGTATAAAGTCCGTAGTCACTAATTTAGCAAAAACCATTTTGTGTTTTTAAGGAAAACTGACTATTTTGGATAGTCAAAGGGTAGGGGTAATTTAGTCATTTTTTAGACATTAAAAAATTCTAGAAAAATTTGAGATGATAATATGATAAGTTTTCTAACATCTCCAAGTGGAATCACTGAAAAAGGAGTTGTAGATTTACGTATGGAATATTTTTAATAAAGTACGAAAAAATCATTTTTCCATTTTTGCTACTGCAAAAGACTTTCCAGGGGATGTTTCAGCAACTTAAATTGTCTGAAAAATTCCAGCCTCTTAGGACATGGAAATATATGGTATAAAGTACCTCCTGTCCAAAAATGAGCTCATTTCGACTTAAAATGACCAAGTTATGACCATTTCAATTTCTGTGATTTTCCGACGAAAATAGCTATAACCGGAGTTTTATAACCCCGATGGCCATGAAATTTAAACTGGAGTGTCACGTTAACACGTATAAGATTGTGTCAAAAGATGGGAATTTCTGGAGTTAAGCACGAGGTAGCTAATTTCTTAAGGAATTAACTAAAAATAATTTTTGAAAAATATTAAAGGAAGTTGGAAAATTATGGAAAAATACTTTTTGTGTATGATTTATATGTATATGTGTTTGGACAAAGGATAGAAAAATAATATGTTTATTTGGTATTTTCGTGAAAAGGATATGGAATCCAGCTTGCTGGATTCAAAAATATGATGAATCCAGTTTGTTGGATTGAAAAATAGTTTACTAAATTGAAAATATGTTTAATCCAGTTTACTGGATTGCAATCTAGTCACTGGATATGATATCCGATTTCTTTGGATTACGATTTGGTTTCTTGGATTGGCCATCTAGATACTGGATATGGAATCCAACTTCTTTGGATTCCAAATCAAGGTTCTTTTCGGATTCTGATTTGGTTTCTTGGATTAGCCATCTAGATATTGGATATGGAATCCAGCTTGTTGGATTCCAAATCTGGGTTGCTGGATTGGTATTTGACTTATATGTTCAAGAAAAACTTATAATATATGAGATTAAAGTATTTTAAATCATATAAATATAATATTAATGATAAAGGAATTATGTGGTATTTAATTCGTATAAATATGTTTTTAATGATTGAAAAATCAAGATAAATAGTAATAATTATTTAAAAAATTATTACGAGCTTATGAAAAATATTTCGACTATTATTAAAATTATCTGAGATAATTGTTAAGTGTTAAGTCAGATTTAATTGAACTTAGACTCGATAAAAGTTCGACTAGACCGTCGGGACGTTAAAACTTTGTCAAACTCAAGTCAGGCTGAAATAGTTTGACTTGATACTGATTCTTATGTGTGTTATAAACTGATAGGGTTATGTGTTATGTGTTTAGGTTATTCTACGTATATCTATATATATAATAGTATTATATTGTGATGATATTATTCTAATATTGGAGATCTATATTACTAATATTAGGTCTTCGGATTAAGCGATATAAATTGTGTAGCGGTAATCAACGGTTCAGGCAAGTTTGTTTTTACTTAACTCTGCTAAGAGTTGTTTTATTCGAAAAAGCTTATGGTTAATCATTGCTGGTTGCCATGAATTGTACTATGTACATATTGCATGTATAAGTCAGGTATGAAAGGCTGATCACCTTCATTACTTGTTGGTTCAGATATATTTGTTCATGTATAATACTTGTTCAGTCATAAATTTGTTCCTGCTAGTTCACAATTATATTGTTGAATTATAGCCAGCCAATTATTCAAATCATTTCAATCATGATATATCGTTATATTGTTGAATTTAAACTTGTTGGGCAACTTTCATGCTCACCCTTGCTATATCATGATAAAACATTGCAGATTAAGGCGAATGCGTCGGATACAAAGAAAGGTTAAAGACAGTTCCAGCTTTAGTATAAGTGTGCAGTAGATTTGTAATAGTGTTGTATGATAATAATGTTATGTGTTAGATAGTTATGAATTGTGATTAAGTTAAGGTTACTCGACCTTGGGGGATTATGTGTATGTTTAATGTATAAACAATTTATGTTTATATCTTCCGCAAATAATAGTAATACTGATAGAATGATCGAACCGGATCCGCGGTGATTCGGGACCTAGGATTTGGGGCCGTTACACAGAGGACCTGGATTCGGGGGCGTCACAACAACCATATTATAGGGGTACACGATGTGTTTAGATGTTTGTGCACAATACATGGTACGAAGGAATGATCACCCTAAGTACGTGAAGTCCCTACAGTATAACTGTTTAGGTTAAAGTTGAAAGATTACTTGTAACCTTGGACATAGTTTGTGGTCTTATGACCCTCAGATATATTTCATATTTTGATTCTAGTTTTTGGTTATCATTGACAGAGTATTATTCAGTTCTGATGATCTTATTCATTGGCAGTTATTATTCTATTGTTGTTCATTGCTATATCTAGTGAGCATTTGTTTTGCTCACTCTTGCATAAATATAATTGTTGCAGCTAAGGTTGAGAAGGTCGATGAACCTACCACAAACAAAGGGAAAGGAAAAATGTACAAGTGATGAAGACTTGTATTTATTGGCTTTTATGTTGATAGACTTTATTTAAATGATGTGATGTAATTATTTTATTTCCGCACTTGATTTAATGATGTAACCCTTTTAATGGAAGGATTTATGGTTTAAATTCTAATATATTTGGGTAGTTAGTTATGAATGTATGGAAAGTGAACACCAAGTCTTGTGGCAATGAAGTACCCAGATTTGGGGGTGTCGCATTATTTGCATAATTAACAATGTCTAGAAAGTTCTTTTGAGGAAAGGGGTTTGGTCACCTAATTGCGCGCCAATAGGGAGAAATCCTTATCGGAAAGTCCCCCTCTTTCTTGGGAACGATCTGGTTGTTAATATTGCGAGTTATAATAATGATGAATAAATGTTGTTAAAAATATTGAGGGGATTTTTATGAAGTATTTTGTTACGCCCCCAAAATAGGTATACATCACCCATTCTGAGTCGCCAAATATATGGTACATAAATCAAATACAGACTTCTTTTATACAATACGACAACATCGTAGCTTAGAGTTTTTACACGAATATTGTCTTATAGACAGTATTCAAACTCAAATGAAGTCCTCATTATATTTATTATCACACTATTTCATAAAATAGTGAGGACTACTATAGCCACCATCTAAGACCGTCACTCTGTTCTCCGACTAATTCCAGCTACGTTCTCATTTCCTGAAGAGAACAATGAAAGCAAAAAGGTGAGCTCAACTAGCCCAGTAAGAAATATTATGACTTAAATAATGCAGAATAAATTATTGTTAGCCTTCAACAATGTTAAACTGATAAAATACAATAAACATCAAGTTTAACTACTGCGGAACAAGCAATCCATTAGAATAGTCAAGTAGAGCATGATATCTACTATCTTCTATGATTTAAAAAGTTTATCATCACTTTTATCGCTGAGACTAATCTTAATAAATAAACCACATCATCGAATCATCCCTGCACTACGGGCCAAGGATATTCATGTAATCATCAATGGTCATGATTATACTGAATAATTCATGGTCATAATCATACCAACAACTGTCCATCAATGCACTACAGGCCAATGAGGATTTTTTTACCACATCATTTGTAACATTACGGTCATGATTATACCGAATAATCCCTAGTCATAATCATACCAATCAATAGTACATCTATGCACGTAAGCCACAAATGACTTTTATCACAATATAAGCGCGAGGATGATGACAATGATATAAGAATTCAATTAGAAGAAAGCAAATGATAAATTTTTAATGATTTATAACTTAATTTATCCTGATTTCAATAATGTCCAAATTGTAAACATGATACTGCTCTGTGGAGTAAAATTAAAGAATAATATTGTATCAAAAATGATTTGGACAACAAAGAAATCAATTTTTGTCATGAATAATTCCTCGGGTGAATAGTACCCTGTGAATAGTACTTTGTGAATAGTACTCGTTAATAGTACTTTGTGAATAGTACCCCATAAATAGTACTTTGTGAATAGTATCGTATAAATGAATAGTACTAATGGACAATACTCTGACATGAAAAGCTTAAAATTTAACAAGAATGTGCAGTAAATATCATTGTGAAACGATACTAGATGAAGCGCAAATTTCAAGGATATTCCACTAATTTCACGGAGTATAGATGCAATACTTTAACAAAATGAGGGTATAATACGGAATACGAGACAAAATAATATTACTCACATACTACAGAGTATGGAAGAAAATATTATTCCTTATGAATACAGAAAAAATAATATTCCTTACCTCAGAAGAAGACTGGATACCGGAATAGTAAAGTAGCAGACTTATCTTCTTCTTTCTCTCTATAGCTTCTCTCTCTATAATTGCTCTTGTGAGTCTTAGTGAATTTGTGAGAATGAAAGAAGAATGATATTTTATTTATAGGAAAATATAGTTTCGATAATTGCACGTTTTGGGGCTCGAAATATTATAATATAATACCTTCATCTTTTTCTTCATTTTTAATTTAGTCCTGCAAGTATTATCAAACTTGCACCACCTCCCCTAATAGTACATCCTGTGAATCAATAGTACATTCATTTGAATCAATAGTTTTATACATGTGAAAAAAATAATTACAGTATAGTACATTCATCTATACCTCCATTTTAAATTTAGTCGTGCAAGTATTATCAATCTTGCACCACCTCTCCTAATAGTACATGCATGCGAATCAATAGTTATAAGCATGTGAATTAATAGCATTTAATTGCTCATTTATCCGATTAATTACCCGATTAGTCAATATAACCTCCAGACATTATTATTATCAAAATATATGTCGATTTCCATTAACACTAATAATCCCAACACAATGAAAACATCAATTTCATCTTCAATCAATACGAACTTATTCATCATTAATATTATAACTCACAATATTTAACAACCAGATCATTCCCAGGAAAGAGGGGGCTTTTCGATAAGGATTTCTCCTATTGGTAGCATGATTAGGTGACCAAACCTCTCCTTGACTGAACTTTCTAGACATTATCAATATTGCAAATAATAATATGAATAACTTTGTCGTCTCAATTATTGATTTAATAATATAAAATATTATGCAGATGATACTGTGACAATAATTGAATCAATAATATGAGAGATATTATGCATCAATTACTATAGCAATAATTGAGTATAACTGAATGACTTCTCACGTAAGCATCAATAATCAATACCGTGTGCTACTATACAACCACGCGTATTACTGTACTTTTACCACTGGGTAGTTCAACAGTTTAATGGTAAAACTTTCGCCGTTATTTTCATAAATAAGATAATTTTGTCGTTTTCTAAATACGACAATACTTCCGTTATGGGGTCCACCAATGATTGTGCCATCGTATGAATATTCCCTGTTAAAACGAATATTCCCCGACCAATCGAATATTATATAACCACTTACTTACTTTGCAAAATTTGTAAATATTAGCCACAAGTATAACATTATATCAAATCAACACCATAATATTCAAAAATATATTTCGAGAAAAATTAATCTTTATTCATAAAAGTTGGGGTCTTACAACCTCCCCTTCTTATGAAATTTCGTCCTAGAAATTAGGGTGCGTAGATGGTATATCGAAGAGGTGAGGATACCTTGACTTCATTTTAGATTCTAACTCCCATGTCGTTTCCTCAACATCGTGGTTTCTCCACAAAACTTTTACTTGATGTATAACCTTAGAGCGTATAATATGATCCTTCTTATCCAAGATTTTAACAGGTACCTCTTCATACGTTAAATCTTCCACTATCTTGTCCGGTTCTAATTTAATAATTTTGTTCGGGTCTTTCACATATTTACGTAACATAGATATGTGAAAAATGTTATGGACACGAGACATACTTGGCGGTAAGGCGAGTCTATAAGCCACAGCTCCTACTCGATTGAGGATTAAAAATGGGCGAATGAATCGAGGATTTAGCTTTCCTCTCTTTCCAAATCTCGTAACTTCTTTCCATGGAGCAACACGTAACAACACATGATCTCCAATATTGAATTCCACGTCTTTTTGATGAAGATCAGCATAACTCTTTTGTCAATCTTGTGAGGTTTTTATACGTTGTCAGATCATTTGAATCTTTTCCATAGTCATACGTAGCAACTCTGGTCCCAACAACATTGCTTCACCCACCTCATCCCGACATCTTGGAGAAGCGACACTTTCTTCCATCCATGGCGCCTCAAATGGAGCCATGCCGATACTTGCTTGATAAATTTGTTGTTGTAGGAAAATTCCACCAATGGTATGAACTTGTCCCAACTTCCTTTGAAGTCAAGGACACAGAGTCTTAATAAATCTTCAAGAGTTTGAATAGTCCTCTCCCGTCCGTTTGAGGATGATATGCCGAACTAAATCGTAAATATGTGCCCATAGCTTTTTGCAAACTAACCCAAAATCGTGAAGTGAATCTTGGGCCTCGATCAGAAACTATGGATACTGGCATACCATGCAATCTTACAATCTCGTTTACATATGTACGAGCAAGACGTTCAAGTGTATAAGTTTCTCGTATCGGTAAGAAATGAGCAGACTTGATCAATCTATTAACAATGACCCAAATTGCATTTATGCCTTGAGAAACCGTGGGAAGACCAGTAAAGAAATCCATGGTAATGTGCTCCCACTTCCATTCTAGAATTTTAATTGGTTGCAATGGACCTTTTGGCACTTGATGCTCCACATTGACTCGTTGACAAGCTAGACACCTTGAGATAAACCCCGCTATCTCTCTCTTCATATTGCTCCACCAAAATTATGTTAAAGATCACGATACATTTTGGTACTCCGAGGATGGATTACAAACAGTGTGTTGTGCGCCTCCATAATGATTTTATACTTCAAGTTAGAATCGTTAGGAACACAAAGTCTGGAGTTGACTCGAAGTATTCCTTCTTCATCGATTCTTGCTTCCGGAATAGCACCTTCTTGCACTTTCTTCCTTATATGCATCAGCTCCAGGTCTGTAGCTTGAGCAACTTTAACTTTATCAATTAAAGTCAGTTCAACTAGTATATTCGCCATCATCACATGGGTCCCTGGAGTATTTAACTCTATCTCCATCCTTTGTAAGTCATACAAAATGGGCCTTTGCGTTGACAATATCACACTCGTACCCACATATGATCTTCTACCCAGTGCGTCAGCTACTACTTTCGCTTTTCCAAGATGGTATTGAATGGTATGATCGTAATCTTTCAATAGCTCAAGCCATCATCGTTTCCGCATGTTGAGTTCCTTTTGAGTAAAGAAATATTTGAGGCTTTTATGATCCATATAGATCTCCACCTTCTCTCCATACAGGTATGCCTCCAAATCTTAAGCCTTAAAAATGGCATTTACTTGACTCTAGATCTTGAGTAGGATAATTCCTCTCATATTCTTTAAGTTGTCGTGAGGCATAGGCTATGACTTTCCCATATTGCATGAGAACACATCCTACACCTTTGCACGAAGCATCATTTGTATATGAAAAATCCTCCAAGAAGCCGATGGTATTGTCGGAGCAGTCTTTGAAATGAGCCTCCTCCTGAGTTCTTGAAAACTCTTCTCACATTTCTCGGTCCAACCAAATTTTATATCTTTTCGAGTCAGCTAAGTTAATGGATTAGTGATTCGACAAAATCCTTCCACGATCCTCTGATAATAACCTGCTAAGCCCAAAAAGCTACGTACTTCGGTGACTGACTTAGGTTGCTCCCAGCTTTGAATTGCTTCAATCTTTGTCGGGTCAATAAATATTTCATGATTTGATATCACGTACCCAAGGAATGCTACTTCCTCGAGCCAGAACTCACATTTCTATAACTTAGCATATAACTTGATTTCACGAAGCTTTTGGAGTATCAGCCTCAAGTGTTGCTCATGATCTTCACGGCTTTTGGAGTAAATGAGGATGTCATCAATAAAGATGACCAAAAAGTGATCCAAATATTCCTTGAATACTCGGTTCATCATATCCATGAAGGCAGCAGGACCATTAGTCAATCCAAAAGAAATGACTAGGAATTCGTAATGCCCGTACCGTGTTCTAAAAGCAGTCTTTGGAATGTCATCAGTTTTAATCTTTAATTGATGATATCCAGAACGAAGATCGATCTTTGAAAAGAATTTGGCGCCTTACAACTGGTCAAACAGGTCATCAATACGAGGTAAGAGGCACCTATTTTTGATGGTGACATGATTCAACTCCCGATAATCAATACAAAGTCGCATACTTCCATCTCTCTTCTTCATAAATAGAACAGGAGCACCCCAAGGAGACGTACTAGGATGAATGAAACCGATGTCTAATAATTCTTGTAGTTGGGTTTTTAACTCCTGAAGTTCAATAGGAGCCATTCGATATGGGACTTTGGAAATGGGTTTTGTACCGAATTCAAAGTCGATACAAAATTCAATTTCATGCTCTTGGGGTAGGCCAGGAAGTTATTTAGGAAATATGTCAGGAAATTTATTAACAATAGAAGTATCATTCAAATTTGGCGTATTTTTATTTAAATCCGTGACATGAGCTAAGAAAGCTTAACACTCGTTTTTCAATAAATGAATAGCTTTATGGCTTGATATGACAGTGATTGACTTTAGTGGTTTGGTTGTTTGAATTCGCATAATAGGTTTGTTAGGAATATGAAAGCTAACAACCTTACGAAAACAATTGATTTTAGCATGATGAGTAGTTAACCAATCAATCCCTAAAATCACATCAAATGCAAGTATTTTCAAAGAGATAAGATCGACAGGTAACGTGCGGTTACCGATTTGAATCAAACAAGACTTATAAACGGTGGATGTAATGAAGGTTTCTCCCAACAGAGTTTTAATAGATAAGTCAAAGTCTAATTTCTCCGGAGTCAAATTTAAACGTTGAGCGCAAGTAGGAGAAATAAAAGAATAGGTAGAACCGGTATCAAATAAGGTATATAATTCGCTAGAGTTTATGATTAGCTTACCCGTGATCACCTCGTTGGGATTCCTCACTTTTTGGGAGGTTACGACAAACGCTCTCCCTTGAACTACCGATTTTATCTTATCTGGGATAGCCTTTGATGCCTCAATCCCAGCTAGACTTGACTTTGGTGCACGACAAAATTGGGCTAGGTGACCTTCCCTTCCACAATTGTAACATGCTTTGGACTGTTGCGTACGGTTTGGACTGATGTGTCCCTCCCCTCCGCATTTGTAACATACGACCAGCGGTCGTTCTCCTTCCTTAACAATAGGTGATGGTGCTGACATCCTTCCATCATTATTGAATCTCCTCTTCTTAAAATTCCCACTTTTATTGTCTTGGCCATGATTACCACCGAAGTGGTTACCATTTCTGGCATGTTGACTTCCACCACGTTTGTTGTCACCGCTTCAATGACTGCTACCACTGGTATTATCATTTTGTCAGCTGCTCTCTCTTGGTTGGGTTGACTCGTTATCGCGCTCCAATAACTGAGACCTATTTACAACATCTGAATACAAACACAGTTTGTGAGAAATTAGGTATTGGCGTATCTCAGGTTTCAAACCTCTTAGAAACATCCGCGTCATTCTATCCTCATTATCAACCAAGTGGGACGCAAACTGGGACAACTCGGCAAACTTAGCTTTGTACTGTGACACGGTCATATTGTTTTGCTCCAGCTTGATAAACTTTATCTCCTTCATGTGACGAATACTTTCGGGAAAGTACTTGTAGTTGAATAGTTCTTGGAATTTCTCCCAAGACATCTTGATCTGGCGGCAGTTGAGTACGCTTTATAGATTCCCACCGATGAATCCTCTCTCCTCATAACATGAAGGTGGCAAAGGGAACCTTTTGTTCCTCGGAGCATCCCAAAGCATCAAATATCTTGGTGATCTGCTTTATCCACGTCTGTGCCTTAAGTGGTTTTGACTCTCCAATAAACTCCGGTGGTCCCAGCTCCTTGAACTATTTAGCGGTGACCGACCGAGAGTTGCCAATGATTCCACTTGCATTTTGAACAGGATTTGCTCTCGCCTGATGTTGCATGAATTGCATAAAGCCTATGAATATCCCATTGTTCATCATTTGATCGGTGTTATTGTTTACCTAAGGATTATTGTCTTCCTGTTGCACATTATCCTGGGTATTGATCAATGGTGACTCAATGGTCTCATGTACTTCATTGATTATCTCAACATTTTCGGATGCCATTTACAAATACTACCACAAAACAAGGGTTAATTGATATGTCACATATTATCCCTATACTCTGACCGACCAAATAAATACCAAATAAACTTTGGCAGGACATACTAGCGAATGAATTCCCCGTCTCTCCCCTCTTAGTTCTTGTCTCACATCTCAGCCAGGGATCATATCCCTAAGTTTGATACCAACTGTGACGCCCCCAAAATAGGTATACATCACCCATTCTGAGTCGCCAAATATATGGTACATAAATTAAATACAAACTTCTTTTATACAATACGACAACATCGTAGCTTAGAGTTTTAACACGAATATTGTCTCATAGACAGTATTCAAACTCAAATGAAGTCTTCATTATATTTATTATCACACTATTTCATAAAATAGTGAGGACTACTATAGCCACCATCTCGGACCGTTACTCTATTCTCCGACTAGTCCCAGCTACGTTCTCATTTCCTGAAGAGAACAATGAATGCAAAAGGGTGAACTCAACTAGCCCAGTAAGAAATATTATGACTAAGATAATGCAGAATAAATTATCGTTAACCTTCAACAATGTTAAACTGATAAAATACAATAAATGTCAAGTTTAACTATAGCGGAACAAGCAATCCATTAGAAGAGTCAAGTAGAGCATGATATCTACTATCTTCTATGATTTAAAAAGTTTATCATCACTTTTATCGCTGAGACTTATCTTAATAAATAAACCACATCATCGAATCATCCCTGCACTACGGGCCAAGGATATTCATGTAATCATCAATGGTCATGATTATACCGAATAATCCTTGGTCATAATTATAACAACAACTGTCCATCAATATACTACAGGCCAATGAGGATTTTTTTACCACATCATTTGTAACATTACGGTCATGATTATGCCGAATAATCCATGGTCATAATCATACCAATCAATTGTACATCTATAAACGTAAGCCACATATGACTTTTATCACAATATAAACATGAGGATGATGACAATGATATAAGAATTCAATTAAAAGAAAGCAAAGGATAAATTTTTAAAGATTTATAACTTAATTCATCCAGATTTCAATAATGTCCAAATTGTATCAAAAATGATTAGGACAACAAAGAAATCAATTTTTCTCATGAATAATTTCCAGGGTGAATAGTACCCGAGTGAATAGTACCCCAATAGTATTTCAAAAATAGTACCTCATGAATAGTACTTTGTGAATAATACTTTGTGAATAGTACTTTGTGAATAGTACCTCAAGAATAGTACTTTGTGAATAGTACTGTATAAATGAATAGTACTCATGGACAGTACTTCGGCATGAAAAGCTTAAAATTTAACAAGAATGTGCAAAAAATATCATTGTGAAACGATACTAGATGAAGCGCAAATTTCAAGGATATTCCACTAATTTTACAGAGTATAGAAGCAACACTTTAACAAAATGAGGGTATAATCAGGAATACGAGACAAAATAATATTACTCACATACTACAGAGTATGGAAGAAAATATTATTCCTTATGAATACTAAAAAAATAATATCCCTTACCTCAGAAGAAGACTGGATACTGGAATAGTGAAGTAGAAGACTTCTCTTCTTCTTTCTCTTTATAGCTTCTCTCTCTATAGCTTTTCTCTCTATAATTGCTCTTGTGAGTCTTAGTGAATTGGTGAGAATGAAAGAAGAATGAGCTTCTATTTATAGAAAAATATAGTTTCGATAATTGCACGTTTTGGGGCTCGAAATATTACAGTATAATACCTTCATCTTTTTCTTCATTTTTAATTAAGTTTTGTAAGTATTATCAAACTTGCACCACCTCCCCTAATAGTACATCATGTGAATCAATAGTACATTCATGTGAATCAATAGTTTTATACATGTAAAAAAATAATTATAGTATAGTACCTTCATCTATACCTCAATTTAAAATTTAGTCATGCAAGTATTATCAATCTTTCACCACCTCCCCTAATAGTACATGCATGTGAATCAATAGTTATAAGCATATGAATTAATAGCAATTAATTGCTCATTTATCCAATTAATTACCCGATTGGTCAATATAACCTCCAGACATTAATTATTATCGAATAGATGTCGATTTCCATTAACACTAATAATCCCAACACAATGAAAACATCAATTTCATCTTTAATCAATAAAAACTTATTCATCATTAATATTATAACTCACAATATTTAACAACCAGATCTTTCCCAGGAAAAATGGGGCTTTCCGATAAGGATTTCTCCCTATTGGCGCGAAATTAGGTGACCAAACCTCTCCTTGACATAACTTTCTAGTCATTGTCAATATTTCAAATAATAATATGAATAACTTTATCGTCTCAATTATTGATTTAATAATATAAAATATTATACAGATGATACTGTGATAATAATTGAATCAATAATATGAGAGATATTATGTAGCAATTACTATAGCAATAATTGAGTATAACTGAGTGACTTCTCACCTAAGCATCAATAATTAATACTGTGTGCAACTATGCAACCACACATATTACTGTACTTTTACCACCGGGTAGTTCAACAGTTTAACGGTAAAACTTTTGCCGTTATTTTTATAAAAAGATAATTCTGTCGTTTTCTAAATACGACAATACTTCTGTTGTGGGGTCCACTAATGATTGTGCCGTCACACGAATATTTCCTGTTAAAACGAATATTCCCTGACCAATCGAATATTATATAACCACTTGCTTACTTTGCAAAATTTGTAAATATTACCCACAACTATAACATTATATCAAATCCACACCATAATATTCAAAAATATATTTCGAAAAAAATTAATAATTATTCAAAAAAGTTGGGGTCTTACATATTTGTTGTAAATGTTGCTTATTATATGGACCCCCACTTACTCATTTTTCAAAATAATCGGTAGAGTATATATATATATATATATATATATATATATATATATATATATATATATATATATATATATATATATATATATATATATATGAAATGTGTTGTGAAGGTGAAGTGTTGTGAAAGTTAAATATCATGAAAGTGAAATGTTTGTGAAAGTGAAAGGTGTGTGTGTCATGTGGGTGAGTGTGTGTGTGTGTGTGGTGGAGGAAAAGTGGGGGTGGTGGGTGAAGTGATATATATATATATATATATATATATATATATATATATATATATTATAAGTTGTTTGAATATTGAGGTATTAAGTTGAAAAAATGGCGATCGATTTTCATTTTCTTCTGTCCGTGAAGTTTCTTCTGAAATCCTACTGTGCGTCCGTGATTTTATTCAAATAGTATCCTTTCCATTCTCCTATAAATAGGATGCTTAGTTTAGAATTGAAAAGCACACCAGAATCCGAGAATTCTTCTTCTATAATATGAGTGTATTTCTTTCGAGTTTTAGGAAGTTTTGAGCATAGAAAATAATATAAGTTTTCTTCAAGAATATCCCCGCTATACCAGTTAGAATACTCTCCTTTTTAAGGTAAGGGAAATTATTTTTTTTCAGTATTCGTAAGGAATAATTTTTTCTTCCATACTCTGTAGTGTGTAAGTAATATTATTTCGTTGCAGATTTCGAATTCTACACTCGTTTTGTTAAGTTTTTGGCTTCTATACATCATGAGGTTAGTAGAATATCCTTAAAATTTGCACTTCATCCAATATCTTTTAATAGAAATATTATTCTGAGAATTCTTGGTAATTTTTAACCTTTTCATGCCGGAGTACTATTCATAGGGTACTATTCACAAAGTACTATTCACAGGGTACTATTCACTCATTTACTATTCACTCGGGGTACTATTCATGACAAAAATTGATTTCTTTTCGGTTCAAATCATTTCTGATATAATATTATTCTTGAATTTTACTCCACAAAGCCGTATCATGTTGACAATTTGTACATAATTGAGTTCTGGATAAATTAAATTATAAATCTTTAAAAATTTATCCTTTACTTTCTTTCAATTAAATTCTTTTATCATTGTCATCATCCTCATGCTTATATTGTGATGAAAGTCATCTTTGGCCGTAGTACATAGATGGACTGTGGATTGGTATAATTATGACAAGAGATCATTCGGTATAATCATGACCCATAATGTTACAAATGATCTGGTAAAAGTCCTCATTGACCCGTAGTGCATTGATGGAAAGTTGTTGGTATGATCATGACCATTGATGATTACACGAATATCCTTGGCCCGTAGTGCATGGATAATTCGTAGACGTGATACTAATAAATATCCTTGGCCCATAGTGCAAGGATGATTCAATGATATGGATTATTTATTAAGCTGAGTCTCAGCGATAAAATTGATAAAAAACTTTTTAAATCATAGACGATAGTAGATATTATGCTCTACTTGACTCTTCTAATGGTTGCTTGTTCCGCTGTAGTTAAACTTGATGTTTATTATATTTTATCAGTTTAACACCGTTGAAGGTTAACGATAATTTATTATATATTATCTTAGTCATAATATTTCTTACTAGGCTAGTTAAGCTCACCCTTTTGCTTTCATTGTTCTCTTTAGGAAATGAGAACGTAGCCGGGACTAGTTGGGGAATGGAGTGATGGTCCGAGATGGTTGTTTTAGTAGTCCTCACTATTTAGTGTGATAATAAATGTAATGATGATTGAATTTGAGTTTGGATATTGTCTATGAGACAATATTCGTGTAAAAACTCAGCTATGTTTTATCGTATTTTACACGACAGTTGTATTATTTGAATTTGTATTTGAATTATGTACCATGTATTTGGCGACTCAGAATGAGCGATGTATAACTATTTTGGGGGCGTCACAAAGATCGTATGCAGTTACGAGTGCGACGTTGTTATCACAAAGACCCATTTTGTATAACGTACAAATAATGGAATAGAGTTAAAGACTCTAAGAACCTATGTGAAGGTAGCAAATATACGATTAAAATCCACTTTAATCGATAAAGTTAAAGCCTCTCAAGCTACACACCCAGAGCTGATGAATGTGAAGAAGAAGGTGCAAGAAAGCGTTATTCTAGAAGCAAGAATTGACGAAGAAAGGGAATCTCAACCCTCGATTTTATTGGTCTATTTGAAAACCTCGATTGAGTAGGAACCGTAGCCTATAAACTCGCTTTACCGCCAAGTATGTCGCGTAAATATGTGGACGACCCGAACCACATTATTAAATTAGAACTAGACGAGATAGCAGAAGATTTAACATATGAGGCGATACTCTTGGATAAGAATGATCACATTCTACGCTCAAAGGTTATACCTCAAGAGTTAGAATCTGACGAGGTATCCTCACCTCTTCGACATACCAGGTACATACGTAAATTTCGAGGGCAAAATTTCATAAGGAGGGGAGATTGTAAGACCCCGAATTTTATGAAATGAAAGTATTCAATTTTCTTATGATTATTATTTTATTTAGTAAATTGTTAAATTGATAAAAGGTTAAAGTTAAGGACGATATGTGAAAATTTTACAAAGTAAGCAAGTTGTCATAAAATATTTGTTTGGTCGGGGAATATTCTTTTTATCGGGGAATATCCGTACGACGACACAATCATTGGTGGACCCCATAATGAAATAAATGTTACAGTTAGAAAATGACAGAAATATCTTTTTATAAAAATAATGACGAAAGATTTACCGTTAAACTGTTGAAATACCCGGTGGTAAAAGTACAGTAATACGCGTGGTTGCATAGTAGCACACAGTATTGTACAGTATCTTTGATTATTGATGCTTACGTGAGAAATCACTATGTTTTATTCAATTATTACCACAATAATTGCTGCATAGTATCTCTCATATTATTGATTTAGTTATTGTCACAATATCATTTTCACAATATTTTATATTATTAAATCAATAATTGAGATGACAAAGTTATTCATATTATTATTTGCATTATTGATGATGTCTAGAAAGTTCTGTCGAGGAAAGGGGTTTGGTCACCTAATTGCGCGCCAATAGGGAAAAATTGTTAGACCCCGAATTTGACGAAATTAAAGTATTCAATTTTTATAATTATTATTCTATTTAATAAATGGTTAAATTGAGAAAGGGTTAATGTTAAGGGTGACATTTGAAAATTTTACAAAGTAAGCAAGTTGATATAAAATATTCGTTGTGTCGGGGAATATTCGATTGGTCAGGGAATATTCGTTTTAACATGGAATATTCGTACGACGGCATAATCATTGGTGGAGGACCTCACAACGAAAGTATTGTCGTAGTTAGAAAACGACAGAAATATCTTTTTATAAAAATAACGGTGAAAGTTTTACCGTTAAACTGTTGAACTACCCAGTGATAAAAGTATAGTAATACGCATGGTTGCATAGTAGCACACAGTATTGTACATTATCTATAATTATTGATGCTTACATGAGAAGTCACTCAGTTATACTCAATTATTGCTACAGTAATTGCTGCATAATATCTCTCATATTATTGATTCAATTATTGTCGCAATATCATCTACATAATATTTATTATTATTAAATCAATAATTGAGACAAAAAAGTTATTCTTATAATTATTTGCAATATTGACAATGTCTAGAAAGTTCTGTCAAGGATAGGTTTGGTCACCTAATTGCGCACCAATAGGGAGAAATCCTTATTGGAAAGCCCCCTCTTTCCTGGGATTGATCTGGTTGTTAAATATTGTGAGTTATACTATTAATGATGAATAAGTTTGTGTTGATTAAAGATGAAATAGATATTTCCATTGTGTTGGGATTATTAGTGTTAGTGGAAATTGACATCCATTCCGATAATAATTGATGTCTGGAGGTTATATTGACCAATCAGGTAATTAATCAGATAAATGAGAAATTAATTGCTATTAATTCAAATGCTTATAACTATTTGTTCACATGTGTGTACTATTGATTCACATGAAAGTACTATTAGGGGAGGTGGTTCAAGATTGATAATACTTGCATGACTAAATTAAAAATGGAGGTATTTATGAAGGTATTATACTATAATTATTTTTTTCACATATATAGAACTATTGATTCACATGATTGTACTATTTATTCAAATGATGTACTATTAGAGGAGGTGGTGCAAGTTTGATAATACTTGCAGGACTAAATTAAAAATGAAGGAAAAAATGAAGGTATTATACTGTAATATTTCGAGCCCCAAAACGTCCAATTATCAAAACTATATTTTTCTATAAATAGAAGCTCATTCTTCCTTCATTCTCACCAATTCACTAAGACTCACAAGAGCAATTATAGAGAGAGAAAGAAGAAGAGAAGTCTGCTACTTCACTATTTTAGTATCCAGTCTTTGAGGTAAGGGGTATTATTTATTTCATATTCCGAAGAGAAATTATTTTTCGTATTCGTATGAATATTATTTTCGTTTAATATTCATAAATGGTATTATTTCTTTCGTATTCATGAAATGAGTTATTTTCTTTCAATACTCGTAAGTGTTGTTATTCCATTCTTTATTATTCTGTTGGAATAACCTGCCTACGTGGACTACCGTATGCATGGTGAAATTCTTACATTATTCTATTCTTTATTATTACATTGGAATAACTTTGTATATCTGGACTCACCGTATGCATGGTGAAATTCTTACATTATTCAATTCTTTATTATTACATTTGGAATAACTTTGTCTATCTTTGACTCTTTGTATGCATGGTGAAATTCTTACGTTATTCCATTCTTTATTATTACATTGGAATAACTTTGTCTCACGCTGAACTCATCGCATGCATGGTGAACGACCCTTCGTATTCATTTTTTATTATTTTGTTGGAATAACCTGTCTACGCGGACTACCGCATGCATGGTGAATGACCCTTCGTATTCATTCTTTATTAAATTGTGGAAATGATCTGTCTACATGGATTACCACATGGCGGGTGAAAATCAATTTGCAGTTTCTTATATTCTATTATACTCGTATGAGATATCATTTCTTTTGTACTCGTCATGGAATATTGTTTTCTTTTATATTTTCCTTTTATGAGTACTATTCATGGAGTAATAATCATGAGTTACTATTCACGTGGTTACTATTCACTAGAATATTATTCACTCGGCTATTCGGGACACTTTTCGTGCCGGAGTACTATTCACGAGTTACTATTCACGGGTTACTATTCACCCAGTTATTATTTACTAGAATATTATTCACTCGGGTATTTGGGGCAATTTTCATGCCGAGGTACTATTCATGAGGTACTATTTCTGAGGTAATATTCACGGAGTACTATTCACCCAAAAAATATATTTCTTTTCTGTCCAAATTATTTTTGATACATGAATATTATTCTTGAATTTTACTCCATAAAGCAGTATCATGTTGACAATTTGGATATTTTTAAACTCTGGATAAATTTAAAGTCTTTAATATTTATCCTTGATTTTGTTTGATTAATGCTTATATCATTGTCATCATCCTCATGCTTATATTGTGATGAAAGTCATCTTTTGCTTACGTGCATAGATGGACTGTTGATTGGTATGATTATGACCACGGATCATTCAGTATAATCATGACCGTAATGTTGCAAATGATGTGGTAAAAGTCCTCATTGGCCCGTTTTACATTGATGAACAGTTTTTGGTATGATCATGACTATGGGATCTCTTCGGCTAAGGGTGCAAAGATGAATTGTTTTATGGCGTGATAATGACCGTTGATGAAAACAGGATTATCATTGGCCCGTAGTGCATAGATAATTCGTGGTCGTGATACTAATGAATATCCTTGGCCTGTAGTGCATGGATAATTCGGTGATATGGATTATTTATTGTGTTGAGTCTCAGCGATACAATATTGATAATAAACTTTTAATTCATAAAAGATAGTAGATATCATGCTCTACTTGACTCTTCTAAAATACAGTACCATGTCTTTGACCTGTAGTGCAAAAATGAACTGTTGATGAATATCTTTGGCCCGTAGTGCAAAGATGAATTTATTAGTATGATTATGAGTAGGAACTGTGATTTGGTGTAACCATGATCTTTGATGTTTCAGGTAAAGACATATGATGAAAATTATCTTCGTCTTGGGTGCGAAGAGGAATTTAGAACCACAATTATGATTATGAGTTATTCATATGATTGTGGACAGGAATTGTTGATTGATGTTACAAGGATAAAACATTGTTGGTGGAATTTTAACATGGAGAAGATAATAGACGTTATGGTCTATTTGACCATTCTAATGGATTGCTCGTTCCGCTGCAACTATGGTTAAAAAGTTTTATCATCTACCATAAGTTTTAAATCTCTGATTTATTACTGACGAAAGATATTGATAATTTAATTATCTTTAGTCATTATATTCTTTACTGGGCTAGTTGTGCTCACCCTTTTGCTTCACAATTCCTTTCAGGTAATAAGAGTGTAGCTGGGTCGAGCGGGGGTAACAAGGTATTAGAACGGTGATCTATAGTTGTTTAGGTTCTCCCTAAAAAGTATGGAAATAATTTTAAAGAGAACTTTAGATAAGTGTGTTATATTTTATACGTCATTTAATAGATATATTTGGTGAATCAAATAGGGTGAGGCGAACCCAAGCTTGGAAGGGTGTTTTGCCACTATCATACAAGATGTCAAATGACAGACAACTTCATGTTATCATAAGACAGGGTTGTGCAGATGTACTTGCTGATTATATCTATGAGCACTACCTATATAATTTTGGAGTTTAGTTGAAATATAATTCTCAATTGGAGACAATGGAGATAATTATATGTCATGAGAAGACTCAGCATTGGAAAGAAAATGACAGTAATCTTCTCATTTTTCTTTAGGGTCTATTGGGTCAACCAAGGATAATTCTCGAGTCATATGATATCTATCATAACTTAGATGCATGGCCTCCCATGTACGAAGGTTTCCTTGAGCATTTTCCAAAGATTTTAATTTCTAAAATAGTTATTGATTTTACTTTTATGTAAAGTACCATTGTAAGGTGTTATGGTTGAGGCACCATGAGAGTTACATATATTTGTATTAAAACTCACAGCTTATATGTTGTTGTACTCTGCACGACAGTTCAACAGTTGTATAAATAAAGTTTGTATTTGATTTCTGTAGTGTGATATCTGGCGACTCAGAATGGGTCGTGTGGACTTATTTTGGGGTCGTCGTAAATGGTATCAGAGCTTAGGGATATGGTCGATGGCGGAGATATGAGTCTAGAATTAGGAGGGGAGAGACGAGTAATATACTTCGCTAATGTGAGACCCCAGATTTTATGAATAAAGATTTAATTTTCTTGAAATATTTTTTTAAATATTATGCTGTGGATTTGAGATAGTGTTATAGTTGTGGTTAGTATTTATAAATTTTACAAAGTATGCAAGTTGTTGTATAATATTTGATTGGTCGGAGAATATTCTTTTTGTCGAGGAATATTCGTACGAGGGCACAATCATTGGTGGACCCCACAACGGAAGTATTGTCGTAGTTAGAAAACGACAAAATTATCTTTCTATAAAAATAACGGCAGAAGTGTTACCGTTAAAACTGTTGAACTACCCGGTAGACAAAGTACAGTAATATGTGTGGTTGCATAGTAGCATATGGTATTGGTTATTGATACTTATGTGAGAAGTCACTCAGTTATACTCAATTATTGCTACAGTAATTATTGCATCATATCTCTCATATTATTGATTCAATTATTGTTACAGTATCATCTGCGTCATATGTTATATTATTAAATCAATAATTGAGATGGCAAAGTTATTCATATTATTATTTGCAATATTGACAATGTCTAGAAGTTCTGTCAAGGAGAGGTTTGATCACCTAATGCGGCTAATAAGGAGAAATCCTTATCGGAAAGCCCCTCTTTCACGGGAGCGACCTAGTTGTTAAATATTGTGAATTATAATATTAATGATGAATAAGTTCGTGTTGATTAAAGATTAATTTTATAGTCCCATTGTGTTGGACTTATTTGTGTTAGTATAATTGATGTACGGAGGATATATTGTTCAATCGGGTATTGGGACACTTTTAGGTTTGAGTACTATTCACGAGTTACTATTCATGAGTTCTTATTCATAATTCTCATTCACGAGTTACTATTCATGAGTTACTATTCACGAGTTACTATTCATGGGGTACTATTCACCCGTAAGATATATTTCTTTTCGGTCCAAATCATTTTTGGGTACAATATTATTCAATGAGGAGATGTGCTAATTTTTCAGACCGTTTGTTGAAGATATAATTGTAAGTCAATATGGACCGCTGGTGGAAAGTTATAATAGTAAATCAATATGGATCGCTGATTTAATGTTTTAATAGTAAATCAGTATGGACCATTGCTTTAAGTTTTAATAGTAAACCAATATGGACCGTACGTTTAAAAGTAAATCAATCTGGACCGTTCATGAATTAGTTACTATTCAGTCCATTTTCCTATAAATAGAAGCTCATTCCTTCATTATTTATTACGAATTCACTGAAACTCTAAAGAGAGAAACTAAAGAGAAAAAGAAGAAAAGTATTTTGTTACTTTACTTTTCCAATATCCAATTTCTTCTAAGGTAGGGAATATTATTTGTTGTACCCGTAAGGGGTATTATTTCTTTTGTATTCATGAAGAGAACTTCTATTATTCCATTACTTATTATTACATTGGAATAACTCAGATATCTGTGAGCTACCTTATACTTGGTGAAATTCTTTTGTTATTCCATTCTTTATTATTACATTTGGAATATCCTATCTCATGACGTTTTACGTCGGACTGATTCTGATCTTTATTATTACATTGGAATATCATCTGTCGCGTTTTATGTCGGACTGGTTCTAGTATTTATTATTACATTTGAATATCCTATCTCATGCGTTTCTGTGGGACACAGTTCCGTTATTTATTATTTTGTTGGAATAACCTACCTGTGTGGTCTATCGCATGCATGGTGATTTCTTTTGTTATTCCATTCTTTATTATACTCAGTTGGTTAAAACTTTGACTTCTAAACTCCATAAAATTAGTGAAATATCCTTGATATTTGCGCTTCATCCAGTATCTTTTCATGGAAATATTCTTCTATTCTTGAATTTTACTCTACAAAAAAGTATCATGTTGACAATTTGGACATTATCAGTTCCTAGATAAATTAATTCTTTAACTTGTTTTTATTGAATTCTTATATCATTGTCATCATCCTCATGTTTATATTTTGTTGAAAGTCATCTGTGGCCTGTAGTGCATAGATGGACTTGGTATGATTATGACCAGAGATTATTGATTGTAATCATGGTAGTAATGTTATAAATGATGTGGTAAAAGTCCTCATTGGCCCGTAGTGCATTGATGGACAGTTGTTGGCATGATCATGACCATTAATGAATACACGAATGTCCGTGGCCCGTAGTGCATGGATAATTTGTGGTCGTGATACTAAAGAATATCCTTGGCCGTAGTGCAGGGGTGATTCGATGATGTCGATTATTTATTAAGCTGAGTCCCAGCGATAAAAGTGATGAAAAACCCTTTTAAATCATAGAAGATAGTAGATTTTATTCTTTATTTGACTCTTCTAGTGGATTGCTTGTTCTGCTGTAGTTAAACTTGATATTTATTATATTTTATCAGTTTAACATTGTTGAAGGCTAACGATAAATTATTTTGTATTATCTTAGTCATAATATTTCTTACTGGGCTAGTTGAGCTCACCCTTTTGCTTTCATTGTTCTCTTCAGGAAATGAGAACGTAGCAGGGACTAGTCGGGGAACAGTGTGATGGTCCTAGATGGTGCATTAGTAGTCCTCACTTTGTAAAATAATGTGATAATAATTGTAATGAGGACTCCTTTTGAGTTTTTATACTCTCTAGTAGACATTATTTGTATTCAAACTTACAGGTTATGTTTTGTCGTATTGTACACGACGATTGTATAATTAAGTTGTATTTGAATTCAGTACCTTGTATCTGGCGAACCAAGATGGGTGATGTATACCTGTTTTGGGGGCGTCACAGTTGGTATCAAAGCTTAGGGATATGATCCCTGGCTGAGATGTGAGACAAGAACTAGGAGGGGAGAGATGGGGAATTCCTTCGCTAGTATGACCTACCTATGTTTATTTGGTATTTAATTGGTTGGTCAGAGTATAGGGATAATATGTGATATATTAATTAACCCTTATTTTGTGGCAGTATTGGAAAATGGCATCCGAAAATGTTGAGATAAGCAATGAAGCACATGAAATCGTGGAGACACCTCTAATCACCAACCAGGATAATGTGATGTCAGGCGAAGAAGGGATTAGAGATATCCATGTGGTGAATGAAGAATTGATAGTTGCACCCGAGATAGTCGCAGAGGTAGCAGCTGAGAGTGAGGAAGAAGAGGAACCTGAGGAGAATTTATTAGAAGAAATTTATGATCAAAATGTATAATTACAAAATTGTATTCATGAGTTAGAAGAGTAGGCTGAAGAACGACAGGCGATCATGGAGCAAAGAGATGTTACAATTCAAAATTGTGTTACCCGATGTGTGATACTTGAACAGAAGCACTCTTTGTCAGAGTATAAGATATTAGAGCTAGAATCTAATAATGCTATGATCAAAGTTCTGATGAAAGAAAAAACAACTAAACGAATAAGAACAGATGATGCATGGGTAAAAGCCTCACGACGCGTTGATATTGTAGAAAAAGACATTCGATCCAAAAAATCCAAAATAGATGAAATAGATTTCACTTTTTGGAGAGCAATTGGTAGAATCAAACATCGAGTTCGGAATTATCCTGTGCAGAGCGGTCAACCCCAATTCGATATGGATCGGAGAGTAATGATTCAAATCATGGATCAGGAATATGACGAAGCAATTAATGGTGGAATGTCCTCTATAGCAAGGTCAAGTCTAGCTGGGATGGTGACGCCAAAGAATGTCCCAGATAAGTCAAAATCGATAGTTTAAAAGAGAGCATTTTTTTTGTGACAAGGAACACGAATGAAGTTATCACGGGTTAGTTAATTATAAATTCTTGCAAAGTCTATACCTTATTAGATACTGGTTTTACCCATTTTGTTATCTCTCTTGTTTGCGCTCAACGTTTAAATTTGACTTCGGAGAAATTAGACTTTGACTTATTGGTTGAAACTTTGATAGTAGAAACCTTCGTTACCTCCACTGTTTATAGATCTTGTTGATTCAAATCGACACTTTCACGTTACCTGTCGATCTTATCTCTTTGAAAATACTTTCCTTTGATGTGATTTTTTGGAAACGATTGGTTAACTACTCATCATGCTTTTCGTAAGGTTGTTAGCTTTCATACCGCTAACCAACCTATTATGCGAATTCAAAGTAACCAAACCACTAAAGTCAATCATTGTCATATCAAGCCATAAATAAAGAGCCCCGATCCTATCGTTGTTGACTTTCTTGTGTGGAATGCACCGAAGCAAGACTTTCTGTAGGCAACGTCGTGAATGACGATGGCAAGTTGATAGGTATCAATATGACGTGTTATCCATGTCTTGGATGAGAGTCATAGTTTTGAATGGTATTTCTATTGTTAATAAATTTCCTGACGTATTCTTGAAGACTTCTTAGTCTACCCTAGAGTGTGAAATCGAATTTTGTATTGACCCCAGTACAAAACCCATTTCTTAAACCCTCAAATATTTCTTCAACTAAAATGAACGTAACATGCATGAAAAGCGTTGGCTCGGTACATTGAAGATTACGATCATATCATTCAATACCATCGAGGAAAAGCAAACATGGTAGCTAACGCGTTGAGTAGAAGATCGTATGCGGTTACAAGTGCGAATATACGAACCCACGTGAAGATAACGAATATACGATTATAATCGATAAAGTTAAAGCTGCTCAAGCTACATACTCAAAGCTGATGAATGTGAAGAAGAAGGTTCAAGAGGGCGTTATTCTAGAAGCAAGAATCGACGAAGAGAGGAAATCTCAACCCTCGATTTTATTGGCCCATTTGAAATCCTTGACCGAGTAGGAACTGTGGCCTATAGACTCGTTTTACCGCCAAGTATGCCGCGTGTTCAAAACATATTTTTTACGTATCGAGGTTACGTAAATATATGGACGAGCCGAACCACATTATTAATTTAGAACCAGACGAGATAGCGGATGATTTAACGTATGAGAAGATACGTGTTAAAATCTTCTATAAGAAGAATTATATTCGACACTCAAAGGTTATACCTCAAGAGTTAGAATCTGAAATGAAGTCAAGATACCCTCACCTCTTCAGCATACCAGGTACGTACGTAAATTTCGAGGGTGAAATTTCATAAGGAGGGGAGATTGTGAGAACCCAGATTTTATGAATAAAGATTTAATTTTCTCGAATATTTTTTTAAATATTATGGTGTGGATTTGAGATAGTGTTATAGTTGTGGTTAGTATTTATAAATTTTGCAAAGTATGCAAGTTGGTGTATAATATTCGATTGGTCGGGGAATATTCTTTTTTTTCGGGGAATATTCATACGACGACACAATCATTGGTGGACCCCACAACAGAAGTATTGTCGTAGTTAGAAAAAGACAAAATTATCTTTCTATAAAATAACGGCGAGAAGTATTCTTTATTAAAAGCGTTGAACTACCCGATAGTAAAGAAATGCGATGTCTGGCGTGGTTGCATAGTAGCACACGATATTGGTTATTGATACTTATGTGAGAAGTCACTCAGTTATACTCAATTATTACTACAGTAATTGCTGCATCATATCTCTCATATTATTGGTTCTATTATTGTTACAGTATCATCTGCATCATATGTTATATTATTAAATCAATAATTGAGACGACAAAGTTATTCATATTATTATTTGCAATATTGACAATGTACAAGTTACATCGAGGAGAGGTTTGGTCACCTAATTGCGCGCCAATAAGGAGAAATCCTTATCGGAAAGCCCCCTTTTTCTTGGGAACGACCTGGTTGTTAAATATTGTGAATTATGATATTAATGATGAATAAGTTCGTGTTGATTAAAGATGAATTATATAGTCCCATTGTGTTGGACTTATTTGTATTAGTATAATTGATGTATGGAGGATATATTGTTCAATCGGGTATTCGGGACACTTTTCATGTTGGAGTACTATTCACGAGTTACTATTCACGAGTTACTATTCGTGAGTTACTATTCATGAGTTACTATTCACTAGTTACTATTCACGGGGTACTATTCACCCGTAAGATATATTTCTTTTCGGTCCAAATCAATTTTTGGTACAATATTATTCCATGAGGAGATGTGCTAATTTTTCAGACCGTTGGTTGAAGATATAATAGTAAGTCATTATGGACCGCTTGTGGAAAGTTATAATAGTAAATCAATATGGATCGCTGGTTTAAAGTTTTAATAGTAAATCAATATGGACCGTTGCTTTAAGTTTTAATAGTAAACCAATATGGACCATCCGTTTAAAAGTAAATCAATCTGGACCGTTCATGAATTAGTTACTATTCAGACCATTTTCCTATAAATAGAAGCTCATTCCTTCATTATTTCTTACGAATTCAATGAAACTCTAGAGAGAGAAACTATAGGGAGAAAGAAAAAAAAGTATTTTGTTATTTCACTTTTCCAATATCCAGTTTCTTCTAAGGTAGGGAATATTATTTGTTGTACCCGTAAGGGGTATTATTTCTTTTGTATTCATGAAGAGAACTTCTTTATTATTCTGTTGGAATATCCTATACATGCGTTTTTCTGTGGGACACAGTTCCGATATTTATTATTACGGTGGAATATCACATGCATGCGTTACTACAGGACTTGGTTACATTATTTATTATTCTGTTGGAATAACCTACCTGTGCGGTCTATCGCATGCATGGTGATTTCTTTTGTTATTCCATTTTTTATTATACTCAATTGGTTAAAACTTTGGCTTCTATACTCCATAAAATTAGTAGAATATCCTTGATATTTGCGCTTCATCCAGTATCTTTTTATGGAAATATTCTTCTGAGCATTCTTGAATTTTACTCTACAAAGCAGTATCATGTTGATAATTTGGACATTATCAGTTCCTAGATAAATTAATTCTTGAACTTGTTTTATTGAATTCTTATATCATTGTCATCATACTCATATTTATATTTTGTTGAAAGTCATCTGTGACCTGTAGTACATAGATGGACTTGGTATGATTATGACCAGGGATTATTCGGTGTAATCATGAACGTAATGTTACAAATGATGTGGTAAAAGTCCTCATTGGCCCATAGTACATTGATGGAGAGTTGTTGGCATGATCATGACCATTAATGAATACACGAATGTCCTTAGCCCGTAGTGTATGGATAATTTGTGGTCGTGATACTAAAGAATATCCTTAGCCGTAGTGCAGGGGTGATTTTATGATGTGGATTATTTATTAAGCTGAGTCCCAGCGATAAAAGTGATGAAAAACCTTTTTAAATCATAGAAGATAATAGATTTTATTCTCTACTTGACTCTTCTAATGGATTGCTTGTTCGCTGCAGTTAAACTTGATATTTATTATATTTTATACATTTAACATTGTTGAAGGCTAACGATAAATTATTACGCATTATCTTAGTCATAATATTTCTTCTTTGGACTAGTTGAGCTCACCCTTTTGCTTTCATTATTTTCTTCAGAAATGAGCGTAGCGAGGGGACTAGTCGGGGAACAGAGTGATGGTCCTAGATGGTGCATTAGTAGTCCTCACTATTCTCTGAAATAGTGTGATAATAATTGTAATGAGGACTCCTTTTGAGATTTTATACTCTCTAGTAGGTAATATTTGTATTCAAACTCACAGGTTATATTTTCTCGTATTGTACACGACGGTTGTATAATTAAGTTGTATTTGAATTCAGTACCTTGTATCTGGCGAACCAAGATGGGTGATGTATACATATTTTGGGGGCGTCACAGCTAGTGTGTGACTTACCAAAGCTAAAATTATTTACTTGATAAGCTGATAAATTGTGATATGTCAATTAACCTTTGTTTTGAAGATATATTCTAAAATGATATCGGAAATACAGGAGATGTGCAATGGAGAAAATCATGATATAGAGGAAATAACCGTGAAGGTACAATCCGAAAAGAAAGCAAGGTATTCCAATCTCTTTGAACTACCAGGTACGTAAATTTCGAGGGCAAAATTTCATAAGGAGGGGAGATTGTAAGACCCCGAATTTTACAAAATGAAAGTATTCAATTTTTATAATTATTATTCTATTTAGTAAATGGTTAAATTGAGAAAGGGTTAAAGTTAAGGGTGACATGTGAAAATTTTACAAAGTAAGCAAGTTGATATAAAATATTCATTGTGTCAGGGAATATTCGATTGTTCGGGGAATATTCATTTTAACATGGAATATTCGTACGACGGCATAATCATTGGTGGACCCCACAACGAAAATATTGTCGTAGTTAGAAAACGACAGAAATATCTTTTTATAAAAATAACGGTGAAAGTTTTATAGTTAAACTGTTGAACTACTCGGTGATAAAAGTATAGTAATACGTGTGGTTGCATAGTAGCACACGGTATTGTACATTATCTTTGATTATTGATGCTTACGTGAGAAGTCACTCAGTTATACTCATTTATTGCTACAGTAATTGCTGCATAATATCTCTCATATTATTGATTCAATTATTGTCACAGTATCATCAGCATAATATTTATTATTATTAAATCAATATTTGAGACGACAAAGTTATTTATATTATTATTTGTAATATTGACAATGTCTAGAAAGTTTTGCCAAAGAGAGGTTTGGTCACCTAATTGCGCGTCAATAGGGAGAAATCCTTATCGGAAAGCCCCCTCTTTCCTGGGAATGATCTGGTTGTTAAATATTGTAAGTTATAATATTAATGATGAATAAGTTTGTGTTAATTAAAGATGAAATAGATATTTCCATTGTGTTGGGATTATTAGTGTTAGTGGAAATTGACATCTATTCCGATAATAATTGATGTCTGGAGGTTATATTGACCAATCAGGTAATTAATCAGATAAATGAGAAATTAATTGCTATTAATTCAAATGCTTATAACTATTTGTTCACATGTGTGTACTATTGATTCACATGAATGTACTATTAGGGGAGGTGGTTCAAGATTGATAATACTTGCATGACTAAATTAAAAATGGAGGTATTTATGAAGGTATTATACTATAATTATTTTTTTCACATATATAGAACTATTGATTCACATGATTGTACTATTTATTCAAATGATGTACTATTAGAGGAGGTGGTGCAAGTTTGATAATACTTGCAGGACTAAATTAAAAATGAAGGAAAAGTTGAAGGTATTATACTGTAATATTTCGAGCCCCAAAACGTATAATTATCGAAACTATATTTTCCTATAAATAGAAGCTCATTTTCACCAATTCATTAAGACTCACACGAGCAATTATAGAGAGACAAGCTCTATAGAGAAAGAAGAAAAGAAGTATGCTACTTCACTGTTTTAGTATACAGTCTTCTTCTGAGGTAATAGGCATTATTTATTTCATATTCTGAAGAGAAATTATTTTTCGTATTCGTATGAATATTATTTTCGTTTAATATTCGTAAAAGGTATTATTTCTTTCATTATTCATGAAGAGAGTTATTTTCTTTCAATACTCGTAAGGTTGTTATTCCATTCTTTATTATTACATTTGGAATAACTTTGTATCACGCGGACTCTAGTATGCATGGTGAAATTCTTTCGTTATTCCATTCTTTATTATTACTGTTGGAATAACACATCATCGGACTCTGGTATGCTTGGTGAAATTCTTACATTATTCCATTCTTTATTATTACGTAGGAATAACTTTTGTCTATCTGGACTACCATATGCATGGTGAAATTCTTACATTATTCCATTCTTTATTATTACATTAGAATAACTTTTGTCTACAGCGGACTCTGCATGCATGGTGAACGACTCTTCGTATTCATTCTTTATTATTTTGTTGGAATAACCTGTCTACGCGGACTACCGCATGCATGGTGAATGACCCTTCGTATTAATTCTATATTAAATTATGGAAATGATCTGTCTACGTGGATTACCGTATGACGGGTGAAAATCCATTTGCAGTTTCGTATATTCTATTATACTCGTATGAGATATCATTTCTTTTGTACTCGTCATGGAATATTGTTTTCTTTTGCATTTTCCTTTTATGAGTACTATTCATGGAGTAATATTCATGAGTTACTATTTACGATTTACTATTCACCAAGTTACTATTCACTCGAATATTATTCACTCGGGTATTCGTGACACTTTTTCGTGCCGGAGTACTATTCACGAGTTACTATTCACGGGTTACTATTCACCTGGTTATTATTTACTAGAATATTATTCACTCGGGAATTTGGGGCACTTTTCATACCGGGGTACTATTCACGAGGTACTATTCTTGAAGTACTATTCATAGGGTACTATTCACGGAGTACTATTCACCCAAAAAATATATTTCTTTTCTGTCCAAATTATTTTTGATATATGAATATTATTCTTGAATTTTACTCCACAAAGCAGTTTCATGTTGACAATTTGGATATTTTTAAACTCTGGATAAATTTAAAGTCTTTAATATTTATCCTTGATTTCGTTTGATTAATGCTTATATCATTGTCATCATCCTCATGCATATATTGTGATGAAAGTCATCTTTGGCTTACGTACATAGATGGACTGTTGATTGGTATGATTCGGGATCATTCGGTATAATCATGACTGTAATGTTGCAAATGATGTGGTAAAAGTCCCCATTGGCCCGTTGTGAATTGATGGACAGTTTTTGGTATGATCATAACCATGGGTTCTCTTCGGCCAAGGGTGCAAAGATGAATTGTTTATGGCATGATCATGACCGTTGATGAAAACATGATTATCTTTGGCCCGTAGTGCATGGATAATTCGTGGTCGTGATACTAATGAATATCCTTGGCCTGTAGTGTATGGATAATTCGGTGATGTGGATTATTTATTGTGTTGAGTCTCAGTGATAAAATTTTGATAATAAACTTTGAATTCATAGAAGATAGTTGATATCATGCTTTACTTGACTCTTCTAAAATACAGTTGCATGTCTTTGACCTGTAGTGCAAAAATGAACTGTTGATGAATATCTTTGGCCCGTAGTGTAAAGATGAATTTATTAGTATGATTATGAACAGGAACTGTAATTTGGTATAACCATGATCTTTGATGTTTCGGGTAAAGACAGGTGATGAAAATTATCTTCATCCTGGGTGTGAAGAGGAATTTAGAACCACAATTATGATTATGAGTTATTCACATGATTGTGGACAGGAATTGTTGATTGATGTTACAGGGATAAAACATTGTTGGTGGACTTTTAACATGGAGAAGATAATAGACGTTATGGTCTATTTGACCCTTCTAATGGATTGCTCGTTCCGCTGCAACTATGGTTGAAAAGTTTTATCATCTACCATATGTTCTAAATCTCTGATTTATTATTGACGAAGGCTATTGATAATTTAATTATCTTTAGTCGTGATATTCTTTACTAGGCTAGTTGTGCTCACCCTTTTGCTTCAAAATTCCTTTCAGGTAATAAGAGTGTAGCTGGGTCGAGCGGGGGTAACAAGGGATTAGAACGGTGATCTATAGTTGTTGAGGTTCTCCCTAAACAGTATGGAAATAATTTTATTGAGAACTTTGGATAAGTGTGTTGTATTTTATAAGTGTGGTGAATCAAATAGGGTAAGGCGAACCCAACTTTGAAAGGGTGTTTTGCCACTATCATATAAGATGTCTAATGACAAACGACTTCGTGTTATCATAAGATAGGGTTGTGCACATGCACTTGCTAGTTATATCTATGAGCACTACCTATATAATCTTGGAGTTTAGTTGAAATATAATTCTCAATTGGAGACAATGGAGATAATTATATGTCAAGAGAAGACTCACCATTGGAAAGAACATGACATTAATCTTCTAGTTTTTCTTTGGGGTCTATTGGGTCAACCAAGGATAATTCTCGAGTTATATGATATCTATCATAATTTAGATGCATGGCCTCCCATGTACGAAGGTTTCCTTGAGCATTTGCCAAAGATTTTAATTTCAAAAATAGTTATTGATTGTACTTTTATGTAAAGTACCATTGTAAGGTGTTATGATTAAGGCACCATGAGAGTTACATATATTTGTATTAAAACTCACAGTCTATGTGTTGTTGTACTCTGCACGACAATTCAATAGTTGTATAAATCAAGTTTGTATTTGATTTCAGTAGTGTGATATCTAGCGACTCAGAATGGGTCGGGTGGACCTATTTTTGGGGCATCACAGAAATCTTTATCGAAAAGCCCCCTCTTTCATGAGAGTGATCTGGTTGTTAAATATTGTGAGTTTTAATATTTTTGATGAATAAGTTCGTGTTGATTAAAGATGAAATTGTTGATAACAATATTTCCATTGTGTTTGGATTATAAGTGTTAGTGGAAATCGACATTTATTTCGATAATAATTAATTTCTGGATGTTAAATTGACCAAACGGGCAATTAATCGGATAAATGAGCAATTAATTACTATTGGTTCACATGCAGATTACAGTTGGTTCACATGTATGGAACTCTTGGTTCACATGTATGTACAATTAGGGGAGGTGGTGCAAGATTGATAATACTTGCAGGGCTAAATTAAAAATAGAGGTATAGATGAAGGTACTATACTGTAATAATTTAAGCCCCTAAACGTGCAATTATTGAAACTATGTTTTTCTATAAAGAAGAAGAGAGAAGCTATAGAGAGAGAAGTTATAGAGATGAAGAAGAAGAGTATTCTACTACTTCACTATTACAGTATCCAACCTTCTTGTGACGCCCCCAAAATAGGTCCGTTCCATCCAACCCATTCTGAGTCGCCAAATACATGGTACAGAAATAACTACAACTTTATTAATACATTTGTCGTGCAAAATACGACAACATATATACTATGAGTTTAAATACAATTATTGTCTTCTAGACAATATACATACCCAAATAAATCCTCATCACAATTATTTATACATTATTTTACAAAAATGGTGAGGACTACTAAACAACTCTCTCTATAACCATCATTCCATACCCCAGGCTCGTACTCGCTAGATTCTCGCCTCACGAGAAGAAAAATGGAACTAAAAGGAAAAGGGTGAGCTCAACTAGCCCGATAAAGAATATTATGACTAAGATAATATACAACAAATTATCGTTAGTCTCCAAGCGAGGAAAAATCTAATATAATACAATAGACAACCAGGTTTTAAATCAACAAGCTGCTGCAGTGAAATAATAATTCATTAGAAGAGTTAAGTAGAGAATGCAAACTACTATCTTCTATATATGAATTTAAAAGTTCATCGTCGATATTTTATCCATGTAACATCAATCGATATATATCGGAATCAAATATTCATCTTTGCACTCTGAGCCAAAGATATTCATCGATTAGTCATGTTCATCTAAACACTGTTCATCTTTGTACTACGGGCCAAAGATATTCATCAAGAAATCATTCATCTTTTACTACTGAGGCCAAAGATATTGATAATATCATCATTTAGGGATGAGGATGATGAAAAATATTTTAAAGGAAACGAATCGAGTGAAACAAAAGAACAATTATTAAGGATTCATATTTTAAACAATCCAAGTTCAAAAATACTTCATAAGTAATCAGAGTGGAGTAAAATTCAAGAATGATCAAAACATAGATCCAATCAAAGATATGAATCATAATGCAGACGATCTTGGACACGTAAAAGAAAATTTAATATTTACGTGAATGTGTGTCGATTCGTGAATAATGTCGATATCGTGAATAGTAACTACGACACTAAAAGGTAGAAATTTCACAAAAAACATCTTCACGCGCCGTGAATAGTACTCGTGAATAGTAACTTTCGTGAATAGTAACTCATGAATAGTAACTAGTGAATAGTAACTCATGAATAAGTAACCCCGAGCATGAAAAAGTTCCAAATTTGATAAAATTTCCAACCAATATTTAAGATAATGATATTGAAGAAATAATATCATTTTCGAATAAAATAACATCCCTTACCTCGAAAAGGCAGTACTTCTAGTTGAAACACAGGATATAGGCTATGACTTGAACTTGCGTAGTATAGCAATACTCAAAGTATACTCAAAATACTCACAAGAATATTACTCGATAATATAGAGAGAGAAAACTTCAGTTTCTGGTGTGATTTTCAATTCTAACCTAAGCACCCTATTTATAGGAAATTGCTTAGAACACCAAAGCAGAAAATTTAATATAATATATTATAATTTTTCAACAACAACATACAAACACTAACAATCTGGATTCAGCCTCCTAATCACATGTTAAATGAGTTTCAAAAATAAAAAAAATGTTTTTGTAATTAAAAATATTTTAAACTTCCAAAAACCAATTATTTCGGAACTTCGGAACTTCAATAATTCATAATAAATAGCCCTTTTATCAGAAAAATTCGAAACTCACGTCCTTCCATAGGAAATTCCATTATCTACAACTTTTCAGAAGGAAGTTTTTCCAAATTCCAAACAGAAATTAACCGAAATCCACAAAGCCAAGCGATTTTACGTTTATAATCAAATTTGATCGATAATTGTGTCACCAACACACAAAATATGTGTTAAACATTTAATGCCACAAAATACTCTTCCTCCTCATAAACTCATATATCCCACATTCATTATAAAAATATCACCGATTAATATATTATTAAAATAATATATTTAAATGAATTATTTTATCAAGAAAAGATAAAATATTAATTTTCAACAATTGTCACATTAAAAATTTTCTTCATCTATATCCACATAAAATCAATATTTTTCTCATCATATAAATCAATAATTAATTATTCACAAATAATATTACAGAATCACAAGATCTTTGCAACCGTAGTAGTCCCCAGGAAAGAGGGGCTTTCGATAAGAATTTCTCCTTCTTGGCGCCTTGATTAGGTGACCAAACCTCTCCTTGACGAGAACTTTCTAGACTTTGCCAATAATGTTATCTAATAATATTATTACGATAATATGAATTATTGCCGATAATGAAAAATCTTGTGTAATGACAATTATTGAAACAACAACAATATAAAATATCAATCTAGCAATTATTGAATCGATAAAATAAAATCTTTGAATAGTAATTCTTTTGTAACAATTATTGAATAGTGACTTCTTACGTAAGAATCAATAATTGGTGCAATACCTGAGTAATCTTCTTGTGTTTTAACCAAGAGTATTTCAACAAAGATAATACTTGATATGACTTCTGCCAGTTATTTATAAACAACTTATATTTGTCGTTTTCTTCATCCAATCGCTTTTTAGTTATGGGGCCCATAATAGGCTGTGCCGTAAATGCGAATATTCCCCGATAGCAAGAATATTCCACGACTAAACTAATATTCCCCGACTACAATGAATATTTTATAACCACCTGCTTATTTAAAATATTTGCGCATTTTACCCATAACTAACCACATTAATCAAATCAACCCTTACTATTTCAAAATGATAAATAGAGGAAATTAAATTTCATTTTTTAATAATTTGGGGTCTTACAACCTCCCCTCCTTATGAAATTTCGTCCTCGAAATTGACGTACGTACCTGGTATTTCGAAAAGATGAGAATACCTCGCTTTCATTTCTGTTTCCAACTCCCAGGTCATTTCCTCAATAGCATGGTTTCTCCACAAAACATTAACTTGTGGTATAACCTCGATACATAGGACATGTTCTTTCCTATCCAAGATCTTGTGGTACCTCCTCGTATGTTAAGTCTTGACTATCTAAATTCGGTTCTAACTCAATAGCGTGGTTCGGGTCGTCCACATATTTACGTAACATCGATACGTGAAAAACGTTATGAACACGGGTCATACTTGGCGGTAAAACGAGTCTATAGGCCACAGTTCCTATTCGATCGAGAATTTCAAATGGATTAATAAATCGAAGGTTTGAGCTTTCCTCACCTCATCGATTCTCGCTTTTAAAACAACAACTTCTTGCACCTCCTTCATCAAATTCATCAGCTCCGGTGTGTAGCTTGAACAGCTTTAACTTTATCGATTAAAGTCGATTATACTCGTATATCATCACTTGGATACCTAGAGTTTTCATCTCCATCTCTATTATTTGTAAATTATACGAAGTGAGTCTTTGACAATAATGTACTCGTACTTGTATACGATCTTCTACTCAACATGTCAGGTACCACGTTCGCTTTTCCAGGATGGCATGGTCAGAACATGTGTTGAAATGGGTCTCCTCTTGAGTTCTTCGAAGCTCTTCCCACATTCCTTGCTCCATTCGAATTTTGTATCTCTCACGAGTCAATTTGCGTTAATGGAATAGCGATTGAGAATATCCTTCAACGAATCTTCGATAATAACCAACTAAGCCTAGAAAGTCGCATATTTCGATTACTGAGCTTAGGTTGTTCTCAAGCTGTGACTCATATCCCAACCTTGGATAGCACGTTACAATGACACCTATCGGTTTACTATCGCATACGAATATGGTGTCCTCTACGGAGAGAGTCGGCAGCGGTGCATTCCACAAAGGAAGTCACCGGATAAAGGCTCGGTACCAAATTCTATAGTTGAATTTTTAACTCACGAAGTTCAATAGGAGCCATTCGATATGAGATTTTAGAAATGAGTTTTGTCTGGGTTCAAAGTCGATACAATATCGGGCTTTGGGAGTAAGCCAAGAAATTCTTGAAATACGTCGGGAAAAATCAATAACAACGGGAATATTATTCAAATCGGCGTGTCTTTATTCAAATCCATAATATGGACTAAAAAACTTGACATCCGTAATAAGCGAATGACTTCATGGCTTGATATGAAAATGTTTGACTACAATGGTTTGATTGCTTGAATTGAATAACGGAGTTGCTTAGGAATATGAAAACTAGCAACCTTAAAGTAATCAATTTGGCGTGATGAGTAGTTAACCTTAAAATCACATCAAAAGCAAATATCTCTATAGAAATAAGGTTAACGGTAATGTGATAGTGCCAACTGAATCAAGCAAGATTTCTAAACAACGGATGTAATGAAAGTTTCTCTAATGGAGTCTCCATAAATAAGTCAAAGTCTAATTTCTCCATAGTCAAGTTCAAACGTTGGTAAGCAAGAGAGATAAAAGAATGGGTAGAAAGAGGTATCTAGTAAAGGTATAAACATTGCAAGAATTTATAATTAACTAACCGTGCTAACCGTTCGGGTTCCTCGCGATTTTGACCGGTCACGACAAAGCGCTCTTCCAGGAATCATTGACTTTGACTTTTCGGGACATCCTTTTGAGTCACCATTCCATGGATTGGTTTCGATATCGTCATAATCTCGAAGCGATATGTCCTTCTTTTCCACAATTATAGCATACCTTAAAGCTGTTGCAGGCGGTTCAATGATATGTCCCTCTTTCCCGCATTTGTAACATCGACAGATGGTCTTTCTCCTCCCTTGGAAACCGGTTACTCTTGGCGCTAACGTCTTCACATGGTCGTTGTTGAATCTCCTCTTTTAAAATCTCCTCCCGACTCGCTTCTTCTATTTTCATGGCCACGATTACCACGGAGTGGTTCCGCCTTTGTCCGTATTCTTCTTTCTCCACTTTGGTTATCGTTATTCGATGATCGCTATCTTGATATGATGCTAGTTATGGTCCCTCGGTTGAGCGTACTCGTTATCTCGCTCTAACAATTTGAGCCCTATTGACAACATCTGAATAGAGAGAAAATTTATGAGAAATGAGATCTTGACGTATGTCGGAGTTTCAAACCTCTCGAAACACATCGCGTCATCGTTCGTCATTCTCCACCAAATGAGGTGCAAACACGGATAACTCTGCGAACTTCGCCGCCGTCTTTGGGACACCGTCATGTTATTACACTCCGATCTAATAAACTCCACTTCCTTCATATGACTGAATACTTTCGTGGAAGTACTTGTCATTGAACTATTTTGAAACGTCTCCCATGACATGCCGAAAGTGCAATTTGGATGGGTACGCTTCACGTGATTCCCACCAAGATGTCTGCCTCGTTCTGGAACATAAAAGTAGTGAATGGAACTTTATGTTCCTCCGTGCATCCCAAGACATCGAATATCTTGGTAATTTGTTTGACCCACGTCTCGCTTTAATCGGATCCGGCTTTCCCTGAATTCGGTGGTCCCAACTCTTTGAACTCGTGCATGGTGTGACCACCCGTGAATTGCTATCATTTCCTCCTGTATTTTGAACACGAAGTCTCCTCGTTCGATTTTGCATGAAGCGCAAAAAGCTTCTAAACACATCCCTCGTTCATCATCCGCCGGTGGTGTTGTTCATAGGAGGTACATTTGCCACTTTGTTGCACGTTCTCCTCGTTGGTAAGTCTGAGCATCTCCACGGTCTCATTTACTCCTTTGTTAATATTCTCATTCGACATTCTCAAATACTATCATAAAACAAGGGTTAATTAAGGAAATCAATATATCACATAATATCCCTATACACTGACCAACTAACAAATAAGCTTAGGTAGGACACACTAGCGAAGGATTTACTCGCTCTCCCCTCCTAGTTCTATTCCCGATCTCCTGGAGATCATATCCCTAAGCTCGATACTAACTGTGATGCCCCAAAATAGGTCCATTCCATCCAACCTATTCTGAGTCGCCAAATACATGGTACAGAAATAACTACAACTTTATTAATACATTTGTCGTGCAAAATACGACAACATATATACTATAAGTTTAAATACAATTATTGTCTTCTAGACAATATACATACCCAAATAAATCCTCATCACAATTATTTATACATTATTTTACAAAATGGTGAGGACTACTAAACAACTCTCTCTATAACCATCATTCCATACCCCGAGGCTGCATTTTTCGCTACATTTTCGCCTCTGAGAAGAAAAAATGGAACAAAAAGAAAAGGGTGAGCTCAACTAGCCTTAAGAAGAATATTATGACTAAGATAATATACAACAAATTATCGTTAGTCTCCAACAGGGAAAAATCTAATATAATACAATAGACAACCGGTTTTAAATCAACAAGCTGCAATGAAATAATAATTCATTAGAAGTGTTAAGTAGAGAATGCAAACTACTATCTTCTATATATGAATTTAAAAGTTCATCGTCGATATTTTATCCTGTAACATCAATCAATATATATCCGGAATCAAATATTCATCTTTGCACTACAAAGCCAAAGATATTCATCGATTGGTCGTATTCATCTAAACACTGCTCATCTTGTACTACGGGCCAAAGATATTGATAATATCATCATTTAGGGTGAGGATGATGAAAAATATTTTAAAGGAAACGAATCCAGTGAAACAAAAGAACAATTATTAAGGATTCATATTTTAAACAATCCAAGTTCAAAAATACTTCATAAGTAATCAGAGTGGAGTAAAATTCAAGAATGATCAAAACATAGATCCAATCAAAGATATGAATCATAACAGACAATCTTGAACACAGAAAAGAAAATATAATATTTTTGTGAATTGTGTCGTATTCGTGAATAGTGCCGTATACGTGAATAGTAACTCTGACACTAAAAGGTAGAAATTTCACAAAAAACATCTTCACGCTTCGTGAATAGTAACTCGTGAATAGTAACTCATGAATAGTAACTCGTGAATAGTAACTCATGAATAGTAACCCCGACATGAAAAAGTTCCAAATTTGATAAAAATTTCCAACCAATATTTCTAAGATAATGATATTGAAGAAATAATATCATTTTTGAATAAAATAACATCCCTTACCTCGAAGACAAGATTTCTCTAGTCAAAACAGGATATAGGCTATGACTTGAACTTGCACCGTATAGCAATACTCAAAGTATACTCAAAATACTCACAAGAATACGCTCGATAATATAGAGAGAGAAACTTTGATTTACGGTGTGATTTTCAATTCTAACCTAAGCACCTATTTATAGAAATTGCTTAGAACACCAAAAGCAGAAAATTTAATATAATATATTATAATTTTTCAACAACTTCATACGCACACTAACAATCTGAATTTAGCCTCCTAATCACATGTTAAATGAGTTTCAAAAATTAAAAAAAAATGTTTTTGTAATTAAAAATATTTTAAACTTCCAAAAACCAATTATTTCGGAACTTCAGAACTTCAATAATTCATAATAAATAGCCCTTTTATCAGAAAAATTCGAAACTCACGGCTTTCCACAGGAAATTCCATTATCTACAACTTTTCAGAAGGAAGTTTTTCCAAATTCCAAACAGAAATTAACCGAAATCCATAAACGGACGATTTTACAGGCTATAATCAAATTTCGGTCAATAATTGTGTCCACCAACACACAAAATATGTGTTAAACATTTAATGCCACAAAAATACTCTTCCTCCTCATATACTCATATATCCCACATTCATTATAAAAATATCACCGTTAATATATTATTAAAATAATATATTTAAATGAATTATTTTATCGGAAAAAAGATAAAATATTAATTTTCAACAATTGTCACATTAAAATATTCTCCATCTATATCTACATAAAATCAATATTTTCCTCATCATATAAATCAATAATTAATTATTCACAAATAATATTACAGAATCACAAGATCGCAACCGGTAGTTCCGGAAAGAGGGGCTTTCAATAAGAATTTCTCCTTCTTGGCGCAATGATTAGGTGACCAAACCTCTCCTTAGAGCAGAACTTTCTAGACATTGCCAATAATGTTATCTAATAATATTATTGAGGATAATATGAATTATTAGCCGATAATGAAAAAATCGTGTAATGACAATTATTGAAACAACAAAGAATATAAAATATCAATCTAGCAATTATTGAATCAATAAAATAAAATCTTTGAATAGTAATTCATCGTAACAATTATTGAATAGTGACTTCTTACGTAAGAATCAATAATTGGTGCAATACTGCAAGTGCTTCTTGTGTTTTAACCAATAGAGTATTTCAACAAGATAATTGTGAATAACTACGCCTGTTATTTATAAACAACTTATATTTGTCGTTTTCTTCATCCAATCGCTTCCAAGTTATGGGGCCCATAATAGATCTACTGCTGCGTCATCACGAATATTCCCAGACAATGAAGAATATTCCACGACCAAACTAATATTCCCTGACAACAATGAATATTTTATAACCACCGCTTATTTAAAATATTTAGCATTTTACCCATAACTAACCACATTAATCAAATCAACCCTTACTATTTCAAAATGATAAATAGAGGAAATTAAATTTTATTTATTAATAATTTGGGGTCTTACACTTCTACTAAGGTAAGGGATGTTATTTATTTCTTATTCGTAACGTATATTATTTTGTTCAATATTCGTATGAAATAATATTTTCTTCCATACAATGTAGTATGTAAGTAATATTATTTCGTTTCGTATCCCTAATTCTACACTCATTTTGTTGAAGATAATTTTGTCATTTTCGAAATACGACAATACTTTCGTTGTGGGGTCCACCAATGATTGTGCAGTCGTACGAATATTCCCTGTTAAAACGAATATTCCCCGACCAATCGAATATTATATAACCACTTGGTTACTTTGCAAAATTTGTAAATATTACCCACAACTATAACATTATATCAAATCCACACCATAATATTCAAAAATATATTTCGAGAAAAAAATAATCTTTATTCATAAAAGTTGGGGTCTTACAACCTCCCCTTCTTATGAAATTTTATCCTCGAAATTAGGGTGGGTACATGGTATGTCAAAGTGGTGAGGATACCTTGATTTCATTTCAGATTCTAACTCCGAGGTCATTTCCTCAACATCGTGGTTTCTCCACAAAACTTTGACTTGAGGTATAACCTTGGAGCGTAGAATATTATCCTTCTTATCCAAGATTTTTATAGGTACATCTTCAAACATTAAATCTTCCTCTATCTAGTCCGGTTCTAATTTAGTAATGTGGTTCGGGTCTTTCACGTATTTACGTAACATAGATATGTGAAAAATATTATGAACACGAGACATACTTGGCGGTAAGGCGAGTCTATAGGCACAGTTTTTACTCGATCGAGGATTAAAAATGGGCCAATGAATCTAGGATTGAGCTTTCTTCTCTTTCCAAATCTCGTAACTTCTTTCCATGGACCAACACGTAACAACACATGATCTCCAATATTGAATTCCACGTCTTTTCGATGAAGATCAGCATAACTCTTTTGTCAATCTTGTGAGATTTTTATACGTTGTCGGATCATTTGAATCTTTTCCGTAGTCATACGTATCAACTCCGGTCCCAACAATGTTGCTTCACCCACCTCATCCCATCATACTGGAGAACGACACTTTCTTCCATACAACGCCTCAAATGGAACCATGCCAATACTTGCTTGATAACTGTTGTTGTAAGAAAACTCCACCAATTGTAAGAACTTGTCCCAACTTCCTTTGAAGTCAAGGACACAGAGTCTTAATAAATCTTCAAGAGTTTGAATAGTCCTCTCCAACTACCCGTCCGTTTGAGGATGATATGTCGAACTAAATCGTAAATTTGTGCCCATAGCTTTTCGCAAACTAACCCAAAATCGTGAAGTGAATCTTGGGCCTCGATCAGAAACTATGGATACTGGCATACCATGCAATCTTACAATCTCGTTTACGTATATACGAGCAAGACGTTCAAGTGTATAAGTTTCTCGTATCGGTAAGAAATGAGCAGACTTGGTCAATCTATCAACAATGACCTAAATTATATTTATGCCTTGAGAACCTTGGGAAGACCAGTAACGAAATCCATGATAATGTGTTCCCACTTCCATTCTGGAATTTTAAGTGGTTGCCATGAACCTTTTGGCACTTGATGCTCCGCCTTGACTCGTTGACAAGCTAGACACCTTGAGATAAACCCCGCTATCTCTCTATTTATATTGCTCCACCAAAATGTATGTCAAAGATAACGATACATTTTGATACTTCTTGGAGGGATTGCAAACGGTGTGTTGTGCGCCTCCATCATAATTTTATACTTCAAGTCAGAATCGTTAGGAACACAAAATCTGGAGTTGACTCAAAGTATTACTTCTTCATCGATTCTTGCTTCTGGAATAGCACCATCTTGCACTTTCTTCCTCATACACATCAACTCCAGGTCAGTAGCCTGAGCAACTTTAACTTTATCGATTAAAGTCAGTTCTACTCGTATATTCACCATCATCACATGGGTCCCTGGAGTCTTTAACTCTATCTCCATCCTTTGTAAGTCATACAAGATGGGCCTTTGCGTTGACAATATCGCATTCGTACCCGCATATGATCTTCTACTCAGTGCGTCAGCTACTACGTTCACTTTTCCAATATGGTATTGAATGGTATGATTGTAATCTTTCAATAGCTCAAGCCATCGTCGTTGCCGCATGTTAAGTTCCTTTTGAGTAAAGAAATATTTGAGGTTTTTATGATCTGTATAGATCTCCACCTTCTCTCCATACAGGTAATGCCTCCAACTCTTAAGCACAAAAACGACAGCTGCCAACTCTAGATCATGAGTAGGACAATTCCTCTTATATTCTTTGAGTTTTCGTGAGGCATAGGCTATAACTTTCCCATGTTGCATGAGAACACATCCTAAACCTTTGCCTGCAGCATCGTTGTAGATAACAAATCCATCCGAGCCAGATGGTACTGTCAGAACAGGTGCTAAAATGAGTCTCTTCTTGAGTTCTTGGAAAATCTTTTCGCATTCCTCGCTCCATACGGATTTTGTATCTTTATGAGTCAGCTAAGTTAATGGAGTAATGATTCGAGAAAATCCTTCCACGAACCTCCGATAATAACCAGCTATGCCCAAAATGCTACGTACTTTGGTCACTGACTTATGTTGCTCCCAGCTTTAAATTGCTTCAATCTTTGCTAGGTCAACAGATATTCCATGATTTGATATCACATGCCCAACCAATGCTACTTCCTCAAGCCAAAACTCGCATTTCTTCAACTTGGCATATAACTTATTTTCACCAAGGTTTTGGAGTATCAGCCTCAAGTGTTGCTCATGATCTTCACGGCTTTTGGAGTAAATAAGGATGTCATCAATAAAGACAACCACAAAGTGACCCAAATATTCCTTAAATACTCGGTTCATCATATCCATAAAGGCAGCAGGAGCAATAGTCAATCCAAACGATATGACTAGGAATTCGTAATGCCCGTATTGAGTTCTGAAATTAGTCTTTAGAATGTCATCAGTTTTAATCTTTAATTGATGATATCCGGAACGAAGATCGATCTTTAAACAGAATTTGGCGCCTTGAAACTGGTTAAATAGATCATCAATACGAGGTAACGGGTACCTACTCTCGATAATCAATACAAAGTCGCATACTTCCATCTCTCTTCTTCATAAATAGAACAGGAGCACCCCAAAGAGATGTACTAGGACGAATGAAACCGATGTCTAACAATTCCTATAGTAGGGTTTTTAACTCTTGAAGTTCAATAGGAGCCATTCGATATGTGGCTTTGGAAATGGGTTTTGTACCGGATTCATGGTCGATACAAAATTCAATTTCACGCTCTGGGGGTAGGCCAGGAAGTTCTTTAGGAAATACGTCAGGAAATTTATTAACAATAGAAATATCATTCAAATCTGAAGTATTTTTATTTAAATCCGTGACATGGGATAAGAAAGCTTGACATCCGTTTTTCAATAAATGAATAGCTTTATGGCTTGATATGACAGTGATTGACTTTAGTGGTTTGGTTGCTTGAATTCGCATAATAGGTTTGTTAGGAATATGAAAGCTAACAACCTTACGAAAAAAAAATTGATTTTAGCATGATGAGTAGTTAACCAATCAATCCCTAAAATCATATCAAATACAAGTATTTTCAAAGAGATAAGATCGACAGGTAATGTGCGGTTACCGATTTGAATCAAAAAAGACTTATAAACGGTGGATGTAATGAAGGTTTCTCCCAACGGAGTTTCAACAGATAAGTCAAAGTCTAATTTCTCCGTAGTCAAATTTAAACGTTGAGCACAAGTAGGAGAAATAAAAGAATGGGTAGAACCGGTATCAAATAAGGTATATACTTCGCTAGAGTTTATGATTAGCTTACCCGTGATCACCTCGTTCGGATTCCTCGCTTTTTGGGAGGTTACAACAAACGTTCTCCCTTGAACTACCGATTTTATCTTGTTTGGGATGGCCTTTGATGCCTCCATCCCAGCTAGACTTGACTTTGGTTCACAACAAAATCGGGCTAGATGACCTTCCCTTCCACAATTGTAACATGCTTTGGACTGCTGCGTATAGTTTTGACTGATGTGTCCCTCCCCTCCACATTTGTAACATACGACCAGCGGTCGTTCTCCTTCCTTAACAACAGGTGCTGGTGCTGACGTCCTTCCATCATTATTAAATCTCCTCTTCTTGAAATTCCCACTTTTAATGTCTTGGCCATGATTACCACCGAAGTGGTTACCATTTCTGGCATGTTGACTTCCACCACGTTTGTTGTCACCGCTTTGATGACTGCTACCACTGGTATTATCATTTTGTCGGCTGCTCTCTCTTGGTTGGGTTGACTCGTTATCGCACTCCAATAACTGAGGTATATTTACAACATCTGAATACAAACACAGTTTGTGAGAAATTAGGTATTGATGTATCTTAGGTTTCAAACCTCTTAGAAACATTCGCGTCATTCTCTCCTCATTATCAACTAAGTGGGACGCAAACTGGGACAAGTCAGCAAACTTAGCTTCGTACTGTGACACGGTCATATTATTTTGCTCCAGCTTGATAAACTCTACCTCCTTCATGTGACGAATACTTTCAGGAAAGTACTTGTCGTTGATCAGTTCTTGGAATTTCTCCCAAGACATCTTTAGTGCGGCAGGTTGAGTACGCTTTACAGATTCCCACAAGTAATCTGCCTCTCCTCGCAACATGAAGGTGGCAAAGAGAACCTGTTGCTCCTCGGAGCATCCCAAGACATCAAATATCTTGGTGATCTGCTTTATCCACGTCTTTTCCTTAAGTGGTTTTGCTCTCCAATAAACTCTGGTGGTCCCAGCTCCTTGAACTGTTTAGCGGTGACCAACCGAGAGTAGCCAATGATTCCACCTGCATTTTGAACAGGAGCCGCTCTCGCCTGATGTTGCATAAATTGCATAAAGCCTCTAAACATCCCATTGTTCATCTTTTGATCGGTGTTATTGTTTACCTGAGGATTATTGTCTTCCTGTTGCACATTATCCTGGGGATTGATCGTTGGTGACTCAATGGTCTCATGTGCTTCATTGATTATCTCAACATTTTTGGATGCCATTTGCAAATACTGCCACAAAACAAGGGTTAATTGACATGTCACATATTATCCTTATACTCTGACCGACCAAATAAATACCAAATAAACTTAGGCAGGTTATACTAGCGAAGGAATTCCCCGTCTCTCCCCACCTAGTTCTTGTCTCACATCTCAGCCATGGATCATATCCCTAAACTTTGATACTAACTGTGACGCCCCCAAAATAGGTATACATCACCCATTCTGAGTCGCCAAATATATAGTACATAAATCAAATACAAACTTCTTTTATACAATACGACAACATCTTAGCTTAGATTTTTTACACAAATATTGTCTCAAAGACAGTATTCAAACTCAAATGAAGTCCTCATTACATTTATTATCACACTATTTCATAAAATAGTGAGGACTACTATAGCCACCATCTCGGACCGTCATTCTGTTCCCCGACTAGTCCCAGCTACGTTCTCATTTCTTGAAGAGAACAATGAAAGCAAAATGGTGAGCTCAACTAGCCCAGTAAGAAATATTATGACTAAGATAATGCAGAATAAATTATCGTTAACCTTCAAAAATGTTAAACTGATAAAATACAATAAACATCAAGTTTAACTACAGCGGAACAAGCAATCCATTAGAAGAGTCAAGTAGAGCATGATATCTTCTATCTTCTATGATTTAAAAAGTATATCATCACTTTTATCGCTGAGACTGAGCTTAATAAATAAACCACATCATCGAAACATCCCTGCACTATGGGCCATAGATATTCATGTAATCATCAATTGTCATGATTATCTAATAATAATCTGGTCATAATCATACCAACAATCATCCATCAATGCACTACAGTGCCAATGAGGATTTTTTACCACATCATTTGTAACATTACGATTCATGATTATCTAGAATAATCACTGGTCATAATCATACCAATCAATAGTACATCTATGCACGTAAGCCACATATGACTTTTATTACAATATAAGCATGATGATGATGACAATGATATAAGAATTCAATTAAAAGAAAGCAAATGATAAATTTTTAAAGATTTATAACTTAATTTATCCAGATTTCAATAATGTCCAAATTGTCAACATGATACTGCTTTGTGGAGTAAAATTCAAGAATAATATTGTATCAAATATGATTTGGACAGCAAAGAAATCAATTTTTGTCATGAATAATTCCCCAGGTCAATAGTACCCCGTGAATAGTACTTCGGGAATAGTATTCTGTGAATAGTACTTTATGAATAGTACTCGTGAATAGTACTTTATGAATAGTACTTTGTGAATAGTACCCTGTGAATAGTACTTTGTGAATAGTATAAAATAAATGAATAGTACTCATAGAGAGTACTCCGGCATGAAAAGCTTAAAATTTAACAAGAATGTGCTTAAAATATCCTTGTGATACGATACTAGATGAAGCGCAAATTTCAAGGATATTCCACTAATTTCACAGAGTATATAAGCAATACTTTAACAAAATGAGGGTATAATTAGGAATACGAGACGAAATAATATTACTTACATACTACAGAGTATGGAAGAAATATTATTCCTTATGAATACTGAAAAAATAATATCCCTTACCACAGAAGAAGACTGGATACTGGAATAGTGAAGTAACAGACTTCTCTTCTTCTTTCTCTTTATAGCTTCTCTCTCTATAGCTTCTCTCTCTATATTTGCTCTTGTGAGTCTTAATGAATTGGTGAGAATGAAAGAAGAATGAGCTTCTATTTATAGGAAAATATAGTTTCGATAATTGCACGTTTTGGGGTTCGAAAAATTACAGTATAATACCTTCATCTTTTTCTTCATTTTTAATTTAGTCCTGCAAGTATTATCAAACTTGCACCACCTCCCCTAATAGTGCATCATGTGAATCAATAGTACATCATGTGAATCAATAGTTCTATACATGTGAAAAAAATAATTACAGTATAGTAACTTCATCTATACCTCCATTTTAAATTTAGTCATGCAAGTATATTATCAATCTTGCACCACCTCCCCTAATAGTACATGCATGTGAATCAATAGTTATAAGCATGTGAATTAATAGCAATTAATTGTTCAATATAACCTCCAGACATCAATTATTATCGAAATAGATGTCGATTTCCATTAACACTAATAATCCCAACACAATGAAAATATCAATTTCATCTTTAATTAATACGAACTTTTTCATCATTAATATTATAACTCACAATATTTTACAACCAGATCATTTCCAAGAAAGAGGGGGCTTTCCGATAAGGATTTCTCCTTATTGTGCGCAATTAGGTGACCAAACCTCTCCTTTACAAAATATTCTAGACATAGTCAATATTGCAAATAATAATATGAATAACTTTGTCATCTCAATTATTGATTTAATAATATAAAATATTATGCAGATGATATCGTGATAATAATTGAATCAATAATATTAGAGATATTATGCAGCAATTATTGTAGCAATAATTGAATATAACTAAGTGACTTCTCACGTAAGCATCAATAATCAATATCGTGTGCTACTATGCAACCACGCGTATTACTGTACTTTTACCACCGGGTAGTTCAATAGTTTAACGGTAAAACTTTGCCGTTATTTTTATAAAAAGATAATTATGTCCTTTTCTAAATACGCATAATACTTTCGTTGTGGGGTCACATTAATGATTGTGTAAATAAATTTAATATTCCCCTGTTAAAACGAATATTCTCCGATCAATCAAATATTATATAACCACTTGCTTACTTTGCAAAATTTTTAAATATTATCCACAACTATAACATTATATCAAATCCACACCATAATATTCAAAAATATATTTCAAGAAAAATTAATCTTTATTCATAAAAGTTGGGGTCTTACATATTTGTTGTAAATGTTGCTTATTATATGGACCCCCACTTACTCATTTTTCAAAAAAATCGGTAGAGTGTGTGTGTGTGTGTGTATATATATATATATATATATATATATATATATATATATATATGGGAAATGATCCACAAAATACGTTAGCTAGAGGGATTTGTTTTAACTAATGCTCATCCGGTAGTCAAAATTAGAGTGAATGGTCGAGATGAGGGCTCAGCCGCTACTCCCTCTAAAGTGGCCAACCAAAATTTTTTTTGTTGCTACTCCCTCAGAGGCCGGTCACCAAAAGCAATGTGTTTTTTGACCGTCAGAGAGGAGTGACAACACAAAAAATTTGACTTAATTACATTATCCCGATTATCCTCATACATATAAAATAAAATAATAAAAATATAAGTATAATGAGTAATTATCCTTATACTTATTAATAAAATAAGTATGTCTAAGGATAATTAATAATTATCGTTTTATAATTTTAATTATAAATAGGAAATAGTGATTGAATTTATATTATATTCCTACTCAAATATATAAACTCAATCATTATTTCTATTTATAATTAAAATCATAAGACGATAATCGATAATTATTCTTATACATACTTATTTTGTTAATAAGTATAAGGATAAGTATAAAGATAATTACGTATTATCCTTATAATTTTTATTATTTTATTTTATTGATAAATAAGTAATATGCATAAGGATAATACATTAATAAGTATAAGGATGAGTATAAAGATAATTACGGATTATCTATATAAGTATCCTTATATTTTTTATTATTTTATTTTACTGATTAATATGAAGATAATCAGGATAATATAATTAAGCCAAATTTTTTTTGTTGGCCGCTAAAGGGAGTAGCGGCCAACAAAAAAAATTTCGCTGGCCGCTAGAGAAAGTAGCGGCTGGGCCCTAATCTCCGCCATTCACTCTAATTTTGGACTGCTGGATGAGCGTTAGTTGAAACAATCCCTCTGGCTAACGTATTCTGTGGATCATTTCCCTATATATATATATATATATATGTAATGTGTTGTGAAGGTGAAGTGTTGTGAGAGTGAAATATTGCGAAAGTGAAATGTTTGTGAAAGTGAAAGGTGTGTGTGTCGTGTGGGTGAGTGTGTGTGTGTGGTGGTGGAGGAAAAGTGGGGGTGGTGGGTGAAGTGATAGTGATATATATATATATATATATATATATATATATATATATTATAAGTTGTTTGAATATTGAGGTATTAAGTTGAAAAAATGGGCGTCTTATTTTTATTTTCTTCTGTCCGTGAAGTTTCATCTGAAATCCTACTCATGTACGTCCATGATTTTATTCAAATAGTATCCTTTCCATTCTCCTATAAATAGGATACTTAGTTTAGAATTGAAAATCACACCAGAATCAGAGAATCCTTCTTCTATAATATTGAGTATATTTCTTTCGAGTTTTAGGAAGGTTTGAGCGTAGAAAACAATATAAGTTTTCTTCAAGAATATCCCCGCTATACCAGTTGGAATACTCTTCTTTTTAAGGTAAGGGAAATTATTTTTGTTCAGTATTCGTAAGAAATAATTTTTTCTTCCATACTCTGTAGTATGTAAGTAATATTATTTCGTTGCAGATTTCGAATTCTACACTCGTTTTGTTAAGTTTTTGGCTTCTATACATCATGAAGTTAGTAGAATATCCTTGAAATTTGCGCTTCATCCAGTATCTTTTCATAGAAATATTATTTTGAGCATTCTTGGTAATTTTTAATCTTTTCATGTCGGAGTATTATTCACGGGGTACTATTCACGAAGTACTATTCATGGGGTACTATTCACTCATTTAATATTCACCCGGGGTACTATTCATAACAAAAATTGATTTCATTTCGGTCCAAATCATTTTTGATACAATATTATTCTTGAATGTTACTCCACAAAGCAGTATCATGTTGACAATTTGGACAATATTGAGTTATGGATAAATTAAATTATAAATTTTTAAAAATTTATCCTTTACTTTCTTTCAATTAAATTATTATATCATTGTCATCATCCTCATGCTTATATTGTACTGAAAGTCATCTTTGGCCATAGTGCATAGATGGACTGTGGATTGGTATGATTATGAACAAGGATCATTCGCTATAATCATTACCCATAATGTTACAAATGATGTGGTAAAAGTCCGCATTGACCCGTAGTGCATTGATGGACAGTTGTTGGTATGATCATGACCATTGATGATTAAACGAATATCCTTGGCCCATAGTGCATGGATAATTCGTAGACGTGATACTAATGAATATCCTTGGCCCGTAGTGCAGGGATGATTCGATGATGTGGATTATTTATTAAGCTGAGTCTCAGCGATAAAATTGATGATAATTTTTTTTAATCCATAGAAGATAGTAGATATTATGCTCTACTTGACTCTTCTAATGGTTGCTTGTTCCGCTATAGTTAAACTTGATGTTTATTATATTTTATCAGTTTAACACTGTTGAAGGCTAACGATAATTTATTATGTATTATTTTAGTCATAATATTTCTTACTGGGCTAGTTGAGCTCACCTTTTTTCTTTCATTGTTCTTTTTAGGAAATGAGAACGTAGCCGGGACTAGTCGGGGAATGGAGTGATGGTCCGAGATGGTTGTTTTAGTAGTCCTCGCTATTTAGTGTGATAATAAATGTAATGAGGATTGAATTTGAGTTTTGATATTGTTTATTAGACAATATTCGTGTAAACACAGCTATATTTTGTCGTATTTTACACGACAGTTGTATTATTTGAATTTGTATTTGAATTTTGTACCATGTATTTGGCGACTCAGATTGAGCGATGTATACCTATTTTGGGGGCGTCACAAAGATCGTATGCAGTTACGAGTGCGACGTTGTTATAACAAAGACCCATTTTGTATAACGTACAAATAATGGAGACAGAGTTAAAGACTCTAAGAACCTATGTGAAGATAGCGAATATACGATTAGAATCGACTTTAATCGATAAAGTTAAAGCCGCTCAAGCTACACACCCGGAGCTGATGAATGTGAAGAAGAAGGTGCAAGAAAGCGTTATTCTAGAAGCAAGAATCGACGAAGAGAGGAAATCTCAACACTCGATTTTATTGGTCTATTTGAAAACCTCGATCGAGTAGAAACTATAGCATATAAACTTGCTTTACCGCCAAGTATGTCGCGTGATCATAACGTTTTTCACGTATCGATGTTACGTAAATATATGGACGACCTGAACCACATTATTGAATTAGAACTAGACGAGATAGCAAAAGATTTAACATATGAGGTGATACTCTTATATAAGAAGGATCATATTTTACGCTCAAAGGTTATACCTCAAGAGTTAGAATCTGACGAGGTATACTCACCTCTTCGACATACCAGGTACGTACGTAAATTTCGAGGACAAAATTTCATAAGGAGGGGAGATTGTAAGACCCCGAATTTTATGAAATAAAAGTATTCAATTGTCTTATGATTATTATTTTATTTAGTAAATGGTTAAATTGATAAAAGGTTAAAGTTAAGGGTGATATGTGAAAATTTTGCAAAGTAAACAAGTTGTCATAAAATATTCGTTTGGTCGGGGAATATTCTTTTTTTCCGGAAATATCCGTACGATGACACAATTATTAGTGGACCCCACAATGAAATAATTGTCGGAGTTAGAAAACGACAGAAATATCTTTTTATAAAATTAACGGTGAAAGTTTTACCGTTAAACTGTTGAAATACCCGGTGGTAAAAGTACAGTAATACCCGTGGTTGCATAGTAGCACACGATATTGTACAATATCTTTGATTATTGATGTTTACGTGAGAAATCACTCTGTTTTATTCAATTATTGCCATAATAATTGCTGCATAGTATCTCTCATATTATTGATTTAATTATTGTCACAATATCATTTGCACAATATTTTATATTATTAAATCAATAATTGAGACGACAAAGTTACTTATATTATTATTTGCATTATTGATGATGTCTAGAAAGTTCTATCGAGGAAAGGGGTTTGGTCACCTATTTGCGTGCCAATAGGGAGAAATCATTATCAGAAAGCCCCCTCTTTCCTGTGAATGATCTGGTTGTTAAATATTGTGCGTTATAATATTAATGATGAATAAGTTCATGTTGATTAAAGATGAAATTGTTGATAACAATATTTCCATTGTGTTGTGATTATTAGTGTTAGTTGAAATCGACATTTATTTCGATAATAATTGATTTATGGATGTTAAATTGACCAAACGGGCAATTAATCGGATAAATGAGCAATTAATTGCTATTGGTTCACATGCAAATTACTGTTGGTTCACATGTATGTACTATTAGGGGAGGTGGTGAAAGATTGATAATACTTGCATGGCTAAATTAAAAATAGAAGTATAGATGAAGGTACTATACTATAATAATTCGAGCCCCTAAACGTGCAATTATTGAAACTATGTTTTTCTATAAATAGAAGCTCATTCTTCTTTCATTCTCACCAATTCACTAAGACTCACAAGAGCAATTATAGAGAGAGAAGCTATAAAGAGAAAGAAGAATAGTATTTTATTACTTCACTATTATAGTATCCAGCTTTCTACTAAGGTAAGGGATGTTATTTATTTCTTATTCCTAACGTATATTATTTTGTTCAATATTCGTATGAAATAATATTTTCTTCCATACTATATAGTATGTAAGTAATATTATTTCGTTTCGTATCCCTAATTCTACACTCATTTTGTTGAAGTATTGCTTCTATACTCTGTGAAAATAGTAGAATATCATTGAAATTTGTGCTTCATCTAGTATCGTTTCACAAGGATATTTTTTTGAACATTCTTGTTAAATTTTAAGCTTTTTCATGCCGGAGTACTATTCATTTATACGGCACTATTCATACGTACGACACTATTCATGAAGTACTATTCATAGGTACTATTCATGAAGTACTATTCATGGGTACTATTTATAAAGTACTATTCACGAAGTACTACTATTCATAAAGTACTATTCATAGGTACTATTCACAAAGTACTATTCATGGGGTACTATTCTCAAAGTACTATTCAAGGGATACTATTTACTCGGGGTACTATTTATGACAAAAATTGATTTCTTTTCTGTCCAAATCATTTTTAATACAACATTATTCTTGAATTTTACTCCACAAAGCAGTATCATGTTGATAATCTAGACATTATTGAGTTCTGGATAAATTAAATTATAAATCTTTAAAAATTTATCCTTTGTTTTCTTTCAATTAAATTCTTATATCATTGTCATCATCCTCATGCTTATATTGTGTTGAAAGTCATCTTTGGCCGTAGTGCATAAATGGACTGTTGACTGGTATGATTATGACAAGGGATCATTCGGTATAATCATGACCCGTAATGTTAAAAATGATGTGGTAAAAGTCCTCATTAGCCCATAGTGCATTGATGGACAGTTGTTGGTATGATTATGATCAGGGATTATTCGGTATGATCATGACCATTGGTGAAAACACGAATATCCTTGGCCTGTAGTGCATGGATAATTTGTGGTTGTGATACTAATGAATATCCTTGGCCCGTAGTGTATGGATAATTCAGTGATGTGGATTATTTATTAAGCTAAGTCTCGGCGATAAAATTGATGATAAACTTTTAAATCATAGAAGATAGTAGATATCAGGCTCTACCTGAGTATTCTAATGGATTTCTATTTCCACTGCAGTTGTTGATCTAAAACTTGTTGTCTATTGTATTTTATCAGTTGTTATACTGTTGAAGGCTAACGATAATTTATTCTGCATTATCTTAGTCATAATATTCTTTACCGGGCTAGTTGAGCTCACCCTTTTCTTTCACTGTTCTCTTCAGGAAATGAGAATATAGCTGAGACTAGTCGGGGAATGGAGTGACGGGCCGAGATGGTTGCCATAGTAGTCCTCACTATTCTATAAAATAGTGTGATAATAAATGTAATGAGGATTGAATTTGAGTTTGGATATTTTCTAGGGGACAATATTTGTATTAAAACTAATAGCTTATGTTTTGTCGTATTCTACACGACACTTAACAGTTGTATAAATTAAATTTGTATTTGGATTATGTACCATGTATTTAGAGACTTAGAATTGGTGATGTATACCTATTTTGGTGGCGTCATACCATAACTCTATTATTGAACAAATTTTGTTATAACGTGTACAAGTTGGTTTAATTTTCTCTGTGGGACCATAAATTCCACTACCATTATTTTATGCAGCTCATTTGGTTATTTTGTCAAAACGTGTGTGCTAATTGTTTCCTCAATTTTCAGTATAAATAGGTTGTCCGGTTGAGCAACTAAACACACACCATCACTACACTAAAAATATAAAATTCTTTTACTACAATATTATGAGTATAATATTGTGAGTATTTCTGTTGAGTGTAAGGTTACTCCAAGTGTAGATAAGAAATGCAAGCATTGTTTAAGTTAATCAATTTCACAGAAAGCAGAATCAAGTCACTTGTTAAGGTAAGGGGTATCATTTTTTTTTTATGGTAAGGGATATCGTTTTCTTTAATACTTCATATTTTGGTAAGATATTATTATTCTTTTCTCCATCTTATCATTAAATGGTGAAAATTCCGGAAGTGATTAGAATATCCTTAATAGTTTATGCTTCATCTAATATCTTGACATGGATCTTTCTATTCAGTCTTAAGTTATTATTTTTGAGTCAGGAACGACAAAACTAATGAAATACCCATTATAGTTGGCATGTTTAATGATTACACCATTGAACTTTTAATTTTTCAAATTACCCCACTAAACTAATTATTATTTTGAAAATTTGTCATTCTGTTAAAAAATAAATATAAACAGACGTTAATTTTTTATCTACATAAATAATGAATTAGTCAACATGTAGTTAGCACATTTTACTGATTACACCATTGAACATTTAATTTTTAAATTACCACATTAAACTAAATAAAATTGATTATTTTAAATATTTTTAAAAGCAATTATTATTTTCAAGTAAAAAATATTAGAATTTTTTTTTCTTCATGAAATGAGTAAAGTTTCATAAAATATAGATTCAAAAAAATTAAGGTGATTTTAAATTAAATTAATGTCTACTTAACTTTTTAATAGAATGACCCATTCTTAATATTAGAAATTTGAAAAATAAAAATAAAAAAACAAGTAAAAGATAAATAAAAAATTGATTCAATTTTTTAAAAATAAATTAATAAGTTTTATAAATAAATCTTATTTTCGTAAGAAAAAAATTGTAAATTTTTTCATAGTTTAAAAAATGAGTAAAATTTTATAAAATATCGATTCAAAAATTAAAATTTATTTTTAAAAGGAAAAATAGAAATTTTTAATTTTTTTAAAATCAATATGGTTTCATAAAACTTTAATTTTTTGAATCTATATTTTATGAAACTTTACTCATTTTATGGAAAAACTAAAGTTTCTAATATTTTTTCTTGAAAATAATTATTATTTTTAAAATTATATAAAATAATTATTTTTTAATTAGTTTAATGGGGTAATTTGAATAATTAAAAGTGTTAGTTCCTAGTAGGCACAAGTTATCTAGAAGGGGGTGTGGTTGAATAGATATTTGAAAATCTTTCCTTTTTAAACTTGTTCTTAGATAATGATTAAAACTTAGGGGAATTAGTATTTGTTTTAATCTTCTTTACCAAGCAATGGAGCTATGAGCGAGTAAGGAAGTTATAGCAGATATATCATGAATGTAAACGACACAGTTATTTTTAAGTGGTTTAGAGCACTCAAAGCTCCTAGTTCACTCTTCTACTCAACGAGTAGAATATCCACTAAGGATGTCTTTTACAATCTTTTGAATCACACAGATTCTGTAAGACCCCAACTTTTTGAATAAAGATTAAATTTTCTCGAAATATATTTTTGAATATTATGGTGTGGATTTGATATAATGTTATACTTGTGGGTAATATTTACAAATTTTGCAAAGTACGCAAGTTGTTATATAATATTCGATTGGTGGGGAATATTCGTTTTAACGAGGGAATATTAAATACAATGGCACAATCATTGGTGGACCCCCATGGCGGAATTATTGTCGGATTGAGAAAACGACAAAAATACTTTATGAAAATAACGGCGGAAGTTTTACCGTTAACTGTTGAACTACCCGTTGTAGTAAAAGTACAGTAATACGCGTGGTTGCATAGTAGCACACGGTATTGATTATTGATGCTTACGTGAGAAGTCACTCAGTTATACTCAATTATTGCTACATTAATTGCTGCATCATATCTCTCATATTATTGATTCGATTATTGTCATAGTATCATCTGCATAATATGTTATTTTATTAAATCAATAATTGAGATGGCAAAGTTATTCATATTATTAAATTGCAATATTTACAATGTCTAGAAGTTACATCGAGGAGAGGTTTGGTCACCTAATTGCGGCATGATAGGAGAAATTCTTATTGGAAAGCCCCTCTTTCACTGGGGAGCGACACGGTTGATAAATATTGTGAGTTATAATATTAATGATGAATGTTATTAAAATTGAAGTTGTGTTCGGAGTTGAATTTGGAGACGCGGACGTGATATTTGAGTCCGGAACGATGAAATTAGTAAAAATAGTCTATAAACAAAAAATTTTCTGGAATTCACTATTTGGTCTAAAAGTCAATAGTTGACTTTTTTGGGAAAAGTCAAACTTCGAAATTTCAAAATTTATATTTTTGATAACATTGGTTTCATTGTGTTGGAATTATTTGTGTTAGTGAAAATTGACAATTATTTCGATAATAATTGATGTTTGGAGGTTATATTGACCAATCCGGTATTTAACCGGATAAATGAGCAATTGATTGCTATTATTTCACATGATTATAACTATTTGTTCACATGTGTATACTATTGTTTCACATTCTAGTTACTATTAGGGGAGTTGGTGCAAAATTGATAATACTTGCATGACTAAGTTAAAAATGGAGGTATAGATGGAGGTACTATACTGTAATTCGTATTTTCACATATCTAGAACTATTGATTCACATAATTTACTATTGAATCACATTATTTACTATCATGGGAGGTGGTGAAAGTTTGATAATACTTCCATGACTAAATTAAAAATAAAGGAAAAGTTGGAGGTATTGTACTATAATTTTTCGAGCCCCAAAACGTGCAATTATCGAAACTATATTTTTCTATAAATAGAAGCTCATTCTTCCTTCATTTCTCACCAATTCACAAAAAGCTTTAGAAGCGATTATTATAGAGAGAAATTATAAAAGAAGAAGAAGAAGCTGCTACCTCACTATTCCAGTATCCAGTTTTTCTAAGGTAGGGAGTATTATTTCTTTCTTATCCATGAAGAGAACTTATGTTGTTCCATTCTTTATCATTCTGTTGGAACATCCATGCATGCGAATTCTATCTTGGGACTGGTTCGATCTTTATTATTACATTGGAATATCCTTCATTGGAATTTTTGGCGGACCGATTCCGTCTTTATTATTACTGTTGGAATATCACATGCATGCGTTTTGTATGGACGATTAAAATCTTTATTATTTTGTTGGAATATCACATGCATGCGTTTTCGTTTGGGACATGATTTTATTATTTATTATTACATTGGAATAACTTTTGCGTATGCGGTCTATCGCATGCCTGGTGATTTCTTTTGTTATTCCATTCCTTATTATACTCAGTTGGTTAAAGTTTTGACTTCTATACTCCATGAATTTAGTGGAATATCCTTGATATTTGCGCTTCATCCAGTATCTTTTGATGGAAATATTCTTCTGAGCCTTCTTGAATTTTACTCTACAAAGCAGTATCATGTTGATAATTTGGACGTTATTTGTTCTTGGATAAAATAATTCTTGAACTTGTTTTATTGAATTCTTATATCATTGTCATCATCCTCATGTTTATATTTTGTTGAAAGTCATACATGGCCTATAGTGCATAGATGGACTTGGTATGATTATGACCGAGGGATTATTGATTGTAATCATGACCGTAATGTTACAAATGATGTGGTAAAAGTTCTCATTGGCCCGTAGTGCATTGATGGACAGTTGTTGGCATGATCATGACCATTATTGAATACACAAATATTCTTGGCCCATAGTGCATGGATAATTATGGTCGTGATGCTAAAGAATATCCTTGGTCTTAGTGCAGGGGTGATTCGATGATGTGGATTATTTATTAAGTTGAGTCCCAGCGATAAAAGTGATGAAAAACCTTCTAAATCATAAAAGATAGTAGATTTTATTCTCTACTTGACTCTTTTAATGGATTTCTTGTTCTGCTGCAGTTAAACTTGATGGTTGTTATTGTATCAGTTTAACACTGTTGAAGGCTAACGATAATATATTCTGCATTATCTTAGTCATAATATTTCTTACTCGGCTAGTTGAGCTCACCCTTTTACTTTTATTGTTCTCTTGAAATGAGAGCGTAGCGAGGGGACTAGTCGGGGAGCGGGTAGCCGGACGGATGATAGCATTAGTAGTACTCACTATTAGGTGAAATAGTGGAAAATAAATGTAATAATATTGAATTTGAGTTTGTATATTGTCTAGAGGCGACAATATTTGTATTAAAACTCACGACTTATGTTTTGTCGTACTTTACAGATTGTTGTTTAATTAAGTTGTATTTGTATTACATACCATGTATTTGTGATTTCGAGAATATGTGATGTATACCAATTTTGGGGGCGTCACGGTTGGTATCAAAGCTTTAGGATATGATCCTGGCTAAGATGTGAGACTAGAACTAGGGGGAGAGACGGGGAATTCATTCGCTACTATGACCTACCTAAGTTTATTTGGTATTTAATTGGTCGATCAGTGTAGGGATAATATGTTTCATGTCAATTAACCCTTGTTTTGTGGCAGTATTTGAAAATGGCATCCGAGAATGTTGAGAACATCAATGGAGCACAGGAGACCGTTGAGTCTCCACATATCAATAACCAGGACAATGTGCATTAGAAAGGCGACAATCCTCATGCAAACAACAACACTGACCAAATGATGAATGATGGAATGTTCCGAGGCTTCATGCAATTCATGCGACATCGACGAGAGAGCGGCTCTTGTCCAAAATGCAAGTGGAAACACTTGAAAAACTCTGGAATGGTCACCGCCAAGCAGATTCGAGGCTGGGACCACCGGAGTTTATTGGAGAGCCAAAAACCATTTCAAAAGCGGAGCGTGGATAAAGCGAGATAACCATGATATTTGATGTCTTGGGATGCTCAGAGAACAAAAGGTTCCCTCCGCCACCTTTATGTTGCGTGAAGAGGCGATTCTTGGTGGGAATCGTAAAATATACCCGACTGGCCTTTTCAAGATGTCTTGGGAGAAGTTCAAGAGTCATTTCAACGACAAGTACTTTCCGAAAGTATTCGTCATATGAAGGAGGTGGATTTTATCAAGTTGGAACAAAATAATATATAGTGTGTCATGTCTGAGGCTAAATTTGCGGAGTTATCTCGGTTTGCATCCCATTTGGTTGATAATGAGGAGCGAATGACCTGAATGTTTTAAGAGGTTTGAAAGCAGGAGATACGACAATATCTTATTTCTCATAAAGCGTGTTTGTATTCGGATGTTGTAAATAGGGCACGATTATTGGAAGCGCGATAACGAGTCAACGCAACCAAGAGAAAGCAAAGGTGGCGAGAATGAAAATACTATTAGTAGCAGATCATGAAGCGATGACAACAAACGTGGAGGAATCAACATGCGAAATGGTAACCACTTGGTGGTAATCATAGCCAAGACAATAAAATTGACATTTCAAGAAAAAGAGATTCAACAATGATGGAAAGAGATGTCGGCACTGACAGACCGTTATTAAGGAAGGAGAACGACCACCTATCATATGCTTCAAATGTGGAGGGGAGGGACACATCAGTCCAAACTGCGCGATGTCATCCAAAGTATGTTATAATTGTGGAAGAGAAGGTCACTTAGCTCGATTTTGTCGTTCACCGAAGATAAATTCAGCTAGGATGGAGGCACCAAAGGCTGTCCCAGAAAAGTCAAAGCCGGTAGTACAAGGGAGAGCATTTGTTATGACCTCCCAGAAAGCAAGGAACCCGAACGAGGTTATCACGGGTAAGCTTATCATAAACTCTAGTGAAGTCTATACCTTATTTGATACCGGTTCTACCCATTCTTTTATTTCTCCTACTTGCGCTCAACGTTTAAATTTGACTCCGGAGAAATTAGACTTTAACTTATCTGTTAAAACTCCATTAGGAGAAACCTTCATTACATTCATTGTTTATAAGTCTTGTTTAATTCAAATCGGTAACCGCACGTTACCTATCGATCTTATCTCCTTAAAAATACTTGCATTTGACATGATTCTAGGGATTGATTGGTTAACTACTCATCATGCTAAAATTGATTGTTTTTATAAGGTTGTTAGCTTTCATATTCCTAATAAACCTATTATGCGAATTCAAGCGACCAAACCATTAAAATCAATCACGGTCATCTCAAGCCATAAAGCTATTCGTTTATTGAAAAACGGATGTCAAGCTTTCTTAGCTCATGTCACGGATTTAAACAAAAATACGTCAGATTTGAAGGATATTTCTATTGTTAATAAATTTCCTGATGTATTCCCTGAAGAACTTCATGGCCTACCCCCAGAGCTTGAAGTTGAATTTTGTATCGACCTTGAACCCGGTACAAAACCCATTTCCAAAGCCCCATATCGAATGACTCCTATTGAACTTCAGGAGTTAAAGACCCAATTACAGGAATTGTTAGACATTGGTTTCATTCGTCCTAGTACGTCTCCTTGGGGTGCTCCTGTTCTATTCGTGAAGAAGAAAGATGGGAGTATGCGACTTTGTATTGATTATCGGGAGTTGAATCATGTCATCATCAAAAATAGGTACCCATTGCCACGTATTGATGACCTGTTTGATCAGTTACAAGGAGCACAGGTTTTTTCAAAGATCGATCTTCGTTCTAGATAAAATCAGCTGAAGGTTAAAACTGAGGATATTCCAAAGACTACCTTCAGAACTCGGTACAGGCATTATGAATTCTTAGTCATGTCTTTTGGATTGACTAATGCTCCTGTTGCCTTCATGGATATGATGAACTGAATATTCAAGGAATATTTGGATCATTTTGTGGTCGTCTTTATTGATGACATCCTCATATATTCCAAAAGCCGTGAAGATCATGAGCAACACTTGAGGCTGATACTCCAAAAGCTTCGTGAAAACAAGCTATATGCCAAGTTGAAGAAATGCGAGTTCTGGCTTAAGGAAGTTGCATTCCTTGGGCACGTGATATCAAGTAATGGAATATCTGTTGACCCAGGAAAGATTGAAGCTATTCAAAGCTGGGAGCAACCTAAATCGATTGGCCAGAAATCGTAGCTTTCTCGGATTAGCTGGTTATTATCGGAGATTCGTGGAAGGATTTTCTCAAATCGCTACTCCATTAACTCAGCTGACTCGAAAAGATACAAAGTTCGGTTGGAGTGAGGAATGTGAGAAGAGTTTTCAAGAACTCAAGAGGAGACTCATTTCAAAGACACATTACGACAATACCATCGGCTCGGAGGATTTGTCATCTCTGATGATGCTTGTGCAAAAGGTTAGGATGTGTTCTCATGCAACATGGGAAAGTCATAGCCTATGCCTCACGACAACTCAAAGAATATGAGAGGAATTACCCTACTCATGATCTAGAGTTGGCAGCTGTCGTTTTTGCGCTTAAGATTTGGAGGCATTACCTGTATGGAGATAAGGTGGGGATCTACACGGATCATAAAAGCCTCAAATATTTCTTCACCCAAAAGGAACTCAACATGCGACAACAACGTTGGCTTGAACTATTGAAAGATTATGATCATACCATCCAATACCATCCTGGAAAAGTGACCGTGGTGGTGGCTTGCCTTGAGTAGAAGATCATACGCGAATGCAGAGTGCAATATTGTCAACGCAAAGGCCCATTTTGTATGACTTGTAAAGGATGGAGTTAGAGATAAAGACTCCAGGGACCCACATGATGATGTCAAACATACGAGTAGAACCGACTTTAATCGATAAAGTTAAAGCTACTCAAGCTACAGACCTGGAGCTAATGCGTATAAAGAAGAAAGTGCAAGAAGGTGCTATGCCGGAAGCAAGAATCGATAAAGAAGAAATATTTCGAGTCAACTCCAGACTTTGTGTTCCTAACGACCCTGATTTAAAGTATAAAATCATGATGGAGGCGCACAACACACCGTTTGCAATCCATCCTGGGAGTACCAAAATGTATCGTGATCTTCGATATACCTTTTGGTGGAGCAATATGAAGAGAGAGATAATAGAGTTTATCTCAAGGTGTTTAACATGTCAACGAGTCAAGGCGGAGCATCAAGTACGAAAAGGTCCATTGCAACCACTTGAAATTCCAGAATGAAAGTGGGAGCACATTACTATGGATTTCAATTCATTGGTCTTCCCAAGGTTTCTCAAAGCATAGATGCTGATTTGGGTCATTGTTGATAGATTGACCAAGTCGCTCATTTCTTACCAATCGAGAAACTTATACACTTGAGCGTCTTGCTAGTATGTACATAAACGAGATTGTAAGACTGCATGGTATGCCAGTATCCATAGTTTCTGATCGAGACCCAAGATTCACTTCAAGATTTTGGGTTAGTTTGCAAAAAGCTATGGGCAAGGATTTACATTTTAGCTCGGCATATCATCCTCAGACGGACGGGCAGTCGGAGAGGACTATTCAAACTCTTGAAGATTTATTAAGACTCTGTGTCCTTGACTTCAAAGGAAGTTGGGACAAGTTCTTACCATTGGTGGAGTTTTCCTACAACAACAGTTATCAAGCAAGTATGGGCATGGCTCCATTTGATGCGTTGTATGGAAGAAAATGTCATTCTCCAGTATGCTGGGATGAGGTGGGTGAAGTAACATTGTTGGGACCAGAGTTGGTACGTATGACTACGGAAAATATTCAAATGATCCGACAACGTATAAAAACCTTACAAGATCGACAAAAGAGTTATGCTGATCTTCATCGAAAGGACCTAGAATTCGATATTGGAGATCATGTGTTGCTACGTGTTGCTCCATGGAAAGGAGTTACAAGATTTGGAAAGAGAGGAAAGCTCAATCCTCAATTCATTGGCCCATTTTTAATCCTCGATCGAGTAGGAGGCGTCATGGCTATAGACTTGCGTTCTTGCTAAGTATGTCTCGTGTTCATAACATTTTCACATATCCATATTACGTAAATATGTGAAAGACCCGAACCACATTATTGAGTTAGAATCGGACGAAATAGAGGAAGATTTAACGTATGAAGAGGTTCTGTTAAAATCTTGGATAAGAAGGATAATATTCTACGCTCCAAGGTTATACCTCAAGTCAAAGTTTTGTGGAGAAACCACAATGTTGAGGAAATGACCTGGGAGTTAGAATTTAAAATGAAATCAAAGTATCCTCACCTCTTCGACATACCAGGTACGCACCCTAATTTCGAGGATGAAATTTCATAAGAAGGGGAGGTTGTAAGACCCCAACTTTTTGAATAAAGATTAAATTTTCTCGAAATATATTTTTGAATATTATGGTGTGGATTTGATATAATGTTATTATTGTGGGTAATATTTATAAATTTTGCAAAGTACGGAAGTTGTTATATAATATTCGATTGGTCGGAGAATATTCGTTTTAAGAGGGAATATTCGTACAATGACACAATCATTGGTGGACCCCCACAACGGAATTCTTGTCGGATTGAGAAAACGACAAAAATACTTTATGAAAATAACGGCGGAAGTTTTACCGTTAACTGTTGACCTATCCGGTAGTAAAAGTACAGAAATACGCGTGGTTACATAGTAGCACACGGTATTAATTATTAATGCTTACGTGAGAAGTCACTCAGTTATACTCAATTATTGCTACAGTAATTACTGCATCATATCTCTCATATTATTGATTCGATTATTGTCATAGTATCATATGCATAATATGTTATTTTATTAAATCAATAATTGAGACGACAAAGTTATTCATATTATTAAATTGCAATATTTACAATGTCTAGAAGTTACATCGAGGAGAGGTTTGGTCACCTAATTGCGGCATGATAGGGAGAAATTCTTATTGGAAAGCCCCTCTTTCACAGGGCGACTTTGGTTGATAAATATTGTGAGTTATAATATTAATGATGAATGTTATTAAAATTGAAGTTGTGTTCAGAGTTGAATTTGGAGATGCGGACGTGATATTTGAGTCCAGAATGATGAAATTAGTAAAAATAGTCTATAGTTGAATATTTGGTCAAAATTTTCCGGAATTCACTATTTGGTCAAAAAATCAACAGTTGACTTTTTTGGGAAAATTCAAACTTCGAAATTTCAAAATTTATATTTTTGATAACAATTGTTTCATTGTGTTGGAATTATTTGTGTTAGTGAAAATTGACAATTATTTCGATAATAATTGATGTCTGGAGGTTATATTGACCAATCGGGTATTTAACCGGATAAATGAGCAATTGATTGCTATTATTTCACATGATTATAACTATTTGTTCACATATGTATACTATTATTTAACATTCTTGTTACTATTAGGGGAGTTGGTGCAAGATTAATAATACTTGCATGACTAAGTTAAAAATAGAGGTATAGATGGAGGTACTATACTATAATTCGTATTTTCACATGTCTAGAATTATTGATTCACATAATTTACTATTGAATCACATTATTTACTATTAAGGGAGGTCGTGCAAGTTTGAAAATACTTCCATGACTAAATTAAAAATAAAGGAAAAGTTGGAGGTATTGTACTGTAATTTTTTGAGCCCCAAAACGTGCAATTATCAAAACTATATTTTTCTATAAATAAAAGCTCATTCTTCCTTCATTTCTCACCAATTCACAAAAGCTTTAGAGCGATTATTATAGAGAGAAATTATAGAAAGAAGAAGAGAAGTCTGCTACCTCACTATTCCAGTATCCAGTTTTTCTAAGGTAGGGAGTATTATTTCTTTCTTATCCATGAAGAGAACTACTGTTGTTCCATTCTTTATCATTCTGTTGGAACATCACATGCATGCGTTCTCTACGGACTCGGGTTTAAATCTTTATTATTCTATTGGAATATCACATGCATGCGTTTTCTTGGGACTGATTAAAATCTTTATTATTACATTGGAATATCTTATGCATGCATTTTACGCATGGACTGATTTAAATCTTTATTTTTTGTTGGAATATCATCTTTATTATTTTCGTTGCATGCGTTTCTGTGCGAACACGATTCCGTTATTATTTATTATACATTGGAATAACTTTTGCTGTGCGGTCTATCGCATGCCTGGTGATTTCTTTTGTTATTACATTCCTTATTATACTCAGTTGGTAAAAATTTTGACTTCTATACTCCATAAAATTAGTGGAATATCCTTGATATTTGCGCTTCATCCAATATCTTTTCATGGAAATATTCTTCTGAGCATTTTTGAATTTTACTCTACAAAGCGGTATCATGTTGATAATTTGGACGTTATTAGTACCTGGATAAAATAATTCTTGAACTTGTTTTATTGAATTCTTATATCATTGTCATCTTCCTCATGTTTATATTTTGTTGAAAGTCATATGTGGCCAATAGTGCATAGATGGACTTGGTATGATTATGACCAGGGATTATTCGGTGTAATCATGACTGTAATGTTACAAATGATGTGGTAAAAGTGCTCATTGGCCCGTAGTGCATTGATGGACAGTTGTTGGCATGATCATGACCATTATTGAATACACAAATATTCTTGGCCCGTAGTGCATGGATAATTGTGGTCGTGATACTAAAGAATATCCTTGGCCGTAGTGCAGGGGTGATTTGATGATGTGGATTATTTATTAAGCTGAGTCCCAACGATAAAAGTGATAAAAAAACCTTCTAAATCATAAAAGATAGTTGATTTTATTCTCTACTTGACTCTTTTAATGGATTGCTTGTTCCGCTGCAGATAAACTTGATGGTTGTTATTGTATCAGTTTAACACCGTTGAAGGCTAACGATAATATATTCTGTATTATCTTAGTCATAATATTTCCTACTGGGCTAGTTGAGCTCACCCTTTTACTTTTATTGTTCTCTTGAGAAATGAGAGCGTAGCGAGGGACTAGTCGGGGAGCGAGTGATGGACGGATGATAGCATTAGTAGTCCTCACTATTCAGTGAAATAGTGGAAAATAAATGTAATAATATTGAATTTGAGTTTGTATATTGTCTAGACGATAATATTTGTATTAAAACTCACAGCTTATGTTTTGTTATACTTTACACGACAGTTGTATAATTAAGTTGTATTTGTATTTTGTACCATGTATTTCACAACTCAGAATAGGTGATGTATACCTATTTTGGGGGCGTCATAGATTTCTTTCTAGACCAGCAGTCTAGGAACTTTTCTAGTTCACTCTTGAACTCTTCAAGTCTAGCAGACTTGGCTTTCTTCTGATTCACTCTGAACTCTTCAAGTCCAAAGTGAGACTTGGTACTCTTCTTGATTGATTGATAGTTGTTGAGTTCTTAATGGTTTCTACTCAGTTGTTGTGTAAGCACTGGTTCGTTAAGAACTGAGTAGCTGAGCAAGCTTTGCAATATCTCAGATCGTAGAGTTCAGCTTGAGAGAGATGTTCACGTTCTTTGTTTAATGCTTGCTTGTTTCTCTCTCATCTGTCTGATCTGTATATATGTGATGTTGAAAACTATCGGTTGGATCCATTCGTTGTGGCATTAAATGCATCTAAACTTTCTGCATTGTGAAGGAGACATTTCTGCACATCTTCTGAATTCTGCATTACATTACTTGCCCCTTTGACACCGTGTGCGCTTTCACCTACCACCTGAAAAGTTATTTTATCCCTCTTACCCATGGTACTATCCTTAGCTTCTTCAATACGCTTCTTTGTTGCATGCTAAGGATATTTCATAAATTCTGGGACTGATGAGTACTGCAGCATCTGGGATCCATTCCTCACTTGTTGAAAAACACAGATCGTGAGGCTCGGCGTTTTCGACATGAGGGAGATGATGATGCTCTACGATTTGGATCGTGGTGTTCTACGATTTAGATCGTAGTGTCTTTGACATCTTTACATACTACGAAGCTATCAGTTCGAGAGCACTACGATTTCCCTTAAACCTTCGCACACTACGATCTTCTCTTGCTCGAGTTGTTGACTCTACGTTCCCGAGAGCACACTACAATCGTTGACTTGTAAAACTTCATGTTTCCTTCAGCATACTGCGATCGTGGAGTTGGCTCGGCAAACGTTGGGACCACTCTACAATTTCTGAAGAGTCCCCTTCAAGGCAGGCACATTACGATCTTCAGGCCCTACGTTTTCTGCCTTGACTCCTGAAATTTTGATCAGATGGATGTACTACGATTTCTTCAAGACTGATCTATTACATCTTAAGATCAACCTAACAGTTTTGATCTTTCTTTCTATACATTCTTTATTAGAATGGTACACATTGAAAGCTTAGATCAACCTAATAATTGTGATCTATCACTAAGTCCTTGTACATATATTCATTTAAGGACCTTACAAATAATCATGAACATATACATTAAAACATCATATCATAATATGCATTCTCCCAACAATCTCCCCCTATTTGATGTTGACATAACCAAGGAAATTTGATGTCATGATTATTAGTGACTAGATACATTTGCAAGAAATCTAAACATGACTTAGTATTTTAGTGAGCAGCTGAAATTTCTAGAGAATAAGCATGAATTTATTGATGATTAGAAGATATTACAATTCAGCATTACATCAATAGGAAATTTAAGTTTTAACTTATCTCTGTTTCCTTGACCTCTTTAGTGGAGGTGGGTTGGCGTACTCCTCAGCCCTTCTTTTTCTTTGAGCTCCCTCGTTTCTGTCTAACTCTTCCAGCTCACTTAGACTTAGTATTGGATTCTCCTCATGCCTGTGCATGAATGCAGGATCTCCAATTGGCATTCTTATGCGTACAGTAGACACATCTTGTGAGCTGGGAGTTAACTCCTGACGGCTTAATGGTATAGCCATTACAATTCCCTGTTGATCAGATTGTTGAGTTTGACTGTGGAATTGTCTTGCAGGGGGACTTCGTGATGCTTAAGCATGAAATTGTCGTCTTCCCCTTTCTTGAGTTCCATGACCTCCTTGACCTCCTTGATCTCCTTTCCCTTTATTCTTCTCCCCCTTTATGTCAGCATCAAGGGTTTGAATATCTGCAGACAGTCGATTAACTCCTTGGACAAGCTCGTTCAGTTGGCTTTGGGTTTGAGCGATGTCCTCTCTATTTTCCTTGATCTGTTTTTCAGATTTAGCTTCTTTATTTTGGAGAACTGTCAGAATCATATCGTTATGTTTCTCCTGATTTGCATAAGATTTCTAGAAGTCGTAGACAAAAGCCTTTAGGTTGAGGATGTTGTCCAGCATAATTTTATGTAGAAGGTCTTAGTGTTTCTGCATTTCGAGAACAACCTCTCTTTGCTTAGCAGCTCTTTGGAAGTGGATCTCATCTCTGTCTGACATATTCTTCAGAATTTCTTTGATAATTTCTCTTAGCCTCTTTGTAAGCTCAGTATTCATAGTGCCAGGGAAATTATTTACAGCTGTGATCATTTGATTGATAGGATATTGATGAGATCGAGTGAGTTTCAAACTTGCTTCTATAGACTTGACCATTTTCTCAGAGGTGTCTTTCAAGTCATCCTTGGTAGGCAGGCTTGGGAGAGTATCATTTGCTTGAGGATTGTTCATTTGAGGGGTTCTCGGTTGAGATTGATCATGCAAATTGTAAAGAGCGAGATCAAGACTGAAGTAATCATGTGATGAGGAGGATGGTATATCAGCTGGAGGGGCTTGGGTTTGGATGTCTGAGATAGGTGATTCTACGATTTCAATGTTGGATTCTACGATATGGCTGGAGTCTTGAATCGTAGAGTTAGTGATTTGTGGAAGCAGGGTAGGGTTGACTTCTTTTGGTTCTTAAGTTATAGAATTTTTAGATTCTGTAACTGGAAACTGATTGAGTGGGTGAAGAATCACTTCCATCAATCGAGGAAATTCATAGAATTGACTGAATGAAGATGATGGCATGTGATTAACTTTGAAGAGATCAGGAATAGTCAATACCTCAAGTTTATCCTTAGATGAGGAATGGTTGGTAAGCAGCTTCTTGGCAAAGATGACTTTCCCTGGAAATCCATTAGCCAGAATTGAGATTGATGGATATTCCTTGAAGCTCCAGAACATGTGATCCCATGAGTTCGGGATTTGAGCTTGATGGTATGCCATCATGGGTAGGTAGGAAAACAGTTGAGAGTACAGATAGCTCCTAAATCCATCTTTCCCTACACCAGTGATTTCAAGCTCATCATCATCATTATTTTCCTCTTCTTTGGTCTCTTCTGAAGATTCCATTATCTCAATGGTCTCTGGAAAGTTTGGCATTGATTCAACTTTATCTTGAGCAGGAACATCTTCTTGAGAGATCAGAAACTCCCCCTCAGCTGGAACATCTTCTTGAGCTGTAGACTTCTCCCCCTCAGCCGGTGTGTACTCAATCATGAGAATTTCAGGGATCTCCCCCTCAGCTGGAGCACTGTCCTCTTTATTTTCTTGGGGTTGTTCCTCTTTTGCAGCCACACTCTTGGCTTCCTTTTTCAGCACCTTTTCATTCTCAAGAATATATGTCTTGACCAGCTTTCTGTTTTCTTTGCTGGGTTTAGCCACAACTTCTGGACTCTCTTGAGTCTTAGCTTTGTCATGTTGAACAGCCACTATTCTTAAAGTAGCTTCTTCCATTTCTGCCACACTTGGCCTGGTTTCAGAGAACAACAGAGACTCTACGATTGAAGAAACTGTTGGTCTTTTGGACTTATAACCAGTTTTGTTCTTCTTTAGGATCTGTGATATGGTGGCTTGATCCTCTTCAACTTCTTCTTGCTGTTGCTTCTTTCTTAGCCTCTTTAGAGTCTCTATATCGAGGAGGACTCTGGGGAATATCGATTGTAGACCCTTGAGGCTCTTCGATTTGTCTTGCCCTTAGCTTTCTCTTGCCCTTGCTTTTTTTGGCAAGAGCAGAGGGTTCTCCCTTTGTTTGCTTCTCCTTCTTCTTCAACATCCATTACAACAGACATGTTTCATGGAATGCATGCGTTCTTTAGATCCCCAGTTCTTCCACTGGACTCAGTCATCATTCTTACATACACAGCAGGGTTCCTTTCCCAGTTCTTAAACAACTGCTGGGTCATTCTTTGATTAGGGTTGATGGCTTCTCCTTCATTATCCCCTATTTTGTCACCCAGTGCAGATTGCAGAATGAGTCTTATGAATCTCCCATCTGACATCTTGGTGCTCTTTGATTTCTTGAGTTGACGATCCACTTTGGCGATCCACTAAAAGCAATCTGACCCCATAGTTGAGTTGTGTACCATGAATCATGGCCATCATAAGCTTAAGTTGAGTCTCATTTTATGAAGTCGTGACTGAGCTCTTGCAGCAGATACATTTCCCAATAATGTCAGCCAAAAATTCGTACCTTTGAGGGAACTCCTTCGTTTTGTAGCCTTTCATAGAGGGATTCTTCTTGTGGTGCATTTTCTTCAATCCCTCTTGGAAGCTTATGCTGTCTAGAAATGGGTGCACTACATTCTTGAAACCTAGGGCCAGATTGAAGTCTTCTTCCCTTAGTCTCATATCTACTCCTTTTACTCGTGTAGTGATGGTGTTGTGTTCGTACACACCATTCTTATAGAACTCCTTCACCATCTTGGGATAGATGAGGGTGTCAGTGCTCAGTGCCTCTTCGAGACCTGCCTTCTTCAGTAGCGCTAAGGTCTTGTGAAATTTTGGTGGAGCAGTTTTGAACTCGTTAAAACAGAGTCTATAGCCTGAAATTACATTGAAGCAAAGCGACCATTGATTACGTAGTTGAGAAGTGAGATCTGTTGAGCTTTCTACTAATTTAGGGTTTTGCTTTGAGAGAGAGAGAATGGGAGAGATAATCTTTTGAACTTCAGATTTCAAAAACATGGATTCAATTTGTACTTGTAACTTCCCTCTCTCTTTTTGACTTAGTGGGACAGGTGTCGCCTTTTGCTTGGCTCTACGATTTTAACTGTGTAGAAATGTACTGATTTTCCCGTGGCCTTTTCAGAGTTGAGTTGTTCTAAGGAAGACTACGATCATTGAGGTAGTCTTATGTTCGTTTAGTCTGTCCTGTGATCTTCGAGTCTGTCCGGTAGTCGTTGAGTCTGATTAGCATTCGTTAAGTCTGTCATACGATCGTCGAGTCTGTCTGGCAGTCGTTGAGTCTGATCAACATTCGCTGAGTTTGTCCTACGATCGTCGAGTTTGTCTGGCAGTCGTTGAGTCTGTCCTACGATCGTCGAGTCTGTCCTACGATCGTTGAGTCTGTCCGAATCCTTGTGATGAGTTTTTGATAAACCATTCTTTTAAGGCAGCTCGGGAAGGGCCAACCTATTGGATAGATTCAAGGGTTAGGTTTGTTCCTGAGCTACCTCTTGGAAAGATTGCCTTGTTATGAAGCTTGTCATCACAGGATGAGCTTTTGTCATCGTTGGGTCTGCACTAAGATGGTTGAGTCCTTGCTACGATCGTTGAGGTAATTGTCTCTTCAGCTCTACGATCGTGAACTTTCCTTAATCATGTCTACAATTCTGAGTTCAGCCTTTGTATCTGTCATGGTTAGCACAATCTAGAGAATATATTTCATAGTTGTAGATTTAGCATTCCTAGCTCACTTATTAACTGATTAAATCTAGATTCATCTAGTGGTTTTGTAAAAACATCAGCAAGTTGATTTTCAGTAGGGATATATTGTAAAGATATAGTTCTATTTTGCACATGATCCCTAATGAAGTGATACCTTATTTCTATATGCTTGGTCCTAGAATGCATGACAGGATTATGAGTTATTGCTATGGCACATGTGTTATCACAGTGAATGGGAATAGATTTGAAATCGAACCCATAGTCAGCTAGTTGATTTCTCATCCATAGGATCTGAGCACAACAGCTGCCAGCAACAATATATTCAACTTCTGTAGTTGAAGTAGACACTAAGTTTTGCTTTTTGCTAAACCAAGACACAAGTCTGTTTCCAAGAAGTTGACAGGTGCCACTGGTACTTTTTCTATCTATTTTGCATCTGCAAAAATCGGCATCTCAATGTATCCTATTAGTTCAAATGAGGATTCCTTGGGATACCACAACCCCAAGTAGGGTGTACCCTTGAGATACTGAAGATCCTCTTTCTGACGAGACAAATGTGACTCTTTAGGGTTAGCTTTGAAATCCAAAGCACATATATGTATGTTTAAACATTATATCTCGGTTTCTTGGCGAGTTAGGTATAAAGAGAACTATCATACCTCTGTATTGAGTTATATCAATACTTTTACCATTCTCATCCTTGTCGAAGCTTGGTTGCGGGGAGCAATTGGTGTTTTTTCATAGGAGAAGGCGATTCCATGCCATACTTTTTTAGTAAGTCTTTGATGTATTTGTCTTGGTTGATGAATATTCCTTCATCGATGCTGCTTCACTTTGCGATCAAGGAAGAAATTCAGCTCACCCATCATGCTCATTTCAAACTTGCTCTGCATTAGCTTAGAGAATCTCTTACATAACTTTTCGTCAGTAGAACCAAAAATGATATCATCAACATATATTTGAACTAGTAAGACTTTGTCTTTATGCTTTCTAAGAAAAAGTGTGGTATCTACTCTACCTCTAGTGAACCCATTTTCTATTAAGAAGTTAGTCAGTGTTTCATACCATGCTCTAGGTGCTTGTTTAAGACCATATAAAGCTTTGTCTAATCTATAGACATAATTGGAAAGAGATGGATTGATGAAACCTGGAGGTTATTCTACGTAGACTTCTTCTTGAAGCTCTCCATTTAGAAATGCACTCTTGACATCCATCCGAAAGACTTTGAACTTCATGTGTAGGCGTGAAAGGCAAGAAAGATTTTGATGGCTTCTAGTGCAGCAACGGTGCAAATGTCTCATCATAGTCAATACCTTCTTCTTGAGAATAGCCCTTTGCCACTAATCTTGCCTTATTTCTGTTAATGACCCCATCTTCATCCATTTTGTTCCTGAAGACCCACTTGGTTCCTATTACAGGATGACTCTTTGGTCTTGGTACCAATCTCCAAACTTTGCTTCGTTCAAATTGGTTGAGTTCTTCCTGCATGGCTTCTATCCAACTGGAGTCTTCCATAACATCCTCTATCTTCTTTGGCTCTATCTATGACAGGAAGCTTAGATAAAAGCATTCATTCTGAGTAGCAGCTCTTGTTTTGACTCTTGCACTTGGATCTCCAATGATTAGATCCTGAGTGTGATCTCTTGCCCATCTGTTCCCTGTTGGGACATCTGTCCTGATGCCTTCCTGTCTTAGGTCTTTAAGATCTATCTCTTCTTCTTGGAGTGGAGGCTCGCTGCCTTGGATGGACCTCTCTACGATTTTATTATCATGCTCTACGATTTCACTATCTGGCACTACGATCGTAGTGTTGAGGTCGACAATTTCATTCATAGTGTGTCTTGCTTTATCGGTCGTAGTGTCTTGAGGCCTTTGCTTTGTCTAAGTCGGTTTCATCAAAGATGATGTGTATTGAGACTTCGACATTGGTGTCTTCTTGTTAAACACCTGTAAGCTTTGTTTGTCATGGCATATCCAAGAAAAATCCATTAAATCGACTTGAAATTTGGAATTTTTGTGGAATCTTGCTTTCCATTGTTGAGAATATAGCATGCACAGCCAAAGACATGGAAATAACTGACACTCGGCTTCCTTCCTTTCCACAGTTCGTAGGGTGTCTTCTTGATCGTAGAGTGAATTAATGATACATTACGTGTGTAGCATGCAAGTGTTGATGACTTACGCTTGAAGTATTGAGCGAGATGAAATTGCTGCTAGTAGAGTCCTTCCAGCCTCTATCAGGGTTCTGTTCTTTCTTTCAACAACTCCATTTTGTTGAGGAGTTCGTGGAGCTGTGAAGTTATGACTGATGCCATTGTCTGAGCAGAACTTGTCTATTTCTGAGAAATTAAATTCTCTTCCATGATCACTCCTTATGGCCTTGATTTTCTCTCCTTTCTCGTTCATCACCAGTCTGAACATCTTGATTAATTCGGAGCTTGTCTCGTCCTTTGAGGTTAAGAAAAATACCCATGTGAGTCTGGTGTAGTCGTCGACTATGACTAGAGAGTATCTTTTTCCTCCAAGACTAGTTGTTGGGATTAGCCCAAAGAGATCCATGTGGAGCAGTTGCAGGGGTTTGTCAATGGAGTTGGCAGTCTTGCTCTTGAATGAGCTTCTAGTTTGCTTTCCAAGCTGGCAAGCATTGCATGACCTTTCCTTCACAAAGTTGAACTTGGGTAGACCAGCTACGAGGTCTTTTGATGCCAGTTTGGACATGCTTTTAAAGTTTAAGTGAGACGACCCTTCTATACCATAGCTTGACTCATTCCTCGGGCTTTTTTGTAGAAAACATATTGTCTCATCGAGCTTAGTTGACCAAGATCTCTTGTGTAGACATTTCCTTCTCTTATTAAATTCGACTTTTATGGCGGATGTCTTCAAATCTACGACTAGACATTGGTTGTTGAGAAATGTTACTTGGTGACCCTTGTCGTAGAGTTGGCTGATACTTAGAAGGTTGTGTTGGAGTCCTTCCACATAAGCTACTTTGCTAAAAGATACTGCACCATTGCCAGCAGAGCCAAATCCTCTTGTCTTGCCGAGCCGTTACCTCCAAAGATGACTGAGGGACCCTCCTTTTCTACATAGTTAGATAGTAGAGCTTTGTTCCCTGTCATATGCCTTGAGTATCCACTGTGCAGATACCATGTTGAGGTCGTGGAGCTCTTTTCCTATCAAAACATTTGAACCTTCATTTTGGTATCCATATTTACATGGGTCCTTCATTGTTAGTGCCTTTGGGGACCCAAATTTGTCTAATCTTGGGTCTCACATGCATGGAGTTATAATAACACTTTGTAGCCCTATGACTATATTTATTGCATATGAAACATCTATTATGATGCATGCCTGTGTGTGTGGTGATTCATTTTCCACTTGGACTTGTGTGGTTCCTTAGTTAACCTTCTGTTAAACTGATTCTCTTTCTTCCACGTGTTCTTAGGTTTCATAAATAGTGATGAGTGTGCCTTACCTCTACTGTACCTTCCCAGTTGATTCGTAGAGTTGGTTTTTTTTGACTCTACGATTCTTCGAGGTTGGTGCATAGAGGTTGGGTTACTCTTCTCCTCTATGAAACCCAGACTAGCGTGAGATCCTCTACTTCTCTGAATATAACTAGAAACAGTAGAACAAGATTGAACTGGCTCTTCCAACTGTGAGGATTTCATAAAGGAAATGCCTCTACCAGAACTTGAGGCATTACTGATGCTAGTTTCCATTGTCTTTTCCACACAAGGTTCTGAGATGAATTCCCCAAAGCCTAGATATGTTCTGTCGAATGTGCTTCTCTGACTAGAGAGCAGGCAGTCCATGGACGATGAGGATTTGTTCCATGCAGAGATAGTCTTCTCTAGATCCTCAACTTTAGAGGTTAGAATAAACTCTCTTTGTGCATTGAGTGTGTTTGTCTATTTTAAAGTTTCATTCTCAGCCTCAAGTTTGGAAAGAAGATTAGTACTTAGAAGAAATTTTGTTTCAAGCTCTTCTTGAACTTTCTTCTTCTCCTCTTGAAGAAGTGAATGATCTTTAGACAAGACTTTGAACCACTTCATGTATTGATGTAGATAAGTGGTTATGCCATGCAAAGCAGTTCTTAAGTCACTTATATCTACATCTGGAGAATTAAAATCAAATACCTCATCGAGACTTACATCATGTATGTTTAGGCTTTGTTTGTCCTTTGCATGTTTGGCCATTAAGCACAGATTGGCCAAATGTGGTTCTTCCTCATCTCCGGAGTCTGCATTTGAGTCATTATCTGAATCACTCCATGATCCTCCGGCAACTAGGCCTTTGTCTCTTTTCTGAGGCCTCTTGGTTCCTTTGTATTCTTTCTTTGCATGAGATTTCTTCTTTAGTTATTCTTTGATAGGCTTGTTGCAGTTGGCAATGAAATGACCAGGTTTCTTGCAGTTGTAGCATAAATCATTCATTTGTTCCTGGCTGACGTAGTTGCTGACTTTCTTTGGCTTGTCGGTTCTGCCTTGTCGCATGATCCTTCTTACTCTCTTTACCAGCATAGCAAAGTCATCGTCATCGTCTTCATCATCATCAGAGTCAATCTCAGTGATGACTTTTGATACACCTTCATTTGCCTTGAGAGGAACACCTTATCCTTTCTTTTTCCTTCTGATAAGGTTTCAGCGCGTTGGGTCAACTCCAGTTCGTAGGTCAGGAGATTTCCATACAGTTGTTGAACTATCATCTCATTAAGATTCTTTGATTCTCTTATTGTTGTGGTCTTTGCATCCCACCTGCTCGGTAGGGCTCTCATGAACTTTATGGTTAGATCCTTGTTAGGATAGATCTTCCCATACGCTCGTAGAGAGTTGAGCAGAACGTTGAATCTTTCATAGGTTGCAGTCACGTTTTCTCCCTGCAAATGAGCGAACATTTCATCTTCTTTGTGTCGAGATGATCGCTTGTTCTCTCGACTTCTTGGTTCCTTCGTGCATAATCAGCGGTGCTTCCCAAACTTCCTGCATTTTTTCTTCATTTACAAAATTTTCAAAAAGATCGTCCTCTGAAGTTGGAGCAGGATGTTCTTCGCCTTTTTATCAAGTTGGATGACTCTCTTTTCTATATCTCATCCATTCTTCTTTAACTTTGATTTGTACTTACTGTTTGGATCGTCGATGGTTGGTGCAAGCTTTGTTGGTATATAGGGCCCATTAAGAATAGTCTCAAATAGATCTTCATCTATTGAGTCCATGTAAGCTTGCATCCTGACTTTCCAGTTAGCAAATTTATCCTTGTTGCACATTGGTGGCTTGCTGCCTCCCCCGGTCTTGGATTCGCTTAGTACGAGTGCCATTTGGATCTACTAAAGCATGTAAGCTATAAAATAGAACCTGTTTTAATACCAATTGTTAGTTCCTAGTAGGCACAAGTTATCTAGAAGGGGGGGTTGAATAGATATTTGAAAATCTTTCCTTTTTAAACTTGTTCTTAGATAATGATTAAAACTTAGCAGAATTAGTATTTGTTTTAATCTTCTTTACCAAGCAATGGAGTTATGAGCGAGTAAGGCAGTTATAGCAGATATAGCATGAATGTAAATGACACAGTTATTTTTAAGTGGTTCAGAGCACTCAAAGCTCTTAGTCCAATCTTCTACTCAACGAGTAGGATATCCACTAAGGATGACTTTTACAATCTTACGAATCACTGATTCCTTCTAGACCGGTGATCTAGGAACTTCTCTAGTTCACTCTTGAACTCTTCAAGTCCGGCAGACTTGGCTTTCTTCTGATTCATTCTGAACTCTTCAAGTCCGCCAGACTTGGTACTCTTCTTCGATTGATTGATTGTTGTTGAGTTCTTGATGGTTTTCTTTACTCAGTTGTTGTGTAAGCATTGGTTCGTTAAGAACTGAGTAGCTGAGCAAGCTTTGCAATATCTCAGATCGTAGAGTTCAGGTTGAGAGAGATGTTCACGTTCTTTGTTTAATGCTTGCTTGTTTTTCTCTCATCTGTCTGATATGTATATATGTGATGTTTAAAACTATCAGTTGGATCCATCCATTGTGGCATTAAATGCATCTGAACTTTCACATCTGATGATGGAGACATTTACGCACATCTTACGAATTACGCATACACGGCCCATTGACCTTTGCGAGTGCGTTCTCACCTACCACCTGAAAAGGTGTTTTGTCCCTCTTACCCATGGTACTATCCTTAGCTTCTTCAATACGCTTCTTTGTTGCATACTAAGGATATTTCATATATCTTGGGACTGATGAGTACTGCAGCATCTGGGATCCATTCCTCAATTGCTGAAAACACAGATCATGAGGCTCGACGTTTTCGACATGAGGGCAGATGATGCTCTACGATTTGGATCGTGGTGTTCTCTGATTTAGATCGTAGTGTCTTTGACATCTTTTGAACTCTGAAGGTTTATCGGTTCGAAAGCACTACAATTTCCTTAAACCTTCGCACACAACGATCTTCTCTTGCTCGAGTTGTTGACTCTACGTTCCCGAGAGCACACTACGATCGTTGACTTGTAAAACTTCATGTTTCCTTCAGCATACTGCGATCGTGGAGTTGGCGCGGCAAACGTTGGGGCCACTCTACGATTTTCGAAGAGTCCCCTTCAAGGCAGGCATACTACGATCTTCAGGCTCTACGTTTTCTGCCTTAACTCCTGCAATGTTGATCAGATGGATGTACTACGATTTCTTCAAGACTGATCTATTACATCTTAAGATCAACCTAACAGTTTTGATCTTTCTATCTATACATTCTTTATCAGAATGGTACACGTTGAAAGCTTAGATCAACCTAACAATTTTGATCTATCACTAAGTCCTTGTATATATATTCATTTAAGGACCTTACAAATAATCATGAACATATACATTAAAACATCAAATCATAATATGCATTCTCCCAACAAAAAGTTCAATGATGTAATCAGTAAACCGTGCCAACTATAGTGGGTAATTCATTAGTTTTGTCGATAAAAAATTAACGTTCGTTTATTTTTTTTTTTTAACGGAATGACCCAATTTCAAAATAATAATTAGTTTAGTGGGGTAATTTGAAAAATTAAAAGTTCAATTGTGTAATCAGTAAAACCTGCCAACTATAGTGGGTACTTCATTAGTTTTGCCAGTCAGGAACTATACATTACTTGAACTTTATATTCTATCAAGAATTCTTTCGATTTTCTGGATATCATGTTGGCGATTTGAACTCTGGATAATTAAGTTGAAAATCACTAAGATTTATTTTATCTTATTATTCTGATTATTTATGTCCATTCATTATATATATCATTGTCATCATCCTCATGCTTATATTATGGTGAAAGTCATATTTGGCCCGTAGTGCATAGATGGACTGTTGATGGGTATGATTATGACCAGGAATTATGTACTGGTATAATCATGACATGTAATGTTACAGACGAATGATATGGTGAAAGTCCTATTTGACCTGTAGTGCAAAGATGGACTGTTGATTATTGGTTTTACAGTTGTATATCTTTGGCCCGTAGTGCAAAGATGGACTGTTGATTATTGGTTTTACAGTTGTATATCTTTGGCTCGTAGTGCAAAGATGGACTGTTGATTATTGGTTTTACAGTTGTATGTCTTTGGCCGTAGTGCAAAGATGAATTTAATGGCATAATTATAAACATGAACTGTGAATTAGTATAACCATGAGCTTTGTGTTTCAGGTAAAAACAGGTGGTGAAAGTTCTCTTTGTCTTGGGTACAACGAAAACTGTTGATTAGTGTTACAGGAATAAAATATTGATTATGGACTTTTAATTTGGAGAAGATATTAGACATTATGTTCTACTTAACTCTCCTAATGGATTGTTAATTCCGTTGTTATTATAGTTGAAAACTTTTATCATCTACCATATGTTCGAAATATCTTATTTATTACTGATGAAGGCTATTGATAATTTAATTATCTTAAGTCATGATATCCTTTACTGAGCTATTTGTGCTCACCTTTTACTTCACAATTCCTTTCAGGTAATAAAAGTGTAGGTGGGACTAGTAGAGAGAACATAGGTATAAAGTGGTTTTGTGACGAACGAGATTTTTGTATTTAATTTTAATATTTATTGAATTAAATATTAAATAAATATTTTTCGATGATTTAATTATTGGATTAAATAATTATTTGATGCAATTATGGTAGATTAATTTAATTATATGTGTTACATTTATTAAATTAATGTGGAGAATAATTATTATTCAAGTATGTAATTATGTGAGCTTGTTGAATTAAATGAATTATTTAATTAAGCATGATGTTATTTAATTAATTTAATTATTAATTAGAGAGTTAATAATTTGACATTATTTATTAATGAGAAAATTAAATATATGACTATGTGAATTTATGAGAAGTTATTATATTTTATTTATATTAAATAAGATATATGAATTATTGTGCAAGTGGGTGTGACATGATTTAAACTATATGATAAAGTTTTATTAAATTAAATGATTTGAAAACCTTTTCTTTCTAGCCAAACAAGGTCTTATTGGGAGTTGGGATCAGTTACCCATGATAGGATAACTGACCACAACGCGTCAGTTCTTATATCGACGCCTTCTTTTGTTCTTTCTTCATTATTGCCTAAGTCTAAGAAGCATCACAGAGAGAAAAATTGGGAAGTCTGAGAGAAAATTTGAATGTATAATTAACAAGTGTTGAGAAAGGATCATCTGTGAATCATCTCCTCTAGATTATACTCTAGGTAATTTCTCCCAAACCCAATTTCTACTTTTACGTATTTAAGTTTTTATACAAATGGTTTTCAAGTACTGAAAAGTCTTTATGATGAGAATTTGTAAGGCTTATGTGAATATATGGGTTAAGATGTTATCAAATCATATTTTATCATATATATTTTGTTAACCATAACACCAATCTAATGAAAACATGTCGTATATAATTTCTACAAAATTACAGAGTATGGGTTATGGCCTTATGGCCTTATACATGATATTTTATGTATTAATCATATATTATCCCTAAATTTTACACTCGTATGTTGTTATGCATGTTAATACGAAGAGACCAAAGTTTAAATAAATGGATTCGGTGTTATAACGAATCCGTAGTGACAATTTTCATGTTTTATTTTCTAAACCTTTATGAACATCAAAGTCAGTGAAATCACATGCTTTAAATCTGTTATTTAGTGTTTAAAATTGTTAATGTCAGTATATAAATGTTGGGTTATGTTTATAGATGAATTATTAACATGTGGGTATGTTAATTTAGTGAAATTAATGATTATTTAGTCTTTTTCGCTGAACTCTGTGTTCTTCGCGAACTGGGAATCGAAGTCTAGAGTCTCGCGCCATGCAAGGCTAACTCCAAAATCGAAGTCCCCAGGCATGACGCATTTACCTCGTCCAAATAGCCATGATCGACTCGAAGTCATAGCATGCCACAATACTGGCAAATGCCAAGTGTCCTGTCAAATGTCCCAATCATGACTCATAAGCCTATAAGATCCGAAGATAAATATATAGATAATAAATGTGGCCACTCTCTAGAAAGTTCAAGAATGAGATTTTTTTTAAAATGTTTAAGTCTAACAATGTGTTAGTGAATTAATGTAATGAACATGTAAACATGTTAGAAGTATAATGTGATGATAAAATAGTTGTTTAACATGTAAATAACATAATTACATGTGGATTGAATTATTGAATACATAATTAATTTATTATTCATGAAGTACAAATTATGTCACAATGTGATAAATTGACTAAGTATAGTCATAATCAAAGTAGACAAGAGAATGAGTTATGATGATTAGTTAAGTTATAATTAACTGGTATTGTGAATGTGAATGGTATGTAGGATTTAATTCAAAGAACGTGCTTAGTTAAAGTGTAATCTACGCACAAGGCAAGTTTCCTAACCCTACTTGTTATCATTGAGCAAACTCTCATTATTATTGATTAAATACTATATTCAAGTTCAAATGTTATATTAAAGCTTATTAATCCTTCAAGCATAATGTTGTTATACAATAATTATTCTATTGTATACTTTTGAGATTTTTATCCAAGTTAAATTATCAATTATTGTTAAACCTTGTTAGACTAGCGAACCTTTCATGATTCGACTAGTCCATAGTTGATGAGCGTTCTAAATTTCAGAACCCTTGATGAATTATCCAAACCAAACTTCCTTTGGTGCGGACTCGAATGTCAAACTGAGTTGAACAACCCTGTAAAGGGGATTACTTATGCGTTAGCGTTAAGATATTGTGCACAGTATGGTACTAAGGGCTGATCCCCCTAAGTACGAGAAGAAAGGTCCATAGTCTTATGACTGTTAAAGGTTTCAAGTATAACCCTTGATAACCTAGGACATAGTTCAAGGTCTTATGACCCTCAGAATTCTTTTGATTCTTGTTATTCATTCTTGATTCAAAAGTTGAGCTTTTATTCAGATGTCTATGATTTACTCACATGTTATTATATTGTTATTTCATTATTATACTTGTGGGCAATAGTGCTCACTCTTGCTTAATAATAACATTGCAGTTAAGAATGAAAGAACTGATGAACCTTCCCCTAGTAAAGGCAAGGGCAAAGTTAGCAAATGATGAAGACTTGTTATTTTATTTGATGATGTATTTATGTTAGACTTGAGTTAATGATGTTGTTTAAGACTTATTATTTATATTTCTGCATTGATGTTTAAGGTTAGTTCAACCTGGGATGATGTTTATTATTCGGATGTTGTAACCCCATAAGGGGAAGATTTTATTTCTATCTATTGCATGGTTTGCACTTATTATGGATAGATAGTTAGATGATATTTGTACAGTGAACACCAAATACCGTGGAATTGAAGTACCCGGATTTGGGGGTGTCACAAGTTGGTACCAAAGCTGTAGGTTATGAACCTTAGGTGGGGGAACAACCTTAGGTAGTAGCCTTATAGAAGAAGATAGTAATGGAAAACTCTTATCGAGTTCTAAGAAATGAATTTCTGTAATTCATTGAATATAATAAAATACTTTTATGTGTTTATGTGTTAAAGTATGCGTTAGATAGTACGACTTAGTAACTAAAACTTAAAATTTTGTTGTCAGGATGTCGAATGTTGGAGAAGCTAGACAAGCTGGGGAGGAAGAACCCCGTGTACCTATAGTACCTACAGAGGAGGAACCCTGAGACATCCATGTCGTTAGGGAACAATTGGTACAGAGGGACTCATCTCCATTGATTACCGTTGTTGGTCAGGAGCATGAACCTGAGACTGATCCTGAGAAGGATCATGAGTAGGATTTTGATGAGGAAGAGGAAGAGGAGGAGTTACCACGGTACACCATTGATGCTGAGATGTATGACACGTTATGCGACCGTAACGTGGAGTTACGAGACGAGGTCTAGGATTTGACTGAGCGAGCGATTATTCAGCATATTACTCTAGGGGAAAAGGAGAGGGAGATTTTGACTCTTCACTCTCGACTGGCAAATGTAGAATGGGATTTGGTCCATGAGAAGGGTCAAACTAAAGATAAGACCGAGGAGATAGAAAAGCTGATGAAGGAACTGAAGGAAACCTCCGAAAGACTGAACATAGCAGAAGAGGGATGGGTAAGAGAATCACGTCGAGCTGATCGTGCAGAAGATGATAGTCGTGCAAAGTAGGCAAAGCTTGAAGAGACATACTCTACACTTAATCATGCAATGGATGAGGCCCAAGATCGAGTTTTGAGGTACCCCATTTAGTTCGAAGGAATTCCATCGTATATGCTGGATCACAGGACGATGTCTCGTATCATGAATGAGGAGCGTGGCAAGGCTATTCAGCACCTTCATAGACAGGAATAGAATCCGTTTAATTATGTAAAAGACTTAGTTAGTTTTAATATGTAAATTTCGATGTGGTTATGAACGAGGGAATATGTTAATATTTTAAATCCTGTGAATTCTTTATTTCAGGATAGTTGATGTAAATAGCAGTTATGCTATCGTTTAATGTTAAAACTTTTAGTTTGAATGAATATATATATCAAGTTGTTTGAGATAATGTGTTAAGTGATATGTTAAATTGTTGAGTAATGCCTTAACTATTTAGAGAAATAAATAAAGTCCTAATAAGTGTTTATTTAACAGAAATATGCCGCTAAGGAGAAGACAACAACGTCAACCGGCTCAGGAAGAGTCAACCAATAATAACAATAATGCCAACGCTAATCCCGTGTAGCAGTTGGTTAATTTACTTACTAGAGCCATGAATAACCAACCGCAAGCTCCACCAAGCACAACGTTTAAAGATTTCAAGGCGGTGGGACCGCCAGAGTTCAAAGGTTCCAGGAACCCGATCGAGGCTCAAACATGGGTTATGGAGATGGAGAAGGTTTTCGATGTTGCTAGCATTAGAGAAGACCAGAAGACCGCTTTTGCAACGTTTATGCTGAAGTCTGAGGCTAGCTACTAGTGGCAAGCAAACAAAGTGCGAGGAGGTGAAGGTGTAATTACGTGGGAGAGATTTAAAGAAATGTTCTTCGAAATGTATTTTTCGGCCAGTTCACAGAACCAGATGGAGGTTCAATTTCTAGAGCTGAAGCAGGGGAATATGAGTGTACCTGACTATGCGGCTAAATTTGATGAGTTGGCAAGGTTTTCCCCGTACCAAGTACACACTGACGAGAGAAAGGCCAGAAGATTCAAACAAGGACTAAAGCCTTGGGTTTATAGTAAGGTATCAATGTTTCAGATAAACACGTTTGCCGGAGTTTTGGAAAAGGCCATCCTCGCTGAAGGTGGGAGCGATGCGTTGACCAAGTACAATCAAGATCAGAAGAAGAAGAAGAGTGAAAGTGAAATTAATAACAAGGCCAGTGGAAGTGGCACAGGGGGTGGAAATTTCAATCAGAAGAAAAGGTGGAACGACATCTCATCATCGGTAAATCAACAAGGTAATCAGAAGAAAAGAATTGAAGCATGCCCGACTTGCGGGAAAGCCCATCTGGGACTTTGTATGAAAGGAAAAAGAGTGTGCTACAATTGTTGTCAAGAAGGCCACATAGCACCGAATTGTCCAAACCCAAGGAAGGGTGCTTGTTTCAACTGTGGTTCAAAGGATCATCTAGCAAGAGATTTCCCTAAAAAGAGATCAGGAGGAGCAGTATCAGGAGGTAACAGTGGAAATAACAGTGGAAATACCTTAACCATCACCGGACCACCTGCAACAAACCAAAATCAACCGCCGTAACTTTCAATAATACGGCGGCAAGATGCAATCCAGTCTCGTGATGTGGTGTCAGGTATCATTCTGATCAATGAAATTAATGCTTATGTTTTGTTTGATTCGGGTGCTACTTGTTCCTTTATATCCGAAGACTTTGCTAATAGTTTAGATTTGCTTATGAATGAGTTGGAATATCCCATGAATATAGAAATTGCGAATAGAGAGATAATTCATGTTAAGTACGTGTTTAAGAACTGTAGAGTGGATATTAAGGGTAATATCATGAACGTAGATCTTATTCCTATTTGACTTGGGGAATTTGATGTTATTTTGGGAATGGACTGGTTATTCAATTACGGGGCTATAATTAATTGCCAAAAGAAGCGTATTAACCTTATGACTCTGTCAAAGGTTGTGTTTTATGGTAGCAAATCGCCTAGACAAGCGAGTTGCCTGACGATGATGCAGGCCAGGAAGTTATTAAGATAAGGCTGTGTAGGATACTTAGCTTACATAGTCGACAATCGAAAAGAGAATCCAAAGGTAGAAGAGATACCAATTGTGAGGGATTTCGTTGATGTATTTCCAGACGATTTACCAGGACTTCCACCAGATACAGAAGTAGATTTCATGATCGATTTGGCGCCCGAAACTACTCCAATATCGAAGGCACTATACCGAATGGCACCAGTAGAGATGAAGAAATTAATGGTACAACTTCAAGAATTTCTGGACAAGAAGTACATTCAACCGAGCGTATCACCGTGGGGAGCACCGATGTTGTTTGTGAAAAAGAAGGACGGATCGATGTGACTCTGCATCAACTACAGAGAACTGAACAAAGTCACAATTAAGAATAGATATCCATTACCAAGAATCGATGATCTGTTTGATCAATTAAAGGGAGCAAGATATTTTTCCAAGATAGACTTGAGAAGCGGTTATCATCAACTGAAGGTGAGGCCAGAGGATGTACCAAGAGACAATGATCGAGAACGCGTTATGGTCACACTGAATTTTAGTAATGTCATTTGGTCTTACTTAATCCTCCAAAGCATTTATGGGACTAATGAATGGTGTGTTCAAGCCGTTTTTGGACAAATTGGTGGTTGTATTTATAGACGACATTTTGGTATATTCCAAAACCAAAGAAGAACACGAAGAACATTTGAGGTTAACGTTGGAAGTATTAAGAAGGGAGAAGTTGTACGCTAAATTTTTGAAATGCGAATTCTGGATCGAGCGAGTACAATTTCTTGGTCACGTGATCGATAAAAACAGAATTTCGGTAGATCCATCAAAAGTTAAAGCCGTGATTAACTGGGATCAGCCGAGAACGCCGTCAGAAGTAAGAAGTTTTCTTTGATTAGCAGGATATTATAGAAGGTTTATACAAGACTTTTCCAAGATCGCAACTCCGTTAACGAATTTAACTCGAAAAGCTGTGAAATTTGTTTGGACGGAGAAGTGTGAGGAGAGCTTTAAAGAATTGAAGAAGAGATTGAGTACGGCCCCTGTATTATCTCTTCCGGATGATACAGGATATTTTGTTGTTTTTAGTGATGCGTCGCATAAAGGACTTGGATGTGTGCTGATGAAAAATGGCAAGGTCATTGCGTATGCATCACGACAGTTGAAGGATTACGAGAAGGGATACCCGACCCATGATTTGAACCTAGCTGCAGTTATTTTTGCTTTGAAAATTTGGAGGCACTATCTCTACAGGGAGAAGTGTGAAATATATACGGACCACAAGAGTCTGAAATATATTTTCACGCAGAAGGATTTGAATATGCGTCAAAGAAGATGGTTGGAATTAATTAAGGATTACGACTGTGAGATTTTATACCATCTGGGGAAAGCAAATGTGGTTGCCTATGCCTTAAGTAGAAAAGGTCGTGAGAAATTGATGATGTTAACTGCTCAGGAGGAGCTAATTACAGAAATGGAGAAACTGGAGTTGGAAATGAAGTATCCTATGGAGATCGATGAGAAGCTATTTCAAATGCAACTGCACAACTCTACTAGATATAAGTAAAAGAGGCTCAAACTTCGGGATTTAAGAATGTATAAAGGTGACAAAGAAGATATCTGAAGGAACCGAACCGAGATTTAAGATGGATAAGGAAGGAATACTGAGATTTGAGAGTAGAATTTGGGTACCGCCAGTACAAGAGATTAAGGAAGATATTTTGAGTGAGGCTCATAGTTCACGATATTCGATTCACCCTGGTAGTACCAAGATGTATCAAGATCTTCGACAACATTTCTGGTGGCCAAATTTGAAACATGATGTTGCAAAATGTGTTGCCAAGTGTCTTACCTGTCAGAAAGTAAAAGCAGAACATCAGAGACCAAGCGGATTGCTTCAACCGTTAGAGATCCCAGAATAGAAATGGGAACATATTACAATGGACTTTGTGGTTGGCCTTCCGACGACTCAGAAAGGATACGACACAGTATGGGTTATCGTTGACCGACTGACGAAATCTGCACACTTCCTTCCGTTCAAAATCAGATTCAACTTGGATCAGTTGGCAAGGCTATACGTAAAAGAAATTATTTCGAGACACGGAGTGCCGGTGTCAATTATTTCTGATAGAGATCCGCGCTTCACATCAAATTTCTGGAAACGTCTTCAGGAATGCATGGGTACGCAATTGCGAATGAGTACAGCTTATCACCCTCAAACAGACGGACAGAGTGAACGAACAATTCAAATGTTAGAAGATATGCTAAGAGCCTGTGTGATGGACTTTAAAGGAAATTGGGATGATCACCTACCATTAGTAGAGTTTGGCTACAACAACAGTTACCACGCTAGTATAGGCATGCCGCCTTACAAAACGTTATACAGCAGAAAGTGCATAACTCCTCTTTACTGGGATGAAGTTGGTGAAAGACAATTGTTAGGGCCAGAATTGGTATAGCAGATGGCAGAAATAGTCAAATCCGAGCATGACTGGTAGCGGTTCAAGATCGACAGAAGAAATACGTTGATCCACATCGTAAAAATATCGAGTTTGAATCAGGTAGTTATGTTTTCTTGAAGGTTTCTCCCTGGAAGGGGAAGATCAGGTTCGGAAAGAAAGGGAAATTGAGCCTAAGATTTATTGGACCCTTTGAAGTACTGAGAAGAATCAGAGAAGTTGCGTACGAGGTAGCCTTACCTCCATCACTCGAGAATGTCCACAACGTTTTCCACGTTTCTGTATTACAACCATACAAAGCCGATTACAAGCATGTAATTGAATATGAACCCCTACATTTTGAGAAAGACTTATCTTACGAAGAAATTCCTGTCCAAATTGTCGACCGAAAAGAACGAGTTCTCAGAAATAAAGTCCATACCTTCTGTTAAGGTAATTTGGAGGAACCACAACGCTGAAGAAGCTACGTGGGAACTCGAAGAGAATATGATGAAGAATTACCCTCAATTATTTACTTAATTATTTGTAAGCGATTTTGGGGACAGAATCTTTGTAAGGGGGGGGGGGGGAGAGAATGTAACGGGTAGAATTTATTGAGTCGTGATTCTGGGGACAAAATCCTTTTAAGGGGGAAAGATGTGACGAACGAGATTTTTGTATTTAATTTTAATATTTATTGAATTAAATATTAAATAAATATTTTTCGATAATTTGATTATTAGATTAAATAATTATTTGATGCAATTATGGTAGATTAATTTAATTATATGTCTTACATTTATTAAATTAATGTGGAGAATAATTATTATTCAAGTATGTAATTATGTGAGCTTGTTGAATTAAATGAATTATTTAATTAAACATGATGTTATTTAATTAATTTAATTATTAATTAGAGAGTTAATAATTTGACATTTTTATTAATGAGAAAATTAAATATATGATTGTGAATTTATGAGAAGTTATTATATTTTATTTATATTAAATAAGATATATGAATTATTGTGCAAGTGGGTGTGACATGATTTAAACTATATGATAAAGTTTTATTAAATTAAATGATTTGAAAACCTTTTCTTTCTAGCCAAACAAGGCCTTATTGGGAGTTGGGATGCCACCATGATAGGATAACCCACCACAACGCCGCCGCGATTCTTATATCAACGCCTTCTTTTGTTCTTTCTTCATTATTATTGCTAAGTCTAAGAAGCATCACAAAGAGAAAAATTGAGAAGTCTGAGAGAAAATTTGAGTGTATAATTAACAAGTGTTGAGAAAGGATCATCTCGTGAATCATCTCCTCTAGATTATACTCGGGTAATTTCTCCCAAACCCAATTTCTACTTTTACGTATTTAAGTTTTTATACAAATGGTTTTCAAGCATCTTTGAAAAGTCTTTATGATGAGAATTTGTAAGGCTTATGTGAATATATGGGTTAAGATGTTATCAAATCATATTTTATCATATATATTTTGTTAACCATAACACCAATCTAATGAAAACATGTCGTATATAATTTCTACAAAATTACAGAGTATGGGTTATGGCCTTATGGCCTTATACATGATATTTTATGTATTAATCATATATTATCCCTAAATTTTACACTCGTATGTTGTTATGCATGTTAATACGAAGAGACCAAAGTTTAAATAAATGGATTCGGTGTTATAACGAATCCGTAGTGACAATTTTCATGTTTTATTTTCTAAACCTTCATGAACAACAAAGTTAGTGAAATCACATGCTTTAAATCTGTTTTTTAGTGTTTAAAATTGTTAATGTCAGTATATAAATGTTGGGTTATGTTTATACATGAATTATTAACATGTGGGTATTTTAATTTAGTGAAATTAATGATTATTTAGTGTCCTTTTCGCTGAACTTTGTGTTATTCACGAATTGGGAATCGAAGTCTGGAGTCTCGCGCCGTGGCGCCAACTCCAAAATCGAAGTCCATGGCAGTCGCCACCATCGCCACCGACTCGAGTCATAGCCATGACGAAAGTCAGAAGCAAATACCAGTTGTGCCGATCAGTCGGCGCATTACGCCGCAAATACGAAGAAGAGTATAATAGTATGCCGCAAATACCACTCTCCAGAAAGTTCAAGAATGAGATTTTTTTAAAATGTTTAAGTCTAACAATGTGTTAGTGAATTAATGTAATGAACATGTAAACATGTTAGAAGTATAATGTGATGATAAAATAGTTGTTTAACATGTAAATAACATAATTACATGTGGATTGAATTATTAAATACATAATTAATTTATTATTCATGAAGTACAAATTATGTCACAATGTGATAAATTGACTAAGTATAGTCATAATCAAAGTAGACAAGAGAATGAGTTATGATGATTAGTTAAGTTATAATTAACTGGTATTGTGAATGTGAATGGTATGTAGGATTTAATTCAAAGAACGTGCTTAGTTAAAGTGTAATCTACGCACGAGGCAAGTTTTCTAACCCCTAACCTACTTCAAGTTTATTATTTCCTCGAGCAAACTCTCATTATTATTGATTAAGTCTGTTTCGTATATTAAAGCTTATTAATCCTTCAAGCATGATGTTGTTATACAATAATTATTCTATTGTATACTTTTGAGATTTTTATCCAAGTTAAATTATCAATTATTGTTAAACCTTGTTAGACTAGCGAACCTTTCATGATTCGACTAGTCCATAGTTGATGAGCATTCTAAATTTCAGAACCATTGATGAATTATCCAAACCAAACTTCCTTTGGTACGGACTCGAATGTCAAACTGAGATGAACAACCCTGTAAAGGGGATTACTTATGTGTTAGCGTTAAGATATTGTGCACAGTATGGTACTAAGGGCTGATCCCCCCAAGTACGAGAAGAAAGGTCCATAGTCTTATGACTGTTAAAGGTTTCAAGTATAACCCTTGATAACCTAGGACATAGTACAAGGTCTTATGACCCTCAGAATTCTTTTGATTCTTGTTATTCATTTTTGATTCAAAAGTTGAGCTTTTATTCAGATGTCTATGATTTATTCGCATGTTATTATATTGTTATTTCATTATTATACTTGTGGGCAATAGTGCTCACTCTTGCTTAATAATAACATTGCAGTTAAGAACGAAAGAACTGATGAACCTTCCCCTAGTAAAGGCAAGGGCAAATTTAGCAAATGATGAAGACTTTTTATTTTATTTGATGATGTATTTATGTTAGACTTGAGTTAATGATGTTGTTTAAGACTTATTATTTATATTTTCGCACTGATGTTTAAGGTTAATTCAACCTGGGATGATGTTTATTATTCGGATGTTGTAACCCCATAAGGGGAAGATTTTATTTCTATCTATTGCATGGTTTGCACTTATTATGGATAGATAGTTAGATGATATTTGTACAGTGAACACCAAATACCGTGGAATTGAAGTACCCGGATTTGGGGGTGTCACAGGTTTCAAATTAGTTCCAATCCTCATCAAGTTATAGAACGGTGGAGAATCATAATTTTACTAAGGATATAAAATGTGTGTTTCGTATTTTATACGTCATGTAATAAATGATTTTTGTGAACAACAATAGGGTGATGAGGACCCGACCTTGAAAGCGTCAAAAATACACCGCATTAGAATGAGGAGGACAAAAATCTTCTCGTGTTTTTTTGGGGACTTGAAATATTTGCTGCTGTATTTTATATGGCATTCTAATAATTTGAGTATGAATATTGTCGTATTATATACGTTACAATTTTTGTATTAAAACTCACAGTATATGTGTCGTCGTCTTTTGCACGACAGTTCAATAATTGTAATAGGAAAGTTCACATCAGTAGTGTTGTTTATAGCGACCCTAGATGGGTTGTGTGGACTGTAACAACCCGATATTTTCTATATAATTAAATCAAAAATTTTACGTATAATTTTTTTTTTATTTTAAAGATGAGGATTTGTACAAGATAAGGTGTATAAGTATTTATGTGATAAATAAAAATATATTTAGTACATGAATAATTACAAATAATTTTATTTTAGAATTATTGATTAATATAAAGTATATTCTTATAATAATTAATTTTATAGTAGAAATGTTTTTATTAATTATTTTCCATGAAATTATAATTATATATTATTAAAATAATATATGAAATGATTTTTAGAATTATTATAATAATTATTTATTTTATTATATGAATTTATGTTAGATTAATTAAGTTGGATTTTTATCAATGGATAAGAATAATAATATAATAATATAATATTTTAATTTTTTAGTGCTATAAATATGTACTGTAGGTTTGTGGACTGACAATGGTTGGTCAATTATTGTGTATAATGTCAAAACCCTAGCATTAATTTGTTTAACCCTATTTTTAAATTCAAATGGGAAAGTCAATACTGTTATATAAGAGTGTTATGTGATATATGTGGTGTAATATAGAATTTAATATTAATTAGAAAAACCCTAATTAGTATTTAGAAATCCTAAAGTTTTTTTTTTTGAAACCCTAATATTTAAATTATAAACCATAATTGATTTGAAACCCTAATGATCGGTATTATTGATATTAACACTAATTAGGGTGAACCCTAATTTTCAAAACCCTAATTTATAAATGGAAACCCTAATTTTCAAATGTAAAACCTTAATGACTAAGTTATTAACCCTAATCGTTTAATGATGAAGCTTAATGCTTATTAGGGACTTTAAACTCTAATGTTAATGTATAAGGTAATTAGATAACTTAATCTAACCATCAAACCCTAAATTTCTATTTTTAGAAACTAATTTTATATTTAGTTTAATTTAAACCCTAAATAAAAACCTAGATATTCATTTTGTGCTAAACCTTAGGGTCAAACCCTAAGGGTTTGCCATTTACAACCTTGCCCTTAAAATCATAAGGCCAATGACCATTTTACCCTTGTGTGCATTATTTGAGCTAACTTGTAAATCTAGCAAAGTGGGAGTTGAACCACCCTCACTAACCCAATATGACTGAAATCTCTAGCTACCAGCCACATATCTCAGTCACAAGCATTGATATATCATATATATATATATATATATATATATATATATTGTTAGGTTTGTAATATTCATGTGCGCAATCAAATTGCATAAAAGTGCGGAAGCGTGTAAAAATCAGAGTTTAAAAAATTTACAAACCATATACCCGGATCACCCTTTATGCATAATTATTAATTAAACGAAAAGATAAAGAATAAAATCATACCCTTGAAGATCGAGCTTCCTCCTCGTGTACAAGTTCACCTCCAAATCCTTTCGCGTTCAACTTGAATCCACCGGGTTTGGTTCCTTCCTTTGATCAACGTTAGCCACCCATATGTTTGGCCTCTAGAGGTGATCCACCAAGGAAGAAGAAAATTCAAGAAGAAGGGTGGTTGGCTAAACCCTAGTTTTCTATCTCTATAGAAAAGGTGTACTCCCAACAACTTGAAATTATTACGTAGTTGTTAAAGTCAACAACCCATACCACCCATAATAAGACTCCTCTTATTTATAGATGTGGGCAACCCACCTTAACAATTAAGGAATTGAGTTTTAATTAATTAATTCTTTTAATTAATTAAGCTCCCTAATCTTATTAGGGATAATTAATTAAACTCCTTTAACTAATTTTCCTTCCTAATCCAATTAGGAATAAATGAGAGTACTTATATTAAATTAATTCCTAAACTCTTTTAGAAATTAAAATAATAATAATTGTAATAATATTAATAAGACTCCTCTTATTAATTTATATTTAATATTTCTAAAATATTAAATAATAAATATTAAGCTATTTAATTTATTCTATCACCATAGATTAAATTAAATATACATAACATATTATTACGATTATGCCATTTACTTCTTAAATAATTATTCTTCCTTTTATGGTGTGACCCTTTAGGTTCTCCATATTAAACCTAGGTTGTGAATAAATCAATTAGAACAATTCTAATCTTATTTAAATAAATAAATTAAATAATTAATTTATTTAAATAAATAATATTTATTCTACAATAGGGATAAGCCTCCCTAGCGATCAACGACTTTCCAGATAATATAGATTTCAACATTAATCATAAAAGAACCTTTGAGTAAATAGTTACCGTACAATTCAATCCTTCCACCATACAATGTCCCAATTAAATATAAGACATGGAATTATCGTCAAGTCTTATTTTATTTAATTATATGTATTTCGACTCTTAAATGTATTAACTCAAATAATGCAAATTAGAAACTCCTTTCTAATTTCATTCTGCCTTGGCCAAGGACTACTGGGTTGTCATTTATCGAATCACATAGGACATTTCTCTTCTTTTATTAGAAGTGGTAGATTCTTTATTGATCATACATTATCCCCATGTACAACTTATTATACCCAAGCATACCCTTTGATATACCCTAAGGGTCTTAAGGAATAAGTCAAAGTATAACTCATCATACACAAGATACTATGATGATCTCAAGTCCAAGGATCACTTGTACTACTATCACTCTGAGAATCCTATCGACAGCAAATAAAACTCCATTAGGTATTCCATAATGAGCCACGTTGCTCATGAACTTATTCTCTAATAAGCACCTACATACTTGCTTTAGTGTCTCCACACAAATGATCATGAGATCAATCATCCTCATCCAATGAGCAAGCAACGTATGTACCAATCTATCCGGATTCACTAATCCCCAATTTAGTAATCCAATGATTGGGAACTATTTTAGTTTTAAGCTTTCTAAGAATTTAGATCTCATTAGAATGATCATCATCATTATTCTAAAAGCATTGCTTAAAACTATGGGTTTATCACATATTATAAAACAACATCATGTAGATAATTAAAAGTCTTTAATAAATTAATACTTTTTATTAATAAATGAATAAGATTGTTACAAAGTATATGCTTTATCATCAAACATGATTGACTTGTGTGCATACTACTTTCAATCTCCCACTTGCACTAAAGCCAATCGTCCTGGTATCTTATACTCTTCTTCTCTAAGTGACGATTATCCTGTCATTGGATAAGCTTTAGTTAATGGATATGTAATGTTGTTCATGAGAGTCCACTATCTCTATAGTGATTTCCCATCTTTCAATGATTCTAATAATCAAATGAAAGTGCCACAACACATGTTTAGATCCAAGATGAGATTTAGGAACTATTCTAGTTACGTAATGAACTTTTAATCCAAACAATCAACTTGCGACTTCATTTATAGCTATATACTTTGTCTTTATCACTAAACCAAAGAACTCTTTGTTGTTTGGAACCTTCCAATTCATCGCACCACCTTTGCTCAAGATAACGCTTTTACCTTAAAGTGGATTTTACATCATCTTGATTCGTCTCGAAAAACTTGAGTCTGTTAAGACCTCTAGTTTTAATTGGACCACCATGTATGCTCACATCTTTAGTCTTGGGTTAAGAACTTTAAGATGTTTTTCACATCTTCTGTTGATCTTCTCCGAGAATATGACCGATCAACATCAGGTCTCGTACATTTCATTGCATACATGATTGTCACTCATGCGACCTCTCTTTTCAGGAGTCTGTGGGGACTATAAAGAGAGATTCACTCCATAGCTCATCGACATGAGGCATCTCCTGGAGTTTGCCATGCTAAACAACTTTAGCATCAAATGAATATACTTTCTTGGGTTAAGTCGATCATCCTCTTAAATCTATCTATATAGATTTATATCCCCAATTAAGATACTCTTCCCAAATCATTCATGGAGGAATGTTTAGACAACTTTATCATTACTGATTGTAGCATTAGTATGTCATTCCTTATCCGTAGTATATCAACATATAATATTAGGAATGTCACGACGCTCCCACTAACCCTTTTGTACACACTAGAACTCTTACCTCATCGTACGTAACTCTAGATCATCATCTTCTATGATGCGTACCTCATCATCATCATCTATGATGAATCCATACCTCCTAGGTATCTTCGGTACTATTCTAGATTTACGAATCGGTTGTGGTAAAATAGATCTATCTACAGGTTCCTCTTATTTGACTTATAGTGTTTTGTGGTTCTTGAACTTTTCAAGATCTATTATCCTCCCACTAGCCCCTTCAATGATAAACACCTTTATCTTAGAAGGATGCGTGTTTCGCAACAAACACCTTTTCCTAAGTAGGATTATAGAACATATACCCTAAACTTATTTTAGGATGTCCCACAAATTGTACTTGTCAAATCTTGTCCCAAGCTTATCCTTTGAAACCTTTTCACATAAGTTGGACAACCCCTTATCTTAACATACTTAAGATTAGGAATCCTCCCTGTCCATAACTTTTATGGAGTCTTGGGCCTGGATTTTGAGGTTACCTTTTCGTAGATATGCAGCCATTTCTAGGACATTATCCTAGAAGGATACTGGAATGTCGGTAAAATCATTATAGACCGCACCATGTCCAACAAGGTACGATTTTTCCTTTCAGATACATAAATCATTTATTACATATCAGGAGGCATCCATTATAAGAAACCATTTGAGATGATCAAGAAACTTATTGCACAAGTATTTATTCCTTGATCTAATCAAAGAATTTTAATACTTTGTCAATTTGTTTCACTTCTGAATTCTTTGAACCTTTCAAATAATTCACACTTGTATTTTAACATATACACACATTCAACTCTTTGAATGATCATCTCCTTTTTTTATACTAATTTGTTCAATATGCAAAATTATTTTCATGTAAATCAAGTATACAAAATCCATTAAGTAATATTCCAGTTCTATACAAAATATTATTATTATAAATAGAGCAACAATTGTTCTTAATTATAATACCAAAAATTTTATTGTCTAACAATAAAATAGAAATAATGTTTCTAACAAGAACTGGAATACAATAACAACTTATTGACTTAATAGATTTGCCCGTAAGCATTGCTAAACTATAAGTTTCTATGGCTAATGTAGCAACCTTTGCTTCATTTTCCACACATAGGATTACTTATCTTTGTTTAACTTTCTACTTCTGCTTGATCTCTTCATAAATCTATATTTATGATAACCAAAGTCGGTATCCAATACCCAAGTAGAACCTTGACTTAAAGAAAAATTTATTTCAATCATGAACAAAAATCGTATTGTAAATCGAAACTTCACTAAGCTTCTTTGGTTAGCCTCTCGCAAGATGCTTCTCGCAGCTTTCTTCAAAGGTGTCGAAGCTTATTGCGGTGGAAGCAAACTCCTTTGCTATCCATATCGGTTTTGTTCTTATTATCCTTTGTTTATGCCTTTCTATTTACCTTCTTTGAATCGTTCTTTATTGAGGAAGATCCTTTGGCCCCTACCGGTAAGACTTGATCTTTCTTGGTTCGAAAGTGACTCTCAACATTTTCAACATGTTAAGCAAATCAAGAAAGTCGATATCTAGCTTGTTCATATGAAAAATTCAAAACAATTGTGAAAGGAGTAGGGAGTGAGTGCAAGATCAAATCTTGGCTCAACTCTCCATCCATGACAAAACCAAATTGTCCTAATTGATCAATCAAATTGATTATGTTAAGAACTTTTATCTCATTTGTAGTGTCATTGGTCATTCTAGATGGAAGAGCTCCTTAGATATCTCGATATCTATCGCCCCTACTTTCCTCACCATCAACAACTTGATGTGCAGAATATAGTAGGAGCATCCATAGTTTCATCTTGTTGAAGCTCGTTACTTTCGTGGATGCGAGCATGATGCATTGAGCCAACTGTGCATCATCTTGCCACTTTCTAAAAGTAGCAATGTCTTCCTCGAGGCATTATTCGCAACCATTGCGAGGATAGGCGTATTAAGGACATAAGATAGCTTTTTCGGCTATGAGAACTATTCTCAAATTCCTTAACCAATCCGTTTAATTGATGGCTCGTTAATTTAGCATCTAATATGCTTGCAGTGATAGTAATTTTAGACATTGTAAAATTTCAGTAAATGAATTTGTAATTAACAACATTTTAACATACATTCTACTATTAATTACCAAAATAAATTAGGTCTTGTTTTAAATTGGTATCTCCCACTATTTTCTTCAAACTATATTACCTCACTTATATAGTTCGGCAAAATCTAATTAAAGATTTGCTAGTGAGAATAAGGATCCCATTTCAAATGTATATAGCCTTGTGGTGACACAACAAACTATAAATAAATAAATAGGTAGACAACTTTTGTCAATTACATCAACTATGCAACTCCTTGTATTTTGCCTCTTAGATTATTTTGATCAGTGGTGGCACATCCAGAATCAAAATTATCCAAGTTAAGTCCGACCTAGCACTCCATATATTCAAAAAGAAAATATCATCCTTGTGGTGACACAACAAAACAATATTGTTCAATTTTCTTTATAAGCATCAAATGTGATAAATTAACATCTTAAATACTTAATACTTGCCTTGTGGTGACACAACAAACTAATATTAAATATTTAATACTCTATTAATTTTATCATGCTAGAAGGGCGACGTTCGATATTCCAAATATCTTTGAACGCTTAGGACTTAATATAAAAATTGAGGGTTTGTTATTAATTTGTCTCATCTTGTTTAGCGCCGCATTTACATATATATATAAAATACGCGTTATATTAATGAACATGCGAAGCATGTTTGCATAATATATAATATATATAGTATAAGCATGCACATATAGAATATTATATTCTACCCGGATTGATTATGGACTTTTATTCTAGTTTGGTTCACTAGAGCCACCAAGTGAACCAAAAGGTCAAACCCTAGGGGTGCAAGAATTAATATTTAAATATAACTATTACATTTAAACCCGGGCTCCATAACAAACGGGTCTTCAAGCGCTCCTTACCCCTTGATCTCCAATTCTTCAAAATAATTCTAACTATTCCTATTACAAAACTATTTAAAATAAATAGAAACCTTGATCGTGATCGGGGAAGTACATAGGAGGAGTTAGAATTTACATTAAGAAAAATTAGAAAAGACAGTACATGAGACCCCATTTAATAAAACCCATACATTCATGCATCCAACTAAAATAAAATCCAATCATATTGGTCAATAATAGTCATAATCAATCCCATTTATTATCATACACATCACCATATGCATCAATAAATAACATTCATCTCATGAATAATAAACATTTATATATATATATTGATATCATTTAATGGGCAAAATTAGTTAGTATAAAATCTAATTTTTGAATCAAAATAAACTCCTTTATTTTAATCCAAATTTAAATCAAAATAAAACTATTTTATTTTAATTTATCCTATTTTGAATAAAACAAACTATTTTATTTTAATCAAAATCTTTAATCAAAATAAACTCTTTTATTTTAATTAATTATGGAATCCAATTCCATGTAAAAAAAATCTTTAATTAAAATAAACTCTTTTATTTTAATTAATTATGGAATCCAATTCCATGTAAAAAAAAATTATTAAAGAAAACACGGATATTCTTTTCCTATTCACAAATAAACTCCTTTATTTTGAATAATATGAAATCTTATTCCATATTTAAATAAACTCCTTTATTTAAGGAAACATGGATTCTCTTTCCTATTAACAAATAAACTCTTTTATTTTGAATAATATGAAATCTTATTTCATATCTAAACAAACTCCTTTATTTAAGGAAAGATGGATTTACTTCTCTATTCACAAATAAACTCCTTTATTTTAGGAAAAATAAAAATCCAATTTCAACTCCAATTAGTTATCATGGAATCCAATTCCAACTCTAATTAGTTAGTATGATATTCTAATTTTAAAATTAAAATAAACTTTATATTTTAATATTAAAATAAACCTTTTATTTTAAAATTAAAATAAACCTTTTATTTTAATTATAAAATTATTGAGAATAATATATATATATATATATATATATATATATTAACAAGTATATATAATATATATATATATATTAGTTACGGTATATATATATTATATATATATAATACGGTATATATAATATATATATATATATATATATAATATATAGCCTAACATTCCGTGCACAGAAGCTTAATCTAAAAATAAAAAAAGAAGCACGTGAACCTTGTCTTGTTAGAAACATGGTGTCCTGCGGTCCCCCTTTTTTTTTTTTTTTTTTTTTTATGTTCCTTTTGCAATCATTTGCTATACTATGCCACACCAAGGAATTTCCGTGCACTGGAACCTTAATAATTTTCTTGAAAAAACTAACGGAATAAGAAAGATTGACATTATAAGATAATGTATTTTTTTTTTATTATTAAATTTTATACAATAAAATTATGCCCAAAAAAAAAATTGTTCTAAACACATATCAATATACATATCAAATTTGAACAATTAATAATTTACATAAAGGTTTGGCTCTGATGCCACTGTTAGGTTTGTAATATTCGTGTGCGCAATCAAATTGCATAAAAGTGCGGAAGCGTGCAAAAATCAGAGTTTAAAAAATTTACAAACCATATACCCGGATCACCCTTTATGCATAATTATTAATTAAACGAAAAGATAAAGAATAAAATCATACCCTTGAAGATCGAGCTCCTCGGTACAAGTTCACCTCCAAATCCTTTTTCGCTCAACTTGAATCCACCGGTTTGGTTCCTTCCTTTGATCAACGTTAGCCACCCATATGTTTGGCCTCTAGAGGTGATCCACCAAGGAAGAAGAAAATTCAAGAAGAAGGGTGGTTGGCTAAACCCTAGTTTTCTATCTCTATAGATAAGGTGTACTCCCAACAACTTGGAATTATTACGTAGTTGTTAAAGTCAACAACCCATACCACCCATAATAAGACTCCTCTTATTTATAGATGTGGGTAACCCACCTTAACAATTAAGGAATTGGGTTTTAATTAATTAATTCTTTTAATTAATTAAGCTCCCTAATCTTATTAGGGATAATTAATTAAACTCCTTTAACTAATTTTCCTTCCTAATCCAATTAGGAATAAATGAGAGTACTTATATTAAATTAATTCCTAAACTCTTTTAGAAATTAAAATAATAATAATTGTAATAATATTAATAAGACTCCTCTTATTAATTTATATTTAATATTTCTAAAATATTAAATAATAAATATTAAGCTATTTAATTTATTCTATCACCATAGATTAAATTAAATATACATAAATATATTATTACGATTATGCCATTTACTTCTTAAATAATTATTCTTCATTTTATGGTGTGACCCTTTAGGTTCTCCATATTAAACCGGTTGTGAATAAATCAATTAGAACAATTCTAATCTTATTTAAATAAATAAATTAAATAATTAATTTATTTAAATAAATAATATTTATTCTACAATAGGGATAAGCCTCCCTAGCGATCAACGACTTTCCAGATAATATAGATTTCAACATTAATCATAAAAGAACCTTTGAGTAAATAGTTACTGTACAATTCAATCCTTCCACCATACAATGTCCCAATTAAATATAAGACATGGAATTACTGTCAAGTCTTATTTTATTTAATTATATGTATTTCGACTCTTAAATGCACAACTCCAAATAATGCAAATTAGAAACTCCTTTCTAATTTCATTCTGCCTTGGCCAAGGACTACTGGGTTGTCATTTATCGAATCACATAGGAAATTTCTCTTCTTTTATTAGAAGTGGTAGATTCTTTATTGATCATACATTATCTCCATGTACAACTTATTATACCCAAGCATACCCTTTGATATACCCTAAGGGTCTTAAGGAATAAGTCAAAGTATAACTCATCATACACAAGATACTATGATGATCTCAAGTCCAAGGATCACTTCAGTACTACTATCACTACAGAATTCCTATTGACAGCAAATAAAACTCCATTAGGTATTCCATAGCGAGCCAACGTTCAAATTGAACTTATTCTCTAATAAGCACCTACATACTTGCTTTAGTGTCTCCACACAAATGATCATGAGATCAATCATCCTCATCCAATGAGCAAGCAACGATGTACCCAATCTATCCTGGATTCACTAATCCCCAATTTAGTAATCCAATGAACTATTTTAGTTTTAAGCTTTCTAAGAATTTAGATCTCATTAGAATGATCATCATCATTATTCTAAAAGCATTGCTTAAAACTATGGGTTTATCACATATTATAAAACAACATCATGTAGATAATTAAAAGCCTTTAATAAATTAATACTTTTATTAATAAATGAATAAGATTGTTACAAAGTATATGCTTTATCATCAAACATGATTGGCTTGTGTGCATACTACTTTATATATATATATATATATATATATATATATATATAGAGAGAGAGAGAGAGAGAGACTGGGAGAGAGAAAAGTTTACTTTAATTCTCATAAGAGCCATCTAATTCTCTCTCTCTAAAATTCGAGATTTGTGAGGAGCTAAGTTCAAAAGTTAAGACTACATCACCATTTAGCTTTCCATTATCAGATTCAAGGATCAAAGCCAATAGAGGTATAAACCCTAAATTGTGAAATCCTTCAAATTTTGTGTTAATGATGTTTTATGTTGGTTAGAATGGTGTTATATGATGTCATTAAGTGATCTGGATTGCTAGATGTTAGATCCATAACATCTAGAGGCTCGGATTTAGTGTTTTCAAAAATCTAGAAAATTTTATTTTGTATTCTGACAACGCATGTCAGAGGCTGTAGATCTCTCTCTGATTATTATTTTGTGTGTTTTCTGCTTTGGATCGGTAGTCTGGTAGTAGTTCTTTGGTCTGCAAGTTGAATCACAACCATTCATTGTCCAGATTTCGAGTTATTCTTGGTCGAAACCCGTTGACCGGGCATGACCAGTCGATTTCTGGGGAACCCATAAATCATAAAACAGTGTCTGACAAGATGTTCAAATGAGTTGATCTGTCCGATTTTTTGTGTTTTGATTATGTGTTTGTATCTAGTTTGTAACATGTTATATGGACTATAAGTTTATGCCTTTATATCACGGAAATAATAAATGGGATGGATTTAGTGGATGGTCAAAGTGACTGAAATAATCACGAAAACCATTTTCTGAAATTTCCAGAAATTGTTAGCATAAACATTCTGACAAGGTTTGACCGGATTAAATATGGTGATTGTTTTGTACTCTGACTGAAATAATGTTACATATGTGTTACCTAACATAAGTACTACAGCCTTGAACCTTAATAATAATATCTTGATGATCCGAGCCTAAAAGAAATCGACCTTCAATATAGCATCATGAAACTGTCAGGGTTTCTGGGTTACCCAGAAAACCCAGATCAGCTCTGACATATTGTTTTGCAGCTTAGATCTTGATTCTTGTTGATTTTTAGACAAACTAAAGGCTTAAAATATGTACTATGTTAGTTTATCTACATAGCCCGACGTCTAAAACACTTTTAATATGAACAGATTGCATACTAGAAGGCCACAAAGTTCGTTGACCTAAGCATTGACCGATTTTTTCAGGCACCCGAACTTGATGAAATACGAAAATCATTTTAAAGACTCAGATCTTGCATCTAAGTTGTTGTATGACCAAACTGATTGTGTATAATTGTAGTTCTACAGTTATACTACACGATTAAAGCTTGGTTTTGACCAGAGCATGCAGGAACAAAGATATACACGTGGTCAAACGAGCACACAAATTAACCGGTGTGACAGTGTTCTTGAGGCTCAAGAACACCTAAGACAACAGAAAGTGTCGCTATAGCCTATAGCAACGGTTTCTTTTATTTTTATTTTCTGAATTTCTGAAAAATGAATAAAAAAAGAAAATAAATTCTAAAAAATATAAAAATGGTTTTAAAAATTATTTTAAATTATGAAAAAATAACTTTTAATTATTTGGGACATTTTTCATTAATATTTATAATTATTAGAATATCAATGATATTTAATTTATTTAATTAGTGTATTAAATAAATTAGAGAAAATGATTTTAATGTTATAAAAATCATTTTAAATAAGAATAAAGTGTTTTAAAATATTTTTGAGTTATAAATGTGATTTTAATATTTTGTGGTGAATTTCATTAATTAATTAATATTAATGGTAACTAAAGTTATTTAATAAATGTATTAAATAAATTATGAAAAATAGAATTAATAATTTAAAAATCATATAAAAATTATATAAAGGTTATAAAAATATTTTAAGTTATAAAATATAACTTTGATATTTTGTCATGAAAAAATATTAATTATTTAATATTATTGATATTAGATTTATTTAATACTTATATTAATTAAATTAGTTTAAAATGATTTTAATATTATAAAAATCATTTTAAATGATAATAAATTGTTTAAAGGTATTTTAAGTTATAAAATATAACTTTTAATATTTAAAGGATAATTTCATTAATAATTTAATATTAATGATATTAATTTAATAATAAATGATATTAAGTTTATTTAATAATTATATTAAATAAATAGTTTTAAAATGGTTTTATTTATTTAAAATCATTTAATAAGGATATTAATGAATTAAAAGTATTATTAAGTTATACTTAATGACTTTTACTATTTTGATAAATAGTACATTAATAATTAAATATTAATGATAATTATTTAAAAATAATTTTAATTCTTTTAAAAATCATTTAAGGGTAATGTTAATACTTTAAAAGTATTTTGAGTTATTATAAATAACTTTAACCTTTTGGCAATGGTTTCATTAATAGATTAATATTAATTAAATATTAATGATAATAGAATTATTTAATATTTAAATCATTTAATTATTATTCGTGTGTTTGAAAATTCATAATTTATTATAATAAATGTTTAAAAATTATTATAAGTCATTTAAAATAATATGAATTAATACTTACAAATATTGAACTACGGGATAGAGTCTTAAACTCGATAATTACTCGATAAAAAGCACAAGATAATTGCACATGTTTCAGAAATTGATTTGGACTTAGATAATTTGATTAGATATGTGTTTATTTGTGATTCAATGGTTGTGGAACATATGTGACAATGTGATTAGGTTATGTGCTGACTACAATAAGCAGTGCTATGTGTTATAGTATGTTATTCTAATCGATCAAATGATCTTATTACTAATAGGTGTTATATAAAGATAGAACTAAGTTACGAACTGTAAGCAGCGCATCAGACAAGTATCTTACCTTTTCATTTCCTTTATGGAATGGACATGAGTGAGAAGTTTCAGAATTATATTATTATTATGCTATATTATTAACCCTATTGTGATATATTCTATATCTGATCATTATTTATCAACATGTTAGTATATGGTAATTCAGATATATATTATGTTCGTTAATTTCAAAATATGGTTATACAAGTGTCCCCACTTAGATAATCATTGTATTTAATCACATGTTGATATATATATATATATATATATATATATAAAGACGTCTAAGTTATTTGACCCAGCTAGACATAGATTCAGAAATATCGTTGAATAAGTTAAAACCTTTTCGTATCCAATCAAATTATTTTGGTTCGGATTCTAGACTAAATATGAACATCCCAATCAAGGAAAAACTTTTATGCGCCCAAGGGGGACAGAGTGAACGATAATATTGTTCTTGTAATGTAGTATTGATCAATACAGGGTCCATGGGATGTACACCCTCGTGCCCGTAAGTTATGACGGTTTGCAGATGAAGTTCTGCTAAACCTTAGTGAAAACTAAAAACAATGTTCATAATCTATTGACTAATACCTATATATATAGTCAATACGTAGTTTCAAAAATTTGAGATAGAATTGTTATGTTGTATTATCGGTTCAGTTTACTTCACAACTATAAATTTATTGTAGAAGTGATGTATAAAGAAAACATTTATTTCTTTCAGCTAATTATATTCATAATTGTTATTACTTCATGGGCACCCAAATGTTCATCCTTGCTTAAATTTAAATGTTTTCAACTAGGCATGAACAACTCGAAGGTTCAGACAAGAACAAGTGAAAAGGAAATCAAACAGAACATGTTTAATGGTGTCTTTTGTAATAGTTAGACAATATATAGACAATGATATGTATTATATATCATGTAAAGAATTATAGTAAAGGTTGCGTAATTGGGATTAGACTCTGATAAATATAAATTAAGTTGGATTTTTATATTATTGTTATTATTATTAATATTATTCCGCTCATAGAAATGGTATCGTAAAGCACTGAGTTCGGGTTTCAAGTACCCGAGTTTGGGGGCTTTACATGGACCTATTTTGGGGGCTTCACATTTAGTATCGGAGCTTAAGGATATGATCTCTGGCGGAGATCCAGGAATAGAACTAGGAGGGGAGAGACGAGTAATATCTTTCATTAATGTGTGTCCTACTTAAGCTGAATTTTCTTACTTAAGTTGATAAATTGTGATATGTCAATTAACCTTTGTTTTAAAGCTGTATTCTAGAATGATATCTGAAATACATGATATGAGCAATGAATGAATCATGAGACAGAGAAAGTGGCATGGGAGCTAAAATCCTTATCTCTTCGGATTACTAGGTACATACGTAAATTTTGGGGACAAAATTTCATAAGGAGGGGTGATTGTAATATCCCGACTTTTATGAAATAAAAGTCTAATTTAATTTATGATTATTATTCTAAAACTATAAAATATTAAATTGCTAAATGGTCAAACGAACATTTAATTGGATAAATGAGTAAGTAAAAGAGGAGAAAAGAAATTTTGGGAAGGCGTGGGGCCGAATGTGCAGCTGATTACTAGAAAAATAGGGGAGGGAGGAAATTGATTAGGGGAACATGTGGGGAGGGAAAGAAAGGAAAGGAATAAAAGAAAGAAAAAGGAGGAAGAAAAGAGGAAAGAAAGAGAAAAAGAAAGGAAGAAAGAAAGAGGGAAAGGAAAGAAAATGGAGAGAGAGAAAGAATTATGATTCTCTTTATTACTCCACTCCTTCTATTCTCTCTCGGTGGAGGAAATGAGAAGAAATAAGAGAAGTGAGAGAGAGAAAAGAGAGGAAGAAGAAAAGAATAAGGAGAAAGAATAACTGAAGAAAAATTAAGAAAAAGTATGTTTAAAAATCTTTTATTTATTTATAGATTTAAGTTTTATGAATTTTATGTAAAGAGTACATATTTATCAGTTATGCTGGGCTACTTCAGTTTTAACTCATCATCTTATAACCTATACAATTTTATAAACATTAACATATTGGAATGTATGTCATTGCAGGTTAAGATATAGCTAGGTCCAATAAATATGAATTTTACATATGTACCTCACAAATTTGTCAATCTCATCTCAATTAAGAAGAATGTAAGTATGTGTATCATGTAATTCTTGCTCAAAGAAGAATATGTGTTTCCCTTTTCTATAAGTGCAACCTGATAGACCAAATATAGAAAGGTAGCCATTTAGTTCAACATTTCCCCCATCATCATGTCTCGGGACTCGATTGGCCTTTGTCAAAACTTCATCGGGAAAATAGTCTGAGACAAATATAGATATCTCATCGAAACTATTTATCTCACATATCGACCCCTTGACATAAACTCTATTTTTCATCTTCTTCTTAAGGTTTCCCATCACCCTCTCGAAAGGGTACATCCATCTATATTGAATTGGACCCCCAACACGAGCTTTATAGGGAAGATGGATTTGTAAATGCTCAATGGAGTCAAAAAAAACAAGGTGAGAATATTTTTTTCAAGCATACACGTGATCTTAATGATGTTTTTCTCAATTACAAATGTGTCCTTCTCATTTAATGTTTTTAAACATAAATCTCTGAAGAAACGACTAAGATTCGTCAAAGCATCCCATATTGGTTTATCATGCAGATCCTGAAATGCTATAAGCATGAGTCTCTCCATGAAAACACGACAGTCATGACTCTTCTTCCCTTACAATTTCTCACCCGTAACACACCTTGCAATGTTTAACACATATCTATCTGGTAGTTTCATAGACTTAACCCATGTACACACATCTTTAACTTGTTTTTTGGATAATGTGTACCATGCATGCGGTTTGACCATCTTACCATTAGGAGATTCATAATGTTCTAATCCAAGATGCTTACAAATATCTTTCATGTCCAACTGTGGCTTATCATTATCTTTTATCTTCCCCGTAACACTCATCACAGTGTTAAACACACTGTCGAACACATTCTTCTCAATATGTCACATCTAGATTATGACGAATCAAATTTATAGACCAATAAGGTAGTTCCCAAAAGATGCTTCTCTGAACCCAATTATGAGATTTGCCAAACCCATGGATTATGTTGCGACATCAATCTTATCGAATGCGATGACCGACAATCTCGTCATACGGTAACGTATATTCGTCCCCGACAATCGCGGTGTATGCCTATTATTGTCTATTTTCCTTTTCCTAAAGTGTTCTCTATTTCTTCGAAACGGGTAATCTACAAGTAAAAAAAGACGATGACAGTCAAACCAGCAAGGCTTTTGACCTTTTGATAGATTGAAAGACTTTGTATACTCCATACAATACAGACAAGCCAACTTCCCATGTGTACTCCATCCAGCTAGCATACCATAAGCTGGGAAGTCACTTATAGTCCACATAATCACTACCCTTAGGTTGAAATTTATTTTTGTGGAAACATTCCAAGTCTGTACTCCATCCTCCCACAATATCTTCAACTCGTCTATAAGAGGTCCAGGACTCTAGAGACCAGAAACCACGATTGAAAGAAACAAGTATGACTATTTCATACACATCTAAGGAGGCAAGTTGTATGGAGTAACAATCATATGCCAACATGAGTACGGATCAGCTGAGTGGTCAAACGAGTTGAAACCATCAGTGGAAAATCCAAGCCTCACATTTCTAGGTTCCAATGCAAACCCAGGATATGCTAAGTTGAAATCTTTCCAAGTCTGCCCATCTGCAGGATGCTTTAGTTCTCCATCTTTAGTTGGAGATTTCGTATGCCAACTCATATGTTCAGCTGTTCTTGAAGACATGTTGTAAGACCCCGAATTTTATGAAATAAAAGTATTCAATTTTTCTTATAAATATTATTCTAAATAGTAAGCTGATAATTTAATAAATGTTATAGTTATAGGTGATATGTGCATATTATACAAAGTAAGCAAGTTATCATAAAATATTTGTTGTGTCGGGGAATATTCATTTGGTCAGGGAATATTCGTACAACGAAGCAATCATTCGTGGATCCGACAACGGAATAACTGTCGGATATAGAAAGCGACAAAAATAAACTTTTATAAAAATAATGGCAAAACTTTTACCGTTAAACTATTAAAATAACCGATGATAAAAGTATAGTAATACGCGTTGTTAGTAGCACACGGTATTGTACAATATCTCTGATTATTGATGCTTACATAAGAAGTCACTCAGTTTCATTCAATAATTGTTTTAGTAGTTGTTGCATAGTATCTCATATTATTGATTCAATAATTGTTACAGTAACATCTGCATAACATTCTATATTATTAAATCAATAATTGACACGACACATTTACTCATATTATTATTTGGATTATTGACAATGTCTAGAAAGTTCTATCGAGAAAAGGAGTTGGGTTATTTAATTACGCGCCAATAAGAAGATATCCTTATGGAAAAGCCCTCTCTTTCCTGGGAAGGATATGGTTGTCAATATTGTGAGTTATAATATTAATGAGGAATAATTGTTGATAAAAACATTTTCATTGTGTTGGGAATATTAATATTAATGGAAATCGACATTTATTTCGATAATAGTTAATTTATGGATGTTAAATTTACCAAACGAGTAATTAATTGGATAAATGAGCAATTAATTATTATTAGTTCACATACAAGGAACTATTAGGGGATGTTATGCAAGAATGATAATACTTGATGCACTAAATTAAAAATGGAGGAAAAAATGAAGGTACTAAAGTATAATTAACCTTGTAATTTACCACATTTTCCTAGCCTATAAATACTCCTCAATTCATTCATTATTTCCTACCATTTTTGAAGAGAAAAGTTATAATTGTTAGTTCCCGGGGGCACACAATAGATCTAGAAGGGGGGGGGGGGGGGGTTGGATAGATCATTTAAAACCTTTTCTTTTACTTTAATCTTGTTAAATGATTAACAGATAATGAATAGAAGAATCAGTTTGAAATTTAAATAGGCACACTTAGAAGGGGGGTTGAATAAGTGTGGGAGCAAACGATGTCAAACTTTTGATTAAATAAAAATTCTTTTGCATATACAATGCAGCAAGCTAGATTCTATATCTTTATATGTGGAAATGTAAAGATGTTGTATTGAATTTATGTAACACTTTCCACAATGATTAAATACGTGACTTAACCTTTTTCAGAATGTGTTTGTGTGAAAACAATTTGCTGAATTAGGTTTGTAAGTTTATAGATATAGAATGCAGCCTGCTGGATAGATAGTTGAATGATGAGATAATTTAGCACAATAAGCAATCACATGAACACAAGGAATTTTTACGTGGTTCAGTCCCTATCCTCTATTCTAGTGGCCTAATCCACGTCCAATACAAACTAGTATTGAAGACTCTATTTATTAATTAACTTTGTTTACAATTAAACCCCTTTATAAGACAAGTTTCAAAACCTTTGAGTACTTATACTCCCCGTGCACCTATGCACCCTTAAGCACCTATGCTTCCTTGAACTTGCTTGCAAAACCTCTAATCCAACTCGGATTAGAAACCTTAGACTAACAACTTAGTCTACCACATATTTAGAGAATTTATCAAAGATATGACAACAAAATAAACTATGATCAAAGCAATAATTATATCAACAATTAAAGGCTCAACTAAAATACAATGATCAATATAAAAGATAAAGATATCACCGATTTAAGCGCAAGGAAGAAAGCTGAAGATTAACAGAGAGCTTTATATGCAGTAGCCTTTTTTGAGAATACTTCACAGTTTAAAAAGCTTTGAAACAACCCTTATGAATTGTATGTGAAGAAAGAATATTTTCAGAATATTTTTCTATGTAAAATGCTTGTTCTATGTATTCTGATTTCTTGTCTTTTATAATAACCATGGCAGCCCCTTTTATAATGAATACATTTGTTAGATCGCTTGAAATCTATAGAAGAAATATTCTGTATACCCGTTGCAAATCAGAACGGAAAAGGACTTGATATCCTAGCAATTACGCACATACCCGTTGCTGATTTATTTAGCCATTGGAAGACAGACTAGGATTTAGCCCAATGATATTTAATTAAAATACCTAACATTAGTCATGCCATTCACATTAATTGATTTCCCAACCATTAATTTTTAACCAATCATTTTGCCAATAGAATATTCAAAAATATTCTAATTTAAGGTAATACTATAAAGCATGTGTCTTTCTTGTAATCATGTAATAAATTAGCCAGCCGTGATAAAGAAACGTTACAAGCACTGAGTCAGCTAATGACACCCATGTTACTATACTTTAGGTCCCAATTGATTCTTACCAAAATACTACCATAATTTAGACATGGTCAATTAATGGCTTCGGATTTATAAGGATAATCCAAAAAGAATTCAAATCACTTATTTAAATATTTAAAATGTTAACCAACCTTAATTAGAATAACTCTTCCGAGTTTACTTTATATTCCCTTTTAATTTGTTCCATAAATTAACCACTTTCATAATTAATTATTTTCATGATTATGGCAAACCCAATAATAAAACATCATATCCCAAAATTTATGGAGACAATATTGGTTAGAGATATGAAAGGTAATGATCTTTTTAAAACTCATTTACTAATCAACTCCATCAATTATGGGAAGTATCAATATTTAAAAAATATTTCTATATTTATTTTGAAATCCCAATTTATTTAGATCCTTGCTAATTGATTCTAAAGATACGAAATTTGATTTACTTAATCAATTTTATAGAAAGCTCAATCAATTAATAAATAGCTCAATCCCAAGATATATGGTATAGATTTATGTAAAGAATCAAAATCTATTTTAAATTAATTCCTTTAATTATGGGAATGTTTCAAAATAAGCTTTTCAAAAATTACTCCAATTATTAATCCATGATAATTGGTTCTGAAGATATGAAAATTTGATTTGCTTAATCAATTTTAAGGAAAGTTCAATCAATTAATAAATCATGGAAAACATAATGAATAAGCTTAATTAATATTTCATCCTTATTAATTTTGAAAGCTTAATTAAATATTTTCATAATTAATCTTTAGTTAATTAATCATTTTAATTTATTCCACAATTAATTAATGATGCAATGCAATGCAAATCCTAGAGCCTTGATTAAGAAATAATTAAAGCTAGGATCTTACATTTATTTCCTAATGACTCAAGCAATTCTTCAAGCCTTCATGTCTTCAATCCTTTTATAAATCAAAGCTTCAAGAATTCTTTTAATATCCTGTAAATGCATGAGTAGACATTTTAGTACAATAGGAAAGTCATCATCAAAACCTAAGGTTGGAATATGACCAAGTCAACATTCTCCCCCTTTTTGATGATGACAATATAATAATTATGGCTCCCCCTAAAACCATGCATATATTAAAATATTCTTGACATGATAAAATAAGAACATAAAGTCAGACAAGAGTTAGACAAGAGATATTCAATATGCACTCGTCTTGTACCTCAATCTATTTCAACATGATTAGACAAAATATATCATAATTTCTCTCCCCCTTTGTCATCAATCAAAAAGAATAACATATGATTTTTCTCCCCCTTTGTCATTAACCAAAAAGAAAGGAAGGGCATTGAAAAATGATGTATACCCGTAGAAAAAATCATGGTGCTGTGAAGGACTAACAATGGTTGGCAAACATGAGTCTAAGAATATTTTCTGTTAACTCAAGTGAAAAAATTATTTTCGTCATAAAGTAAGTTAACCACATAGATTTAGGTAAAAGTTATCATACCTTCATATTTAGTAACCTCTACGTCAATACCTTTATCATATAATGTGAATTTAATTGACGTATCCATTTCCATGTAGCCTTTGATTTAGATTTCTCACACTCAAACCTTTGGATAAACTCTTTTGTGTATTTGGTTTGATGTATAAATGTCATCCTTTATTTTCTTTACTTTAGAGTCCTGATAAAACTAGTTAAGTTCTCTCATTAATCTCATGTCGAACTCCTTCTGCATACACTTAGAAAATAACTCACAAGGAAACTCATTAGTAACACAAAATATTATATCGTCTACATATAATAATAATATCTTTATTTTGACGTTTAATAAACAGAGTGGAGTCGATTTTACCTCGAATGAATCCATTTGATAGGAGATACTTACTAAATCTTTCGTACCAAGCCCTTGGGGCTTGTTTGAGTCCATAGAGTGCCTTCTTGAGTTTGTATATGTAATGTGGGAACTTGTCATGCTCAAATCCAGGTGGCTGTTTTACATATACTTCTTCATTTATGTACCCGTTGAGGAAGACGCTTTTGGCGTCCATTTGGTGTAGCTTGAACTTTTTGAAACAAGCGAATGCTAGTAGTATACGAATAGATTCCAAGCGGGCTACTGGGGCAAATGTTTCTTCATAGTCTATTCCTTCTTGTTGGTTGTATCCTTGAGCTACTAATCTCGCTTTATTTCTTGTAATTGTTCCGTACTCGTCAAGCTTGTTCTTGAAGACCCATTTAGTTCCAATAATGGACACATCTTTTGGTGGAGGGATTAACTCCCACACTTGATATCTTTCAAATTATTGTAGCTCCTCCTGCGTAGTGATTTTGGATGTTGAATATAATGTATTACTTCTTCAGTAGATTCAGAATTGTTGTCTTGTTGTTCATCCATTTCAGCTAGATGGATATGTTCCTGATTTTCGTATTCAGCTTGTTGGATAGAGTCTAGGTCCTGCTGATCCTCTAATTCTTCTTCCTGGATTGATTCCATGATCTTGCTGTTTTGCTTTATCTGGTAAGCTGGATAGAAAATTAGACAATGCTATATTCTGCTTGTTGAATCTAAATCATTGTTTCTTCTTCTTGATTTAATTCAGTTTGCTTCTTTGACTTACTCAATCTGTTTATTTTAAGAAGGACCTTTTGCTTTGAGATGTACATATAAAAAATTTATCCTTTTGGTACCCATATCTTTTTGGGTCCTTTTGGGTTAGTCACATACAAATCACTTTTCTTAATCCACACACTTTTAACTTTCATATTCCTTTTATTTGATGAACAATCTAAATGTCCCTTTAAGCCACATGTTTTACAAGTAGTGAAAGGAGAGCAATAATTTAATTTTAAATGTGAACAAGATTTTAAAATTTTTACATCACTCTTTTTATGTGTTGGATTATAGCCAATTCGTTGTTTTTCAAAGCTAGGTCTTTGTTTACCCAACATAACAGATAATTTTTCTTCCCCTTGGACAAATTTAGCCAATGATAATTTTAGTGAGTCTATTTCTTTTTGTAGTTCATTCGTTGAAGGATTTTTAATATGAGAATCATCATTAAAAGCATCAATACAAACATCTCTCATTGTTATTTCTTTGTTTAATTTTTCAACTTCTTTATTTAAATCATTAACCTTGTTGGAAAGAAATTTGTTATGATTTTCTAAAAAATCATTTTTTGCAATTAAAATATTTTCTTCTAGTGACGATGTATCTTGTTTAACTTCTTTCTTTTCATCAACTAATATATCAACCTCATTCATTAAACTATTTACTAAATCTTTTAAGTATACATTCTTTTCTCTTAGTTTTTCATTTTCATGTTTCAAGATATTATAATCAGAAATGGTTACCTCACTCGATTCATCACTTGATTCATTTCCAACTCCCATGAAGCATACTTGGGATATTTCTTCGTTTGCATCAACTTCCACTTCGGACTCATCATCACTCCAAGTAATAAATGTTTTATTCCTTTTGTTATCCTTGTAGCTTGGTTTGCCTTTGTTCGTTAGTTTGAAGCAATCCTTTTTAAAATGGCCCGGGCATCCGCATTCAAAGCAAGTGTCTTCATTTTGCTTTCCCTTGAATTTGTTTGAAGTGATTGTATTCTTTCTTTGTAACAACCCTTTGAGCCTTTTTGAAAGTTTTGCGATTTCCTCATCTGAATCGTCTTCTAACTCCTCTTCATCACTTGCAATAAGAGCTAGAACCTTCTTTCGAGGAGTATCCTCCTCATCATCATATCTCTTTAATTGATGTTCAAATTCTTCTAATTCACCAATAGAGTTAATGTATTCATAGAAGAAATATTAAGAGAATCTTGAAGAGTTGTAACTTTAGAAGCAAACCTCTTGGGCATAGCCCGAAGTAACTTACGGTTGATCTCACTTTGCGGAATTAATTTTTCAAGAAGCTTCATGAAATTCATTAGTACTAGGAACCTTGCTTGTGCCTCATTAATAGTTTCATCTTTCTCAAGCTTGAACATTTCATAATCATGCATGAGCATACTAAGCTTGACTTCTCTTACTTTCGATGTACCTTCATGGCTTACTTTTAAAGTATACCAAATCTGCTTAGCCGTGTTGCATGAGGAAACTTTGTCACTTTCGGATTGCACCAATCCACTAAGGAGTGTGTTCATTGCTTTTGAATCATAGGAGACCATGTGAGTTTCGGTTGAGTCCATTTCCATTAAGGTCTTTGGAGTACCATCTTTTTTTCTTGGAATAACAAGACCATTCTCCACGACCCACCATTCCCAAGGGTCTCTTTTAAGAAATATCGTCATTTGAAACTTCCAGAAATTGTAATTTTCAGCTCCATGAAGTAGTGGAGGTCTAAAAGCTGATTGACCTTCTTGAATGATGTTCCCAAGTTGTGCCATGCTAGAATATTTCCCTACAAGTCACCTTTAAGACCAAGATAAGTAGAGCCAAGCTCTGATACTAAATGAAATTTAAATAGGCACACTTAGAAGGGGGGGGGGGGGGTTTGAATAAGTGTGGGAGCAAACGATGTCAAACTTTTGATTAAATAAAAATTCTTTTGCATATACAATGCAGCAAGGTGGATTTTATATCTTTATATGTGGAAATGTAAAGATGTTGTATTGAATTTATGTAACACTTTCCACAATGATTAAATACGTGACTTAACCTTTTTCAGAATGTGTTTGTGTGAAAACAATTTGCTGAATTAGGTTTGTAAGTTTATAGATATAGAATGCAGCCTGCTGGATAGATAGCTGAATGATGAGATAATTTAGCACAATAAGCAATCACATGAACACAAGGAATTTTTACGTGGTTCAAATTTCTATCCTCTATTCTAGTGGCCTAATCCACGTCCAATACAAACTAGTATTGGAGACTCTATTTATTAATTAACTTTGTTTACAATTAAACCCCTTTACAAGACAAGTTTCAAAACCTTTGAGTACTTATACTCCCCGAACACCTTTGCTCCCAAGCACCTTTGCTCCCCGTGCAACTATGCACCCTTAAGCACCTATGCTTCCTTGAACTTGCTTGAAAAACCTCTAATCAAACTCGGATTAGAAACCTTAGACTAACAACTTAGTCTACCACATATTTAGAGAATTTATCAAAGATATGACAACAAAATAAATTATGATCAAAGCAATAATTATATCAACAATTCAAGGCTCAACTAAAATGCAATGATCACTATGAAAGATAAAGATATCACCGATTTAAGCGCAAGGAAGAAAGCTGAAGATTAACAGAGCCTTTTTTGAGAATACTTCACAGTTTAAAAAGCTTTGAAACAACCCTTATGAATTGTATGTGAAGAAAGAATATTTTTCTATGTAAAATGCTTGTTCTATGTATTCTGATTTCTTGTCTTTTATAATAACCATGGCAGCCCCTTTTATAATGAATACATTTGTTAGATCGCTTGAAATCTATAAAAAAATATTCTGTATATCCGTTGCAAATCAGAACGGAAAAGGACTTGATATCCTAGCAATTACGCACATACCCATTGTTGATTTATTTAGACGTTGGAAGACAGACTAGGATTTAGCCCAATGATATTTAATTGAAATACTGAACAATAGTCATGCAAGTCACATTAATTGATTTCCCAACCATTAATTTTTAACCAATCATTTTGCCAATAGAATATTCAAAAATATTTTAATTTAAGGTAATACTATAAAGCATGTCTCTTTCTTGTAATCATGTAATAAATTAGCCAGCCGTGATAAAGAAACGTTACAAGCACTGAGTCAGCTAATGACACCCATGTTACTATACTTTAGGTCTCAATTGATTCTTACCAAAATACTACCATAATTTAGGCATGATCAATTAATGGCTTCGGATTTATAGGGATAATCCAAAAATAATTCCAATCACTGATTTAAATATTTAAAATGTTAACCAACCTTAATTAGAATAACTCTTCCAAGTTTACTTTAGATTCCCTTTTAATTTGTTCCATAAATTAACAACTTCCATAATTAATTATTTTCATGATTATGGCAAACCCAATAATAAAACATCATATCCCAAAATTTATGGAGACAATATTGGTTAGAGATATGAAAGGTAATGATCTTTTTTAAAACTCATTTACTAATCAACTCCATCAATTATGGGAAGTATCAATATTTAAAAATATTTCCATATTTATTTTGAAATCCCAATTTATTTAGATCCTTGCTAATTGATTCTAAAGATACGTAAATTTGATTTGTTTAATCAATTTTATAGAAAGCTCAATCAATTAATAAATAGCTCAATCCCAAGATATATGGTTTAGATTTATGTAAAGAATCAAAATCTATTTTAAATTAATTCCTTTAATTATGGGAATGTTTTAAAATAAGCTTTTCAAAAATTACTCCAATTATTAATCCATGATAATTGGTTCTGAAGATATGAAAATTTGATTTGCTTAATCAATTTTAAGGAAAGTTCAATCAATTAATAAATCATGGAAAACATAATGAATAGCTTAATTAATATTTCATCCTTATTAATTTTGAAAGCTTAATTAAATATTTTCATAATTAATCTTTAGTTAATTAATCATTTTAATTTATTCCACAATTAATTAATGATGCAATGCAATGCAAATCCTAGAGCCTTGATTGAGAAATAATTAAAGCTAGGATCTTACTTTTATTTCCTAATGACTCAAGCAATTTTTCAAGCCTTCATGTCTTCAATCCTTTTATAAATCAAAGCTTCAAGAATTCTTTTAATATCCTGTAAATGCATGAGTAGATATTTTAGTACAATAGGAAAGTCATCATCAAAACCTAAGGTTGGAATATGACCAAGTCAACACAGTTCATGCACAACGAAATAGATTAAGATCCCCTCCAAGAATATAACATTAAACACAGTTATAATGTTGAGTTAGTTGCAAGCAGATATAACAGTTATAGTACTGAATATAAATGACATAAAGTAAATGACACCCGAGGTTTTAAGGGGTTCAGAGACTAAATGCTCTTAATCCACTCTTCAACTTCAACAAGCAGGGATTCCACTAAGGATTTGATCAACTTCGAATCACTAAGATTCCTTCAAGACTAGCAGCCTTGGAACACTAGTTCACTAAGAACTCTTCAAGACTATTAGCCTTGGAAACTGTAGAATAAGCTCAGCAAACTTAGAATATCTTGTTTGTTGTTTGTTGTTTGTTATTTTTGAGCTACTAAGATGACATTCAGTTTGTTCATCCTCTGGTACTTAGTAGCTTCTGGTGATCATGTGATATTCAACTTGATAGTAGATCACAATTGATGACTATTAAGATGTACGTTCAGTTTGACATCTTGTTGTTCTTAGTAGTCTGACTTATCCCTTGGTGCTGCTGATCTTTGTTTTCGATGCTTGTCTTCATCTGATATTGAGCATTGCACACTATCACCATTGATGTACTGCTAAGTCTTGCATATCAACTTAACTTCTTCTGGTCCTTAGGAGTCCTTCAACACTAGTTATCTTGTGCACATATTCGGCTCTGTATCTTCTTTTCTTCATCTCAATGTGTTCATGGTGAATCGTAGAGTGACTCAAGTATTCTTCTTTCTCATTTGCCACTCTAGTTGTTATTTTTTTAGCCTTCCGGCTCTCAGTACAGGTGCCACTTCGTTGCCATACTCCTTTGTATTGAGTGAAGATTTTTCATTGTAAGACTCTCATTAGTTGTGCTTCACTCTTCTATGGTGGTCTCACTCTCACTAAGACCTTTTCTCTGTTAAGCTCTATATGACTTACTTCATCTCAAGTCAACACCTCTATCTTCTTTGAAACATCGGCTCTTTATAGATCCATCTATCATCTTCTCGTTCGAACACATCCACTGGAAGTCTTTCGTTGAAGAGCTTTTCTTTGGAGCATTTAATGCTTTATATATTCTTAAATCTTTGATGTAGACATACTGGGTATATGTGATAACTCCTTTTTAACTTGCTTGACACAATAATCTGCTTTACCACCTATCACGTCTGAAACTTCACTTTCAGCAGACTTGTAGGTAATCACTCTTTTCTTTTGTTTCCTCAAATTACATCAAGGAAGTTTAGAGAGTATATCGGGATCCTCAATTCACAACGTTCGAATGTTAGTCTTCTTCGTTTAGACATTCTCACTCATCAGACAAATGCCCTCTATGATTCTGATGTTGACCTTTATGAACTCTACGATTCTTGGTTGTAGCTTGTTTGTGGAAATCGTAGGGTGACTTACCCTTGACATCTCTTATGATTCTGAGAGTACTCAACGTTATACCATCGATCTTGACATCTCTTATGATTTTGAGAGTGCTCAATGTTGTACCATCTTCTAACTAGCTCTTGCAGTTTGTTCTACGATCATGCTTGGTTTGCCTTGCTTCAGGAACTAGTAATTTGATTGACTACTTTGACAATTTGGTTTTCATACCCCTTTTGATTAGTCATGCTCCACTTCCTTAACTTCCAGCCTTGTGATCTCTTGATCATACTTTATGGCGAGGCTGAGCATAGACAATCCTCTTCATATGTCTTATATATGTTTACCTTTGTCTTTGTAGGTGCTTTATTAGACTCTGCTGCTAATTTGCAGGCACTACGATCGTTGTAGCAAACACTATGATCGTTGTCTTCTGATGAGCACTTGTAGGAGACTCCTTCTAAATGGATTTTCACTTCTCAATCAGCCTTTCTGATAGAGTTGGTGCTTTGATCTTCTATTTGCTTAGGTCATTCAGAGAATGCTTTCTAATATTCTTCAAGTAGACTGCAATCTAAAACTTGACTGCTTTTACCAGAGGATGAGATCTATGCATACACTTCAGAATTGCTCACCTGTTGAGAATCGTAGAGTGCTCTATGATTATGCCATAGCTATGTAAGCACTTGGCTAACTACGACTTTGGCTCTGGTTCTGCACACTATGATTCTAATTGGTGATGACTTGTAGACTTCACGATTTTGAATGAAGCCTACGATTGTTGTCTTAGCTCGACAGACAGCTTTTACGATTCCGAGTATAGTCTACGATTCTGCCTTTCTTTCTTGGCATACTATAATGATTGGTTCAGTACTATTCTATCAAACATGCCTATCTATTACACTTTATAAGATCAACCTAAAAATTTTGATCTTTTTTATTCATAGTCTCTATACATCATGATCTTTTAAAGGACTTTTACAAAATTATTTATTCATATTAGATCAACCTAACATATTTGATCATTTCAATCTAAGTCCTTATCCATATTTTCTATCATCTATTAAGGACTTTACAGCTTTTATCAATGCAGACATATTTGTATATTCATTCATTAACTTCATCATCAAAATATATAAATAAGGAATAATATTCACATGCATATTCCTGTCAATCTTCCCCTATTTGATGATGACAAAAATACTAAATGCATAAGTATGAGATGAATGAATCTTAAGATACAGTGAGCTGTTATATTACTAGAATAGGTAGTATGAATGATACTAATAAGCATTTAATTACAGATGACATAGTAAATCTAAGTTCTGGATCCAGAACATACTATTACAATTAGAGATGTACCTTTTTTCATGTTTTCACCTTGTATGTCTTCTGGATATTATTTTTGTTGTTGGTACTCATCTTCTTGTTCTCCTGGTTCATGCTCTCCCTTAGATGATGACTTCATTACTTCATCTTCTTTTGAATCCCCCTTAGATGATGAGTCCTCTTCTTTCTGCTTTGCCTTCAGCTTTTTATTCTTCTTCTTCTGGCTCTTCTCCTGTATCTCCATTTGTCTCTTCTTATGTCTCCTTTTCTCCCCCTTTTTTGTCATCAATCACTTGAGAGAGATGTTGGACATTAGACATGAGCTGCTTAATCAGGTAAGATGAGTTTCCAACTTCAAGCTTTAGATCCTGCTGACTGAGCTCTAGCTGTTGGGAAAGAAACTAACTGAGAGTATCTATTTTCTCTGAGAGAGACATAATAGATTCTTCATTTTTCTTCTGAAGTTATAGGGCTTCTTTCCTATGTTTCTCTATGGATTTCAAATAGATTTGATCTCTCTGAAGAAGCTTGATGGATATATCTGAGACAATTACTTGAAGCTTCCTGTGGAACTCACTGTTTTCTTCTTCTGGCATGATCTTGGCTTCCTCAATAATATAGGAAAATTTCTCAACTAATTCTTCAAAGTTTTTCAACAACACAGGATCTTGAGGAATTTGGGCAATTGGTTTGAGTTTCTCATTTTTGTAAATGTTTTAAAAAGTAGTGAGAATGTCAAAGAGATTATTGTTAGATGGAGTGGGGATATCAGAGGGTATTCTAGGATTGAGGCTTGGAATACTGAGTGTGGGGTTTGATGTTTGGGTATCAGGATGAGCTTTATGTTAGGTTTGTAATATTCATAACACAATCAAATTGCATAAAAAGTGCGGAAGCGTGTAAAATCAGAGTTTAAAAAAATTACAAACCATATACCCGGATCATCCTTTATGCATAATTATTAATTAAACGAAAAGATAAAGAATAAAATCATACCCTTGAAGATCGAGCTTCCTCAGGTACAAGTTCACCTCCAAATCCTTTCGCGTTCAATCTTGAATCCACCGGGTTTGGTTCCTTCCTTTGATCAACGTTAGCCACCCAAATGTTTGGCCTCTAGAGGTGATCCACCAAGGAAGAATAAAATTCAAGAAGATGGGTGTTATGGCTAACCCTAGTTTTCTATCTCTATAGAAAGGGCATACTCCCAATAACTTGGAATTATTACGTACTTTGTTAAAGTCAACAACCCCTTTCACCCATAATAAGACTCCTCTTATTTATAGATGTGGGCAACCCATCTTAACAATTAAGGAATTGGGATTTATTTAATTAATTAAATTCTTTTAATTAATTAGGCTCCCTAATCTTATTAGGGATAATTAATTAAACTCTTTTAATTAATTTAACCTCCTAATCTTATTAGGAATAAATGAGAGTACTTATATTAAATTAATTCCTAAACTCTTTTAGAAATTAAAATAATAATAATTGTAATAATATTAATAAGACTCCTCTTATTAATTTATATTTAATATTTCTAAAATATTAAATAATAATATTAAGCTATTTAATTTATTCTATCACCATAGATTAAATTAAATATACATAAATATATTATTACGATTATGCCATTAACTTCTTAAATAATTATTCTTCCTTTTATGGTGTGACCCTTTAGGTTCTCCATATTAAACCGGTTGTGAATAAATCAATTAGAACAATTCTAATCTTATTTAAATAAATAAATTAAATAATTAATTTATTTAAATAATATTTATTCTACAATAGGGATAAGCCTCCCTAGCGATCAACGACTTTCTAGATAATATAGATTTCAACATTAATCATTAAAGAACCTTTGAGTAAATAGTTACCGTACAATTCAATCCTTCCACCATACAATGTCCCAATTAAATATAAGACATGGAATTACTGTCAAGTCTTATTTTATTTAATTATATGTATTTCGATTCTTAAATGCACAACTCCAAATAATGCAAATTAGAAACTCCTTTCTAATTTCATTCTGCCTTGGCCAAGGACTACTGGGTTGTCATTTATCGAATCACATAGGACATTTTCTCTTCTTTTATTAGAAGTGGTAGATTCTTTATTGATCATACATTATCTCCATGTACAACTTATTATACCCAAGCATACCCTTTGATATACCCTAAGGGTCTTAAGGAATAAGTCAAAGTATAACTCATCATACACAAGATACTATGATGATCTCAAGTCCAAGGATCACTTGTACTACTATCACTACAGGAATTCCTATTGATGCATAAATAAAACTCCATTAGGTATTCCTTAGCTTGAGCCACGTTCGGTGAACTTATTCTCTAATAAGCACCTACATACTTGCTTTAGTGTTCCACACAAATGATCATGAGATCAATCATCCTCATCCAATGAGCAAGCAACGTATGTACCAATCTATCCGGATTCACTAATCCCCAATTTAGTAATCCAATGATTGGGAACTATTTTAGTTTTAAGCTTTCTAAGAATTTAGATCTCATTAGAATGATTAACATCATTATTCTAAAAGCATTGCTTAAAACTATGGGTTTATCACATATTATAAAACAGCATCATGTTGATAATTAAAAGCCTTTAATAAATTAATACTTTTTATTAATAAATGAATAAGATTGTTTACAAAGTATATGCTTTATCATCAAACATGATTGGCTTGTATGCATACTACTTTCACTTTACCACTTGCAATCACAGAATATGAGACCTCTACGATCGTGGGTTTTGGTGTGGCCGTTTTACTATCTAAATATTTTAAGAGATAATAGGGAATGTAGATATTACCAGCATGATGGTAGACTCTAAAATGAGGGAAATCCTTGATCATCTTGGTCGAAAATATCTTGACCCTTGGGAAGTTGTGAGAGATCAACTCCAAATTAGGAAAGTGTGAATAACACCAGATGATGTAATTCTCATCACTAGTAGGGCATCTGTGACACCCCCAAATCCGGGTACTCCATTCCCACGGGATTTGGTGCTCACTATCCAAAACCATTATATCTAACTACCTATAACAAAGGATAAAGACATAAATTAAAATAACTTAAACAATAATCTTTCCCTTAAAGGGTTACATCATCTCAAAAACAATCCCAGGTAATCTAACCTTAAATTATTACATAAGTTTGCGAAATACATCATAAAATAAAATAAGTCTTATAACATAATTCATTTAAATAAATTCTCATAAATCTTCAACACTTGGACATCTTACCCTTTCCTTTGCTAGTAGATGGCTCATCAACTCTTTCAACTTTAGCTGCAGTGCTAATTGCAAGAGTGAGCAAAGAATTGCTCACTGATATAAAGAGTAGCAACAATAATAACATGAGAGTGAACAACGAATGTTGAACAATGATGAACTTGTTCTACGAATCAGAAAATAGAAAAGAAGTTTGAACTTTAATGTTTGAGGATCTTAAGACCACAAACTATGTCCCCGATAATTAGGTGTTATTACCCAACCTTAACATTCATTTAGACTATACAGACCCTTCTTTACGTACTTAGGGGGATCAGCCCTGTTTGTACCATGTATTGTGCACAAACATCTAAACGTTACACGAACAAAATCCCCTATGTTAGGGTTGTTCGTCTCAGCTTAAATTTAGAATTTCCGCATTAAAGAAAGTTTAGGTCGGAACTAACTTTTCAGTGGTTATAGAATTTTAGAACACTATTCCATCATAGACTAGTTCAATCAATAAGAGTTTGCTTACTACTTGAAGGATTAATACAACATTGTAGAATTAAACAAGGTTATCAAAGTCAAAGATCGAATAACAACAATGTACAATTCAATAGACATAGTATGTGTGCAAAGTACCACATTCAAAAGAGTTAGAACAATCTCATTTGAATCAATGTATTAGAACAATATATACTTTGAGTAACATTAACAAGACTTAGGAAATTGTGTTGGGAGAATGCATATGTTGATTTGATGTTTAAATATAAATGCTCATGATTATTTGTAAAGTCCTTAATTGAATATGTGTACAAGGACTTAGTTGTGAGACCCCAAATTTTATGAATAAAGATTTAAATTTCTCGAAATATTTTTTAAATATTATGGTGTGGATTTGATATAATGTTATAGTTGTGCATAATATTTTTATAAATTTTGAAAAGTATGCAAGTTGTTGTAGAATATTCGATTGGTCGGGGAATATTCTTTTTGTCGGGAATATCCGCATTACTTGCATACAATCATTGGTGGACCCCTAACGGAATTATCATTCGGATTGAGAAAAACGACAAAAATATTTTTATAAAAATAATTACGGAGGTGTTACCGTTAAAACCTGTTGAACTACCCGGTAGTAAAAGTACGAATACGGTGTGGTTGCATAGTAGCACACGGTATTGATTATTGATGCTTACGTGAGAAGTCACTCAGTTATACTCAATTATTGCTATAGTAATTGCTGCATCATATCTCTTATATTATTGATTCAATTATTTTCACAGTATCATCTGTTTAATATGTTATATTATTAAATCAATAATTGAGACGACAAGTTATAATATTAATGATTAATAATTGTTGAAAGATTAAATATGTGTTGATTAAAAATAAAATGATTTGTGGTAATATTTATTCAATCCTTGATGTATATAAAGAGTCTATTATGAGACGTTTGTGGTAAATTTGGTTATTCTATGGGGGCCCATATGTCATCATCTAAGAGTCTCTTTCGCCAATAGTAATTACCTTTACCAGACGTCAAACCACTTGCCGTTTCATATTAAAGGCGTCGAACCAATTGTCGTTTCACATTACAGGCGTCGAACCAATTATCGTTTCACATTACAGGCGTCAAACCACTTGGTGTTTCACATTACAGGCGTCAAACCACTTAGTGTTTCACATTACAGGCGTCAAACCACTTGGTGTTTCACATTACAGGCGTCAAACCACTTTTCTTTTCACATCACCAGTTGTCAAGCCGCTTGCCTTTTCACATTACAAGTGCTAAGCTAGAAATCTTCTATAAATAGAGGCCTAGTTCTTCATTATTTTTCACAAATTCATTCAAGCAATAGAGAGAGAAAGTATAGAGAGAATAAGAGAGAAAGAAGAAGAGTATTCTATTACTACACTACTGCAGTATTCAATCTCCTACTAAAGTTAGGGGTGTTATTTCTTTTGTATTCCTGAAGAGAACTTCTGTTATTCCATTATTTATTATTCTATTGGAATAACCTATATACGCGGGCTACCCTATACTTGGTGAAATTCTTCGTTATTCCGCTTCTTTATTATTACATTGGAATATCCACATCATGCGCTTTTACTTTTGGGACACGTTTCGATCTTTATTATTCATTTGAATATCCGTCTGCATGCATTTTACGCCGAACTCCGGTTCCATTCTCTTTATTATTCTGTTGGAATATTCTGTCTGTGCGTTTTACGCCGGACCTGGTTTCGTTATTTATTATTCTGTTGGAATAACCTGCATGTGCGGTCTATCGCATTCATGGTGATTTCTTTTGTTATTCCATTCTTTATTATACTCAGTTGGTTAAAACTTTGAGATCTATACTCCATGAAATTAGTGGAATATCCTTGATATTTGCGCTTCATCCAGTATCTTTTCATGGAAATATTCTTTTGAGCATTCTTGAATTTACTGGATCCTGGATAAATTAATTCTTGAACTTGTTTTAATGAATTCTTATATCATTGTCATCATCCTCATGTTTATATTTTATTGAAAGTCATCTGTGGCCTGTAGTGCATGATGGACTTAGTATGATTATGACTGAGGATTATTGGTGTAATCATGACCGTAATGTTACAAATGATGTGGTAAAAGTTCTCATTGGCTCGTAGTACATTGATGGATGCTTGTTGGCATGATCATGACCATTAATGAATACACAAATATTCTTGGCCCGTGAGTGCATGGATAATTGTGGTCGGATACTAAAGAATATCCTCGTCAGTAGTGCGAGAGGTGATTCGATGATGTGGATTATTTATTGTCGAGTCCCAAAGTGATAAAAGTGATGAAAAACCTTTTAAATCATAAAAGATAGTAGATTTTATTCTCTAATTGACTCTTTTAATGGATTGCTTGTTCCGCTACAGTTAAACTTGATGTTTGTTATATTGTATCAGTTTAACACTGTTTAAGGCTAATGGTAATTTATTCTGCATTATCTTAGTCATAAATTTCTTACTGGGCTAGTTGAGTTCACCCTTTCTTTCACTGTTCTCTTCAGGAAATGAGAATATAGCTAGGACGAGTCGGGGAACGGAGTGATGGTCCTAGATGGTGCATTAATAGTCCTCACTATTTTTTGATATAGTGTGATAATAATTGTAATGAGGATTCCTTTTGAGTTTGTATACTCTCTAGTAGACAATATTTGTATTCAAACTCACAGTTTATGTTTTGTCGTATTGTACACGACAATTGTATTGTTAAGTTGTATTTGAATTTTGTACCATGTATTTGGAGACTCAAGATGGGTGATGTATACCTAATTTTGAGGGCGTCACATTAGTGATAGATCAAAACTGTTAGGTTGATCTGAACTCTTAGCGTGTATCATTCTGAAAATGAATATATAGATAGAAAGATCAAAGCTGTTAGGTTGATCTTGAGATGTAATAGATAGGCTTTGACGAGGTTGTAGTGTATCAATCTGATCAACATTGCAGAAGTCAAGGCAGAAACATAGAGCTTCAAGGGTCGTAGTGTACCTGCCTTGAAGGGCCTCTTTGGAAATCGTAGAGTGGTCCCAACGTTTGTCGAGCCAACTCAAAGATCGTAGTGTGCTCTCGGAAACGTAGAGTTTACAACTCAAGCAAGCGAAGATCGTAGTGTGGAAATATTTAAGAGAAATTGTAGTGCTCTCGGCTGATGGCATCAGACCAAGCACCAAGGAGACAAGTCCCCACGATCTGAATCGTAGAGTACCACGATCTGAATCGTAGAGTATCATCTGTCTTGTGTCAGAAGCATCAAGCCTCATGCTTTATGTGGAGACAAACTCCAACATATGAGGAATGGATTCTAAATGTTGTAGTACTCACCAGTCCCAAAGACATAAGAGATTTCCTTAGTATACAACAAAGAAGCGTATTGAAAAAACTAAGGAAAGTACCATTGGTAAAAGGAAAAACACCTTTTCAGGTGTTAGGTGAGAAAGCGAGCTGTTGTCAGGTCAAGCAATACAATGCAATTAGGAGAAGATGCGCGAAAAGTCTCCATCAAAGAACTGAAATGTCAAACGCATTTAATGCTTCAACGGATGGATCCAACGGATAGTTTTCATGATCACATATATGCAGATCAAGCAGATGAGAGAGACTAAGCAAGCATTGAACAAAACCGCACAAGAACTCTCAAAGCTCAACTTTACGATCTAAGAAAAAGAAAAGCTTGCTCAGCTACTCAGTTCTTTCGAACAAGTGCTTAAACAGCAACTGAGTAGATACCATCAAGAACTCAACATCTACCAATCAACTGAAGAAAAAGTTTCAAGTTAGAAGGACTTGAAGATTTCTAAGTGAACTGTAAAAGAGCCAAGTCTGCTGGACTTGAAGAGTACAAGAGTGAACTAAGAAGTTCCTAGACTGCTAGTCTATAAGGAATCTAAGTGATTCAGAAAGTGTAAAAGACATCCTTAGTGGATTTCATACTTGAGGAGTAGAAGAGTGGACTAGGAGCTTTAAGTGCTCTGAACCACTTAAAACGACTGTCTCTTTTATTCTTACTATAACTGCTATATTTGCTATAACTGATATATCTGCCTCACTCTCATAAACTCACTATCTTAAGGGAGATTAAAACTAATATTAATTCTGCTAAAGTTTTAATCATTATCTACTAACAAGTTAAAACGAAAAGATTTTTAAATATCTATTCAACCCCCCCCCCCCCCTTCTAGATTACTATTGTGCCTCCGGGAACTAATAATTGGTATCAGAGCAGGATCTATTATACAGCATACAAAGCTTTAATAGATCCAATGGCACACTTACCAAGCGAATCAAGGACTGGAGGAGGCAGCAAGCCACCAATGTGCAACAAGGATAAATTTGCTAACTAGAAAGTTCGTATGCAAGCATACATGGACTCAATAGATGAAGATCTATTTGAGACCGTTCAAAATGGTCCATATATTCCAACAAAGCTTGCACCAACTACGGACGATCCAAACAGAAAACAAATCAAAGTCAAAGAATAATGGACTGACAATGAGAAGAGAGTTGTCCAACTCGACAAGAAGGTCAAGAACATTTTGTTCCAATCCTTACAAGACGATCTGTTCGAAAATGTTGTCAACATCAAAATAGCGAAGGAGGTTTAGGAAGCTCTACTCATCATGCACGAAGGAACGGAAGAAGTAAGAGAAAATAAACAATCTCTCATGACACAGCAATATGAGATGTTTGCTCATGTTCAAGGAGAAAACGTCACCGCAATATACGAGAGATTCAACGTTCTGCTCAACTCTATACGAGCCTATGGGAAGATCTATCCAAACAAAGATATGATCATAAAGTTCATGAGAGCCCTACCAAGCAGGTGGGATGCCAAAACCACCGCTATTAGAGAGTCAAAGAATCTTCATGAGATGACAATTCAACAGCTATATGGCAATCTCCTGACATACGAACTAGAGCTGACTCAACGAGCTGAAACCCTATCAGAAGGAATAAAGAAAGATAAGGGTGTTGCTCTCAAAGCAACTGAAAGTGTATCCAAAGTCAACACTGAGATTCACTCTGACTGTGACGAAGACGATGATGAAGACTTTGCTATGCTAGTAAAAAGACTAAGAAGGTTCATGCGACAAGGCAAAACCAGCAAGCCAAAAAAGGTCAGCAACTATAACAGCCAAGAGCAAATGAATGATCTATGCTACAACTGCAAGAAGCCTGACCACTTCATTGCCCAATGCAACAAACCTCTCAGAGAAGAACTAAAGAAGAAATCACATGCAAAGAAAGAATACAAAGGCAACAAAAGGCCTCAGAAGAGAGACAAAGGCCTGGTAGCTGGAGGATCATGGAGTGATTCAGACAATGACTCCAATCCTGAATTTGGAGATGATGAAGAACCACAAATGGCTAATCTGTGCCTAATGGCCAAACATGCAAAGGATAAACTAAACTCAAACATACATGAAGTAAGTCTCGATAAGGTATTTGACTTCAACTCCCCTGATGTAGACATTAATGATTTAAGAACTGCATTGCATGGCATAACAACTGATCTACATCAATACATGAAGTGGTTCAGAGTTCTGTCCAAGGATCATTCACTTCTTCAAGAGGAGAAAAAGAAAGTTCAAGAAGAGCTAGAAACAACTCTTCTAAGTACTAACCTTCTCTCCAAGCTTGAGGCTGAGAATGAAATCCTAAAACAGACTAATGAGCTAAATGCACAAAGAGAGTCCAATCTAACCTCAAAAATTGAGGAACTAGAAAAGACTATCTCTACATGGAACAAATCCTCATCATCCATGGACTCCCTGCTCTCTAGTCAGAGAAGTACATTTGACAGAACAAGCTTAGGCTTTGGGGAATCCACCTCAGAGCCATGTGTGGAACAGACAAAGGAAACTAGCACTAGTAATGCCTCAAGTTTTAGTAGAAGCATTACCTTTGTGAAATCCTCACAGTACGAAGAATCGGTCCAACCTTGTTCTACTGTTTCCATTCATACTCAAAGGAGTAAAGGACCTCATGCTGGCATGGGCTTCATAAAAGAGAAGAGTAACCCAATCTCTACTTACCAACCTCGAAGAATCGTAGATTCAAGTAAGACCAACTCTACGAATCAACCGGGAAGGTACAGTAGAGGTAAGGCACACTCATCGCTATTTATGAAACCCAAGGACACGTGGAAAACGAAAAATCAATTTAACAGAAGGATAACTAAAGAACTACACAAGTCCAAATGGAGGATGAATTATCATACACACACAGGCATGCATCACACTAGATGTTTTATATGCAATAAAGTTGGTCACAAGACTGCCAAGTGCTATTATAATTCAATGCATGTGATACTCAAGATCAAACAGATTTGGGTCCTCAAGGGCACTAACAAAGTAGGACTTATGCAAATATGGGTACCAAAATGAAGGTTTAATGTTATGACAGGAAAAGAGCTCCACGATCACAACCTGGTATCTAGACAGTGGATGCTCTAGACACATGACTCGGAACAAAGCCTTTATGTCTAACTACATAGAGAAGGAGGGTCCCTCAGTCATCTTTGGAGACAACGGCTCGGGCAAGACAAGAGGATATGGCTCAGCTGGTAATGGTGCAGTGTCTTTCAGCAAAGTAGCATATGTCGAAGGTCTCCAACACAACCTTCTAAGCATTAGCCAACTCTGCGATAAGGGTCATCAAGTAACATTCCTCAACAACCAGTGTCAAGTCAGAGATTTGAAGACATCTGCTGTAAAGCTAACCGGGACAACAGAAGGAAATGTCTACACAGTGAATCTTGGTCAACTAAGCTCAGAAGAGATAATATGCTTTCTGGAAAAAGCCTATGAAGAAATGAACTGGCTATGGCATAGACGATTGTCCCACTTAAACTTCAAAAGCATGTCCAAACTGGCATCAAAAGATCTCGTTACAGGCCTACCCAAGTTCAAATTCGTTAAAGAAAGGCCATGCAATGCATGTCATCTTGGAAAGCAAACCAGAAGCTCATTCAAGAGAAAAACTACCAACTCAATCGACAAGCCCTTGCAGTTACTTCACATGGATCTATTTAGACCAATTCCAACAACTAGTCTTGGAGGGAAAAGGTACTCACTAGTTAGAGTCGACAACAACACCAGATTCACATGGGTATTCTTTTTAACCTCAAAAGATGAAACAAGCTCCCAACTGATCAAGATGTTTAAACTAGTTATGAACGATAAAGGAGAGAAAATCAAGGCCATAAGGAGTGATCACGGAAAAGAATTTGACTTCTTAAAAATGGACCAGTTCTGCACAAACAATGGCATCAGTCATAACTTCTCAGCTTCACGAACTCCTCAACAAAATGGAGTAACTGAAAGAAAGAACAAAACTTTGATAGAGGCTGGAAGAACTCTATTAGCAACAGCTCATCTACCTGAATACTTCTGGGTAGAATCCATCAACACTGCATGATACACGCAGAATAGATCACTGATATACTCTACGATCAAGAAGACACCCTACGAACTTTGGAAAGGAAGAAAGCCAAGTGTCAGCTACTTTCATGTATTTGGCTGTGCATGCTACTTCTCAACAATGGAAAGCAGTACTTAACAAAATTTCAACCCAAGTCAGACAAAGGAATCTTTCTTGGATATGCCACAGATAGTAAGACCTACAGAGTGTTCAACAAGAAGACACTGAGTGTTGAAGTCTCGATTCACATCATCTTTGATGAAACAGACTTAGACAAATCAGTGCTTCCAGACACTACGACCGATAGTGCAGACATTACGAATGAAATCGTTGAGCTCAACACTACGATCGTAGTGACAGATAGTGAAATCGTTGAGCAAGAAAATGAGACCGTAGAGAGGTCTATGCAAGACAACGAACCTCCACACCAAGAAGAAGAAATAGATCTTGAAGATTTAAGACAAGAAGGTATCATGATAGATGTTCCAACAGAAAACAGACGAGCAAGAGATCACACTCAAGATCTAATTATTAAAGATCTGAGTGCAAGAGTCAAAATAAGAGCTGCCACCCAAAATGAATGCTTTTATCTAAGCTCTCTATCACAAATAGAACCAAAAAAGATAAATGATGCTATGGAAGACTCCAGCTGGATAGAAGCCATGCAGGAAGAACTTAACCAATTTGAAAGAAGCGAAGTATGGAGATTGGTACCAAGACCAAAGAGTTATCCTGTCATTGGAACTAAATGGGTCTTTAGAAACAAGATGGATGAAGATGGAGTAATAACCAGGAACAAGGCAAGATAAGTGGCCAAGGGCTACTCTCAAGAAGAAGGTATTGACTACGATGAGACATTTGCACCTGTTGCCAGACTAGAAGCCATCAGAATCTTTCTTGCATTTGCTGCTCACGTGAAGTTCAAGGTCTTCCAGATGGATGTTAAAAGTGCATTCCTGAATGGAGAACTCCAAGAAGAAGTCTATGTAGAGTAACCTCCAGGTTTCATCAATTTATCTCTTTCTAATTATGTCTATAGATTAGACAAAGCCTTATATGGTCTTAAACAAGCACCTAGAGCATGGTATGAAACACTGACTAACTTCTTTATTGAAAATGGGTTCACTAGAAGTAGAGTAGATACCACATTATTTCTTAGAAAGCATAAAGACAAAGTCTTATTAGTTCAAATATATGTTGATGATATTATTTTTGGTTCTACTGACGAAAAGTTATGCAAGAGATTCTCTAAGCTAATGCAGAGCAAGTTTGAAATGAGCATGATGGGTGAGCAAAATAGATAGAAAGAGTACCAGTGGCACCTGTCAATTGCTAGGAAACAGACTTGTGTCCTGGTTTAGCAAAAAGCAAAAACTCAAGATCCACGTCAATCGCAGAAGTTTAATACATTCTTGGCTTTGGCATTCTTTGTGGCTCAAATCCAATGGATGAAAAATCAGCTAGCTGATTATGGGTTTGATTTCAAATTCATTCCCATTCACTGAAATAACACAAGTGCCATAACAATAACTCATAATCCTGTTATGCATTCTAGGACGAAGCATATAGAAATAAGGTATCACTTCATTAGGGATCATGTGCAAAATTAAACTATATCTTTACAATATATCCCTACTGAAAATCAACTTGTTGATGTTTTTACAAAACCTCTAGCTGAATCCACGTTTAACAAGTTAATAAGTGAGCTAGGAATGCTTAATTTACAACCATGAAATATATGCTCTAGTATGTGCTAACTATACAGATATAAAAGCTATGGTTGAAATTGTAGACATGATCAAGGGAAGTCCACGACCGTAGAGCTGAAGTGACATGAAAGAAAACGATCGTAGCATAGACTCAACCATCGTAGTTCAGACTCAACGATAGCAGAACCCCATCAAGAGGAGCATCCTATGATGATAAGTTTCTAAACAAAGCAATCTCTCTGATAAGCGCCTCAGGAACAAACCTAACCCTTGACTCACTTCAAGAGGTTGGCCCTTCCTGAGCTACCTTAAAAGAATGCTAAGTAAAAAAAACTCATCACAAGGATCCGGCCAGACTTGACGATCGTAGTTCAGACACTACAATTGCTGGAACAAACTTAACGAATGCTGGACAGACTCGACGATCGTAGCTCAGACACGACGATTGCTGGATAGGATCAATGATCGTAGTTCAGACTCAACAATCACAAAAGCTACCTCAACGATCGTAGTCCTCCCTAAGGACACATCAGCTCTGCAGGAGCTAAGGGCAAATTAGTATAATCCTCCTCAGTCAAATTCGTAGAGCCAAGCAGAATTCGAAACCTGTCCCACTAAGAAAAATGAAGAGAGGGAAGCTACAAGTACAAATTGAAATCGTCTTTTTTAAATTAGAAGTTCAAAAGATTATCTCTCTTGTCCTCTCTCAAAACAGAAACCCTAAATCAGAAGAAAGCTCAGTCAATCACACTTCTTGCAAGAAAATCAATGGCGACTTCTAGTGTTATCTCCGGCTACAGACTCTATTTTTGACGAGTTCAAAACAGCTGAACCCAAATTTTACAAGACTTTGTCATTACTAAAGAAGGTGGGTCTCGAAGAAGCTTTGGGTACAGACACATTGATCTACCCCAAGCTACTAAAAGAATTCTACAGGAATGGTGTGTTTGAAAACGATACCATCACTACGAGAGTAAAGGAAGTGGAAATCAGACTGAAGATCGAAGACATCAACCTCGCCCTAGGTATCAAATTTGAAGGGTATCCGTTCATAGATAGCATAGGCTTCCAAGAAGAACTTAAAAGAATGCATCACAAGAAACTCCCCTCTATGAAAGGATACAAGAAGAAGGAGTTTCCACAGAGGTATGAATTTCTAGCTGATATTGTTGAAAAATCTATTTGTTGCAAGAGCTCAGGTCATGACTCTGTGAATGAAGTACAACTTAAGCTCATGACTGCTTTGTGTTATGGAATACAACTTAACTATGGAGCCCTATTGCTTGAATGGATTGGAAAGTGGATCACAAACTCAAAGAAGTCAAAAAGCTCTCAAAAGATGCTCTACAGGCGATTCATAAGTATCATTCTACAGTCTGCTCTGGGTGACAAAATTGGGGACGAAGAAGGAGAAGCTATCAACCCAAACATACGAATGACCCAACAACTGTTTGAGAATTGGAAAAGGAACCCAGCTGAGTATGTACGCATGATGACCGAGTCCAGTAGAAAAACTGGTGATCTGAAGGATTCAGGCATTCCGGGAAATATGTCTGTTGTCAAGGAGAACGAAGAAGAAGAAGAAGAAACATACAAGGGAAAACCCTTTGCCCTTGTCAGAAAAAGCAAGGGCAAGAGGAAGCTTAAGGCTAGGATGGAAGAAGAGCCCTAGGGATCCAAAACTGATAAACCAATAGAGTCCTCTGACATTGAGACTCTAAGGATCCTGAGAAAGAAGCAACAACAGGCTGAGGCAAAAGAAGATAGAACCATCATATCTCAGCTGCAAAAGAAGAATAAGATCAGCCACAAATCCAAAAGGCCATCCATCTCTTCAATCGTAGAGTCTCTACTAATTGTAGAGACCAGACCAAACACCTCGAGCAAAGAAGCTGCCACACCTGATAGTCTGGGTGATCAACAAGATAAAACTAAAGTTCAAGAAAATCCTGAGGCTGTGGCTTAGCCTAGAAAATCAAGAAGAAAACTGGTCAAGAAATATATCCTTGAAAATGAAAAAGTGCTCAAGGAGGAAGACAAGAATATGGCTGCCAAAAAGGAACTGTCCAAAGAAAGCCAAGAGGACAATGTTCCAGCTGAGGGGGAGATCCCTGAAGTTCTTATGATAGAGAATACACCAGCTAAGGGGGAGATGCCTGAAGCTCTCATTCTAGAAAATGCTCCAGTTGTGGGGGAGGAGTTTTTAAACTCACAAGAAAATGATCAAGTTGAGGGAGAGGCTCATAACATCTCCATGGCAGAAGAAGTGGTTCTTGCCGAAAATAAGGAAGAACCAAAGCAAGAGCCAAATGAATCCATTGATATAATGGACTCTGCTAGCAAAGACAAAGAAGAGGAAGAAGATGACGAGGTCGAGATCATAGCTATGGGTAAAGATGGGTTTAGAAGCTATCTCTATAATTAGATGTTCTCTTACCTACCCATGATGCCATATCATCAAGCCCAAATCCTAAACTCTTGGAACCACATGTTCTGGAGCTTTAAAGAATACCCAGCCATCATTGTGCTGGCTCATGGATTCCCAGGCACCTTCAAATTTGCCAAGAAGCTCATCACAAATGAACCCTCCTCAAGAGTGGTGCATGAGGTATTATCTATTCCAATCTTTGTCAGAGTAAACCATTATCCACTATCTTTTTCATGCCAAATTCATGAATTCCCAAGTTGGTTGGAAGTGACTCTAAATCCACCAAGTCCACTCCCAGTTACAGAATCCCAAAATTCTGTAATTGATGAACTAGAAATTCCAAACTTTATATTGCTCCCACAACCCATCATCTCTATGATCACTGACTCTAGCCTCATTGCAAAGTCTCCACCTCAAATCGTAGAGTCACCATACCCAAACATCCAAACCGAGACTCCTCCATCAGATATTCCCTCCTCATCCAGCAACGAATACTTCAATCTCGATCTTTCCCTCTACTCACTATAAGATCAATACCAGAGACAAACCCCTTCCTCACAAATTCTGCAACTGAATGAAATTCTTTTAGAGTTGTCCACAAAAGCTGACTTGTCAGCAATGTCTAAGAAAGTGATCAAGGAACTCGATGAGAGTCTTGAAGAACACACTGACCTCATTCAGCTGAGATTAACAACAATGATCAATGCTGCCAATAAACTCCCACAGTCCCTAAGCTCTACGCTCTCTAAGACTCTTAAGGAGTTTGTCAAACAAATGATTCAAAGCATAAAGGACCAGGATGACATTCACTTTCTAGCAGACAAGAAACACAAAGAAGCTGTCATTGCCCTACAGACAACTCAAGAAAATTAGAATAAAAACATGTTGGAAAACTTCCTAAATCTACAAACTGCCGTCAAAGAATTCCAACAATTCTACGTCAGCAGTGGCAAGCAAACTGATAACATTCTATCAGTCCTCCAACAAAGGGAAGCTTGGTCTAAAGCTCTAATAGAAGAAAATAGAGAGGACATTGCTCGGACTAAAATTCAGCTGAACAAGCTTGTCCAAGGACTGAACCACCTCTCAGCAGACATTCGAACCCTTGATGCTGACATAAAGGGGGAGAATAAAGGGAAAGGAGAAGGAGCCTAGGGCGGAGGCAGAGGAGGTCAAGAAGGCAGAGGAGGTCAAGGAAGTCAGGGAAGAGGCAGGGGACAATTCCACACTCAAGCTTCAAGAAGCCATCAACATACTCCACGATCAAGCAATCAGACTCAACGATCTGATCAGCATGAAGTCTTAATGGCTCAGCCAATAAGGAGTCAATGACCAGCAACCAGCTCACTAAATGTGACCCCAACAGGCCTTAGAATGCCAATTGGAGTTCCTGCATTCATGAATAGGCATGATCACAACCCAAGGATAAGCCCAAGTGAGTTGGAAGAGATAGCCAGAAGGGATGAAACAAGTAAAAAAAGAAGGGCTGAGGAGTATGCCAATCCTCCACGAAAGAGACCAAAGAAATAGAGATAAGTTGAAGCTTAAATTCTTATTGATGTAAAAGCTTAACTTTAATATTCCTCAAACATCAATAAATTCATGTTTATTCTCTAGAAATTTTAGCTACTCACTGAAATACTAAGTCACATTTAAATTTCCTGCAATTGCATCTAGATACTAATAATCATGAAAATAAATCTCCTTGGTTATGTCAACATCAAATAGGGGAGATTGTTAGGAGAATGCATATGTTGATTTGATGTTTAAATATAAATGCTCGTGATTATTTGTAAAGTCCTTAATTGAATATGTGTACAAGGACTTAGTGATAGATCAAAATTGTTAGGTTGATCTGAACTCTTAACGTGTATCATTCTAAAAATGAATCTATAGATAGAAAGATCAAAGCTGTTAGGTTGATCTTGAGATGTAATAGTTAGGCTTTGAAGAGATCTTAGTGTATCAATCTTATCAACATTGCAGAAGTCAAGGTAGAAACGTAGAGCTTTAAGGGTCGTAGTGTTCCTGCCCTGAAGGGCCTTTTTGGAAATCGTAGAGTGGTCCCAACGTTTACAGAGCCAACTCAGAGATCGTAGTGTGCTCTCAAAAACGTAGAGTTTACAACTCAAGCAAGCGAAGATCGTAGTGTGGAAATACTTAAGAGAAATCTTAGTGCTCTCGGTTGATGGCATCAGACTAAGCACCAAGGCGACAAGTCCCCACGATCTGAATCGTAGAGTACCACGATCTGAATCATAGAGTATCATCTGTCTTGTGTCAGAAGCATCAAGCCTCATGCTTTATGTGGAGACAAACTCCAACATATGAAGAATGGATTCAAAACGTTGTAGTACTCACCAGTCCCAAAGACATAAGAGATTTCCTTAGTATGGAACAAAGACGTGTATTGAAGAAGCTAAGGAAAGTACCATTGGTAAAAGGAAAAACACCTTTTCAAGTGTTAGGTGAGAAAGCAGTCTGCTGTGTTAGTGGGCTAGAATGCAATTCAGAAGATGTTCAGAAAAGTCTCCATCAAAGAACTGAAATTTCAAACGCATTTAATGCTTCAATGGATGGATCCAATGAATAGTTTTCAAGATCAAATATATACAGATCAAGCAGATGAGAGAGACTAAGCAAGCATTGAACAAAAACGCACAAGAACTCTCACAGCTCAACTCTACGATCTAAGAAAAAGAAAAGCTTGCTCAGCTACTCAGTTCTTTCGAACAAGTGCTTAAACAACAACTGAGTAGCAACCATCAAGAACTTAACATCTACCAATCAACTGAAGAAAAAGTTCCAAGTCAGAAGGACTTGAAGAGTTCTAAGTGAACTGTAAAAGAGCCAAGTCTGCTGGACTTGAAGAGTTCAAGAGTGAACAAAGAAGTTCCTAGACTGCTAGTCTAGAAGGAATCTAAGTGATTCAAAAAGTGTAAAAGACATCCTTAGTGGATTTCCTACTCGAGGAGTAGAAGAGTGGACTAGGAGCTTTAAGTGCTTTGAACCACTTAAAACGACTGTGTCTCTTTTATTCTTACTATAACTGCTATAACTGATATAGCTGCCTCACTCTCATAAACTCACTATCTTAAGGGAGATTAAAACTAATATTAATTCCACTAAAGTTTTAATCATTATCTACTAACAAGTTAAAACGAAAAGGTTTTTAAATATCTATTGAACCCCCCCTTCTAGATAACTATCGTGCCTGCTGACATGAATCCTCAATTGAATCCCCACCTATACTATTACATAGGTAATCTACACGTTCGCTTTAGCCTTCACTTTAACCTTGACGAATCCTTCAGTCCATTCGGTTTAAGCTGCATTCATATGGTTCAAGCAAGAGTGAGCATAACAAGCTCAGCAAGTACAACAATTTCATTTTAAAAGCATGCTTGAAATATAGGAATCGTATATCTTCAATAACTGGATGATAGTTACAAAGTACTATCATTAACTTAAAATAGTGTTTCTTTTCCTTCAAAACATTTTGCAATAACAATAACCTGTAATTCATCAATTCTGGTTCAAGACCTGAACGTCTTATAGTCTCTTTGAAAAGGACAACCTGGCACAAAGTCCGTAAGTCCGACATATCTTACGAGCACTTCTAGGTGATCAGCATATAGTACACTATGTTGATCTACACTACTTTATTTAAACGTGTATACGTTTAAGTTGTGGCAACCTCACGTGCCCATCGAATACTCTATGAAAATACATTTGTTTATTTATATTCAGGCTTACCTTGAATCCGTACCAAATAGTTGGCGTAGGATAGCGTTAGAAATTCTATATTGAAAGACTTGTAAATAGTTCAATCAATCTATCAAGATTAGTCTAGCCGGTCTAAAATTGGCATCGACTCTTTCTTCAAAACCATACATGCATCTCATAATATGAATCATTTGAAAACCAGGCTAACACGAAGGTTAGACAAGTGTTTAAAAAAAACTTGCCTTCAGCGTCTGCTACACTAAAATTACGTTTCCTTTGAGTCTTTACAGTCTCTGCAACACATAATCACATAACATACCACATTAAGTCATGAATGAACATACGTAGTTCCTAACAAATCTTACCCTTCTTCTCAATCTAATCCCATATTAGATTTGTTATTATTGGTTTCGGCTTTCCATCGTTCTTTTACATTGTTCTTACCAACTTCTTTCCTTTCTATAACTTAATTTAAATTATTTCATTATTACAACTTTGTTCAAGTTAAATATCCTTCCTCACGGCTTATTAACGTCCTTACGTTATTAATCGGCACTAAATAGGCATTGGTTATGTACACTTAATGTACACCGTTTCTTTTTACTTTCAATTAAGTTTCTTTAACCCTAGGTGATCACACTTGAGGTTTAGCTATGACTTAACAATGTTTTATTAAGTCCCTTAGTTCATTGTTAAACAATTTCCATTCAAGCTCTACTTGTAACCATTCTTTCATTGTCTAGAGTTTAATCGAAATGTAGCTGTTGTTCCTTTGTTATGTTACGCCACATGCTGTCATCGCCTATTAGGGCTTGAAGACCCGGACTCGCCATTTGCTGCCATGAGAGTCCTTTGTTATGAGTCACGCTGTAGCGTGACTCTGTAGGGGCTGATGCTCACTTTGGCGTTCATGCATACCGATCATTTAAGCTTGAGTCAGCTGCATGGCGGTACGGACTTCGAGCCACAAAAACTTTGACAGTTTTTCAACTTTGCGAGATTCCTGGATGCGTAACTTCTTTGTTATAAGTTCGAATTAGCTCGTTCAAGAGCCTACGGTTCACAAATTTCATACTCTACGTGGTCATGCAAGAATTTTATCTATTCGTCTTTGTTTGCAAAAATTTCACCTATTACTCCATTTTTAACGAAAACGATAAACGTTCGTGAACGTTCAATGCTCGTTTCTTCGTTCTAAGTTGGAATCCGGCCATTTTTGAGTCCGCAACTCTATAATGACAAATACGACTTGTCTCCATTGAAAACCAATGTTTCCAAGCTCAATATCAAAATTTGACTTCCATTCCGAGAATTTCACGAATTCGACGATCGTCGTCTAATCGTGTAAATTCCGGCGAAACTTCGTTACTTGAGATTTTTAAACCATTTCACTTGGATTCAATCCATTATACTAACATCTTGGCATACATGCTTCATTAACTTATAAACATGATAAGTTATTACTTGTTCTTAATAAGTTCAAAACTCATAAACTACTTATAATTCTATTTCTTATGATTTATCATGGCTTTAATCTTTTAACCATCATTCTTGCATCTTCTTATCATACTAGTGCTATTAATGTAAACATGTTATAAGTTCTTACAATTTCTTATTAAGTCCCTACTAACTCCATCACCATTATCATATGACAAGTTCTTACAAGATCTTCATAAGTTCATAACTTATATAAGTAGAAATGACTTGTTCATGACTTATTACGGCTTATTAAGACTTAAGCCCTTTGGTTTATCATTCCTTAGCTTACTAGTTCTACCAATACCCCCTTCTCTAACTATGGAAGAGAAAGAGAAACATGGTTCAAGAACACTTACTCTTTGATGATATCTTGCTTAATCTTTGATCTCCTTCTTGCTTCTTGAAATATGAAAGACTAACTTTCTAACTTATTCTCTCTAACCAATAAGTTATAAGTTATTGGTGGAAAAGCTAACAAAGAAATTATAACTTATATGTGCTTATTCACTCTACCAAATAAGCTCTCAGCTTAAGTTGGATAAAAAACTAACAACCAACAAATGAAAAAAAAGCTTACTATTTATAGAAAATCCTAGATGAGGGCATAATGGTCATTAAGCCACTTCCACCTCCTTAATCCACCTCATTACTATCCATTACTTAGCTCTTAAGTTAACTTGCTCTCCAAATAAATTACTTGGTCATTACACTTGCTTAATCATTAAGTATACTTGTTTATCACCATAATGCACTTTGTGTGATCACCACACTAACTTAGCCTTTAAGTTTGCTTGTTCATCACATCAATTTCTTGTCCACCACTTTGGACTATCCATGGTTTGCTCCATGGTTCATACCCATTGGATAATTACTTTGGGCCTTAGCTTAATTAACTTACTTAATCATTTGGGCTTCTAGCATAATTTTACTTTGGACTTGTAATTAAACAAACATTGGGCTTGCATTAATAAACTCACATTGGACTTAACCATTCAATACTTGGGCTCACATAATACTTAACAAATCCTACCAATTCCTTTCTTTTGGCTTAAAGCCTTATAACATATATTATACATATAATTCTCGTACTCTAATTCGTATACTTAGTCAACATATACGACATACCATTATTCATATGTACTCGTATAATAAGTCATATAGTATTCGTATTCCTTACCTCGTACAATACCTACGTATAATACGATCATCGCTTAATTCATTACATACATTTAAATTTCCTTCTCGAAAGTCACATTTCCTAAACGTTAGGTTTTAAGTCAACAAGAGAAATATTACGTTTTCCATAACTGAAATATTATTAGATATTCCATCTCACCTCAATATTCTATCGTTACGTATTTCTCGGAAGTTCAAAAATAATTCCCGAGCAGAAATGCGTGAATAGTATTTTTCAGAAACTTTCTCGGAAAGCTTTTATTTTCATCTTGGAAATTCAAAAACTTTAATTCTACCACATAGCCAAAATCCTACGATGTTCTGACATTTCTAGGTCATAGAACGACTTTCGATTAGCTTGCTCCATAAATAATTAATTAAATTCATTTAATAAAAATAAAAATTTAATTCTCAAAAATCCGATTTTCTCGGGCTTTACATTCTTCCCTCCTTATAAGGATTATGTCCCCAGAATCTCGCTAATAATACCTACACCACAAAGGAAATTTTTTTTCTTTATTTTAATCTCGAGTTCCCACAATGTTTCTTCGACATTGGGGTTCTTTCATTTCACCTTCATCGAAGGTATTATCTTAATTCACATGACTTATCACTTCCTATCAATAATCTGAGTTGGAAGTTAAACACTTATTAACACATTACGCGATCTTTATATCATCTTAGTTATCCTTTTAACTCATATTTATATAGAACTCAAATTCCTCCCTCAAAATAAGACTATACTTAATCTTCTACTTATCCTGCATCATCTTCTTCATTCGCTTGCATCCCTCGATACTTAGTTGTACTTACTTAACTCATTCCATTATCGTGGATTGAGTCTACGTTTTGAATAACAATTCTACCCCTTCATTCCGTAATTTAACTTCTAACTCCACTCTCGCCATCTCAATTATTAACTCCTTCTAAGTTGTTAACATCGATAGCTTTCCCTACCCTTCCTACTTAATGCGTCGGCTACAACCTTTACCTTCCCTGAATGATATAAGATATCACAGTCGTCTCTCTACTGTATTTTCAACTCCTTCTGTGTGGAGATAAATTTCAGACACTTAGAGTTCGTGTATATCTCACACTTCTCCGTATAAATACTATCTTCCGATTTTTAATTCAAAACTACAACTGCCAATTCTAGATCAGAAGTAGGATAAACCATCTCAAAATCCTTAACTGGTGAGATGCATACACAATGACATTGCCATGCTATAAGAGCACGCAATCATATCATCTATGCGAAACATCGAGATACACTACAAAATTCCCCGTATCATCCCATAAAGATAATACATGTGCCTTACTTAATATTTTCTTAAATCCTGTGACGCTAATGGTACATTTAACCATAGCACCTCACAAGAGAACCTATCAGCTTACCACCATCTTGCTCGGTGCCCCTTACGAAAAGTCTAACTTCCGCATATTATTCAACCCAAATGACATAACCAGAAACTCGTCATAACTATAACGAATTCTAAACGTCATCTTAGGTCCCTCCTCCTTCTTCTTTACTTTCAACCGACTATACCCCGTACGCAAATCTATCTTAGAAAAATTCGTTGCTCCTCTTCAACTGATCAAATAAATCATCGATCCTGGGCCATGGATATTTATCCTTAATCACCAACTTACTCCAATTACGATAGTCGATACGTAACCGCAATGACTCATCCTCTTCTTTAACATCCTACTAACTTACGTCCAGGTTAGACGACAAGGCATCTCGGTGTTTTATTATCATAAATTACTACCTTGGGTTTTCTAAAAAACTAAAATTTCATACTTTTCTTATAACTATTTATTATAGCTATATGGTTAATCCACCCATCTATACCGGGAATTACTTCAAATTCTCTTAACTTTATTATTGATGAAACCATTTCCACGAATACAATTAACGGAAGTTATTTCCTCCTACTCTACCTTAATGTTTTAAAGGTACTTATAACCCTTTTCAGGCAGACTCATAGATGAGTCTTTCTACATGTCTTACACGCTTCGACCTTACGCTTAGGCTCCCCTTGTCCCACTCCAGTATTTCCAGAGTTAAAATTATTTCTTTTTGGCATACTACCTCTGGCATTCTCTGCCTTGGTTTTCCCTTCCCCTTGCTCTCATTCTTTCACTCTTTGTGGTATTGAGTCGACGACTCACTACCATCTTCTGTTATATTTACCTTCTCTAGAATGGTCCCATAGGAAACACTCTAGAACACAGAAATCCTATTATAGAGCCAGGGTTTCAAGCCCTACAAAACCTACGAGCCTTCCTCTCCTCAGTGTCCACTTGATGTGGAGCAAACCTTGCCAATTAATTTGGCCTTGTACCAGGGAACCGTCATGTCCCCTTGCTTAAGTTCTAAGAACTCAGTCTCTATTCTCACTTGCATGCTTGTAGGGAAATAATTTTCGAAGAAAACCTTCTTGAATTGTTCCCACCTTACCGCATTTGTTCTAGCCCCACCCTGGTGAGTCTTTGACCAAAAGTTGGCTTCCCTCTCATCATGTAAGTCGCAAAAGAAATCTTTTGCGCCTCACCTACGCTTGTAATAACAAACGCCTTCTCTATTTCCTTTTACCCCTGACTGGGCCTCTATTAGGTCCGTCGTTCCTTTAAACTCCGGCGGACCTACGCTTCTAAACTCTTTAAAGGTAGTCGTTCTAGCTACCCTAGGTTCTGCGGGTACTCTACCCTTGGTTTGGTTAAATGTAGCCGTTAATAAATTAACGAACTCTTGCATAGGGTTGTTCAGACCCCGTTCATTATCATTACATGATTCTGCTTCCTGATTACGTTATCTTCTCCTAGGCGGCATTATTCAGATTAAATAAATAAAATTTCATTATTATCTATTTACTTACTTCGTTATTAATCGCCACATACCAACTCGCATCATAACAAATCATTTCCATGAAAACTTCATTATAGTCATATGCTTCTTCATAGTTTAAGACTATTTACAATTTGATTTCCATAGCTAATAGTTATTACATTTCTATCCCGCAATTGAACTTCACAAAAGTTGGGATTTACAAAAGACTACCCTTTAAAAGATGGTTTTACATCACTACACACATATTTATAACTCTAGACTTCTAATAATGCATAACAACATCCTCGTGCTTCTCATTCGCAATCATTGCTACAGTATCCCGACTAATCATATGATGGGTTTGTCCTGACTCAATGGAATAACAAGCAACCTTCAGCTTGAAATCCTTATGTGCACTCTCATGGATGTAAGACATCCGTCCTATCTTCCGGTCCTTCTCCCCCAGTTCTCTACGAAGCTCATCGGCCTCTACCTTATAATTCCTAGCCTGCTCTGCCATAAGCACCTGCTTATCATGCTCTAACTCAAAATCTGCTTCTGCAGACATCTTAGCTTCATGGAGATAACTAATCTCTTTACTCTGATTCTGCACAACTGTACCCAGTTGCACATTCCTGTCAAGCACTGCCAGATACAATGCTTCTATTGCATCTGGAGGTGATAACTCCAGTGTAGGTAACACCATAGTAATCAATGTTACCTCTCTTTCTTCCTCCCCATCATTCATCATACTTAGATATGATGCTATATCCATCTCTCCCTCGGAGTAGTCTTCCTCAGAAAAGTACTCCTCTGCCTCCGACTCCTCTAGAATCACTAATGGTACCTTCGCCACCGGCATAGGTATAGGCTCTACATGGTTCACAAGATCTTCGCTCACCGCGTGTATATCTCTATACATCAAACTATCGATCAACATCCAATAATAACACATATGTTGATTAGTACATAACACACAATAGTATAAGCACAAATCACATTTAATTTATTTAGGGTTACTTTCTGTCTTTTAAATCTTTCGGTACTGAGTTTCCTTAATACCTTATTAACTCATTCAACTTAAGTAAAGCTCAAGTTTACTTCTTTCGGACTTCTCTTCCTTAACGAGGTTATTAGCCTAAGGTTCTTCCCCCCTTAACTTTTATAACCTAATGCTTTGATACCAACCTGTAACGCCCCCAAATCTGGGTCTCTTCCAACCCGACAGATGGTGCTCCACGGTGCTACAGTTCACACAACCATTCAATTGAAATGCCTCAAAAGAACGAATATGTGACTCTCCGGGGGCTGATTCTCACATGCTCCTGGTTTGTAGTCGGGACAATACAGAGTAGTATGTCCTTCATAACCGCACAGATAACATATTTTTTTCCCCTTCTTCTTATCAATTTTTCCTAAGTCCTGATCTTCTATCTTTCTTTTCCCTTTCTTGCTCGGAGCTGCACACGATGTGTTGCTTGAGGCTCTCATCTGATCAATTTGGATTTTAAGCTTATCCTGCTCTTCCATTGTTTCTATTAACGCCTGTCGCAGTGGACTATTTAACAGCTTTTCTATCTCCCACAGCCTTTCCAGAGAAGAAACCTTGTTCCTCAGATCCTGCACCTCCGTTGATGCTTGATCAGCTTCAACTTTAGTGTTTGAATCACTATCTGTCAGCTCTACCATCTCCGGATCTGGTACTATGTTTTTTATAATAACCACATCGTCCGAGTTATTTTCATCGTGAGCCTCTATTTTAGCTATTGGCTTTGATATCAGCTCGGGTGTATGGGTTTGATCCCTCTTTATGCTATAAGCATATAACAAGCCTTTTCCACCAGACATCTACACACATAAATTATCCTGATTATCATATAATATATACACACAGCAAATAATAGTTTTATATAAGTTATCTTTTATTTTGTTTGACGATGAATTTATTCAATTCAACTCTTTTTAAACTCTATATGAGTTATTTATATTTTCAATGTTTCCCTCTGTTCTAAGGTTATAGCCTAAGGTCTAACCCACCTAAGGTTTTTAACCCTATGCTCTGATACCAACCTGTAAGGCCCCCAAATTCGGGTACTTGAAACCTGAACTCGATGCTTCACGATACCATTTCTATGAGCGGAATAATACTAATAATAATAACAATAATATAAAGATAATATATATCATACTTGTCTTAATAAAGTTAAATATCGCATAAAATAACATTCCCTCATTCAGCAACCTTTCCCTTTCCCTTGTTCTTAGCAGAGCTCTCTGGTCATTCACACTTAGCTGAAAACATTTAAATTAAGCAAGGATGAGCATTTTAGTACCCAGCAAGTAGTAGCAATTATATATATACGCTGAAAGAATTTAAATGTTTTCTTTATACTACCCTTCTACAACGATTCAATAGTTGTGTAGTAATCTGTACCAACGATAATAATATATCAATTCTATACCAAATCTTTGAAACTACGTACTGACTATAAATAGGGTTTAGGTGACATGCTATGAACATTGTTTTCAATTTTTGAATAGGTTAAGCAGAAATTCATCCGCAAAACCGTCATAACATACTGCACGGGGGTGATCACCTGTTATGCCTCAGATTGATCAATACTATAAAAAGAAACGAGGGTATCGTTTCACTCTGTCGCCTTGGGCGCATAAAAGTTTTCCCGTGTAGGGATGTTCATACTTGTCTGGGTTCCAAATCAAAGGTTTTATCTTGTTCAACAACAATCTATAATTCAACATATATGTATACGGGTAATTGACAAAGGTATATCAACATGTGATTAAATACAATGATTATCCAAGTGGGGACACTTGTATAACCATTTATAGAAATTAACGAATAGAATATATATATCTGAATTACTATATAATAACAAGTTGATAATCAATGAGCGTATATAATATACGGTTAATAATCTGTACAGTAATAATATAATTCATAATTATTCTTACTCATGTCCATTGCAAAAAGAAAATGCAAAGGTAAGATACTTGCCTAATGCACTGCTTACAGTTTGTAACTTAGTTTTATCTTTTATCTCACGACCTATCATTAATAAGATCGTCCGTTCGATTAGAATAACATACTATAACACATAGCACTGCTTATCGCAGTCAGCACATAACCTAATCATATTGTCACATATGTTTAACAATCATTGAATCACAAATAATCACATATCTAATTAAATTATCTAAGTCCAGATCAATAACTTAGAATATTTTTAAAGTATTAATATTACCCTTAAATGATTTTTAAAATATTTAAAATCAATTTTAAATAATTATAATTAATATTTAAATATTAATGTACTATTTATCAAAATATTAAAAGTCATTAATTATAACTTAAAATATTTTTAATTCATTTATATCCTTTTAAATAATTTTAAATTAATAAAATTATTTTTAAACTATTTATTTAATATAATTATTAAATAAATTCAATATAATTAATAATAACTTAATAATCATTAATATTAAATTATTAATGAAATTATTCTTTAAATATTAAAAGTTATGTTTTATAACTTAAAATATCTTTAAACACTATATTTTCATTTAAAATGATATTTATTTTAATAAATTCATTTTTAAATTAATTTATTTAATATAATTATTACATAACCTTAATATCATTAATAATAATTAATTAATGAAATTTACCTTTAAATATTGAAAGTTATATTTTATAACTTAAAATATTTTTAAATACCTTATTATTATTTAAAATGATTTTTTATATAATAAAATCATTTTAATTAATTTATTTAATTCATTTATTAAATAACTTAATATTCATTAATATTAATGAAATTTTCTTTAAAATATTAAAAGTTATATTTTATAACTTAAAATATTTTTTAAATAATTTATTATCATTTAAAATGATTTTTAATATAATAAAATAATTTTTAATTTATTTATTTAATGCATTTAATAAATAAATTAATTATCAATAATATTTAAATAAATACTAATATTTATGAAAAATATTTCAAATTATTAATATTTAATTTTTATAACTTAAAAATAATTTTTAAAATAATTTTTATAATTTTTGGAAATTAATAACTATTTTTAAATAATTTTTGAAATTAAAATAAATATAATTATTAAATCTGTCACTATAGCCTTTAGCGACAGAAAGCGTCGCCGTAGGTGTTCTTGAGCCCTCAAGAACATTCATAGCAGTTAACAAGTGAGCACGTTTGACCACGTGTAGATTTTAGCTCGTTAAGTTTTTGGGATTTCAGCTCATCATAACTTGTAGTACTAGTAACATACTATAAGCTCCAACAATCAACATAATCACAAAGCAACTAACATAGGAGATCTAATTGTCCAAAGTGGTCGTTGAGATGTTTCTTCATTTCGGTTACTCGTAAATGAAGAACAGCGATTCGACTATCCACATTGGGCTTCTACAACTTGATTTTCATGCGTTGGTTTTGTGATCTAATATATTCAAGCAGTAGCCAACATGTCAAGGAAGAGATAGATCACATATAATCACCATAACAACAACTAAATCGCCAGATTTTAAACCAGGTCAACCCATATGCGAAATCACGATTATACGTTTTCGGGTTACCCGTAAAACGAAAAAATCGTGATCGCCTTACTGGCTTGACAGTACACTACATGCATCCTGTTAATCATTTAGATGTTCTACAAGCTTAAACATGTAGGCTAAACAACATAAAACAACTTTTTGTTACAACAAAAAATCTAATTAACAAAAACATGAAAGATCTCGGGCCCATGAACTTGCGGCCGAGATTTCGGGCAAGTTCGGGTTACCCGGATCCGCTTAGTCAATGTCGGTTGCTAATTGTTTGACCACGATTAATCGACATTCTACGCATGATCCGGGTCTCGCCACAAGTTCTAGATCACGAGATCTCATATCACACTACATGTTCAAACATTAAAACACAAAACCATAAACATCTAAAGATCTAAAGGGGTCGGGACATTCTATTGTCATCAACATAAAAAAATTTTCCCGGATTTTTAAAAACACATAATCCGAGCCTATAGATGTTATGGATCTAACATCTATCAACCCAGATCATCATTATACACTACATACAACATATTTTAACACTGAATCATAACATCTAACAAAGGATCGTTGGACAGATTTCGAATTAGGATTTAATACCTTTATGAACAATCTTTGATTCAAGGCTACTGATTTGGTTAGGGGATTTCGTGGGGCTGATCTTGGGGACTGGAAAGCTTATAAATTTCGTGGGTTGTGAGTTGAGAGAATTTGGTTAAGTGTTTGAAAAAAAATGGCTAACAAAATGAATTCTCTCTCTCTTAATCTATTTATACTACATAGATTCAATGTATCTAACATGCAAGGTGTCAAAAGAGATAAGCTTGGATGATATATAGAGCATGTGTTATAATCTAGAGTGATGACTTGCAAGATATGGATAAGATTTGCAAAAAAAAAACTATCCAAAAAGGGTATTTTAGTAAACTAATAAAACATTTTAAGGGTATTCTTGTCCATGGCATTTGAATTTAGGTTTTAATCAATAGATTTTAAACCTTAAGGTTTCCCAAATAATTTCTAGGGTTTGAAAAATTAAGATTAAAGTTCAATAAAATTTTAATTTAACCACACTAATTAAAATTATGGATTTTAATAGAAAATTAGGGTTTTAAAATAATTAGGGTTCCTAAATAATAATTAGGGTTTCTAATTAACCTTAAATTCTATAATACTCAACATTAATTAAATAACAGAATTTCTTACCAATCACAAACTCCGGTTTGAGTTTCAAGTTACGATTGAACATGTAAAATTAGGGTTTTCAAATATTGTACCATTATTGATTAATCATTAACAATGACGTATATATACCGTACATATTTATAGTAATTGAAAAATCAAAATATAATATTATTATATTATTATTCTCATTCCTTGATAAAATCCAAAATTAGGGTTTGGATTCCATATCGATTATTCTTCCATATTTAACCTTATTAATTAAGGTAAAATAATTTACTTAATAATCTGTACTAAAATTCATATAATAAAACAATTATTATAATTATTCAAAAAATCACTTCATATATTTTTAAATAATATATGATTATATAATCATGGAAAATAATTGATAAAAAAATTTCACTATGAAAGTAATTATTATAAGAATATACTTTATAATAATCAATAATTCTAAAATAAAATTATTTGTAATCATGTATGTAATAAATATATTTTTATTTACCACATAATTAAATATACACATTAACTTGTACAAATCCTCATCCTTAAAATAAAAAAAATCTATACGCAAAATTTCTTATTTATTTATATAGAAAATATCGGGTTGTTACATTCACCCTCCCTTATAAAGATTCCGTCCCCGAAATCACCATTTTAAAAATCTATACATACAAGGGTACATAACATACATAATCATTGCAAGTAGATCTTGATCAACTTTGATCGAACTGATCTTTAACTATCCACATATAGCTTGTCTTTCTGATTAAACAGAAATTTAATTTCTAAAAGAACTCAAATTTCTCCCTCAAAATTTCTTTAAAAATAATTTACTATACATAGGAAAATCATGCAAAATAAAATAAGAGTTATCTGAATAATACTGAGTTGCATTACGGTATCATCATCGTATCACAGGCGGTCGTGTTGTAGACCCTTCTTTGTTGATTTTGTTGGTTTGTTTGACGAGGTCAGTCCGGTGATTGCTAAAGTCCCGCTGCCTGTGCCAGTATTCCCACTTCATGCCTCTGTCCTCCTCTTCGAACAATCCTTCACCTGGTGTTCAGTTGATCCGCACAGAAAACACCCACTGTTCATCCTAGGATTGGGGCAATTGGGAGAGATATACCCCTCCTGCCCGCACTTATAGCAAACAAATTTTCCCTTCAAACATTCCCCCGAGTGGTTCTTTCCACAATTCTTACCGTGTACTGTTGTCTTCTTAACACCTTCTTATTTTACTTGCATACTTCCAAAACTGATCCCCTTCCTCTTGCTACTACCACCCCTATTCCCACTATTAATTTCCACCTTCCCAGCTCCTTCGGTCTCACCCTTATTCTTCCTCTCCTATTTGTAGAGGCTCATGGCCTCACTTCCCTCCTCAACAATAATCGCCTTCTCCATGAGTGCTGCAAATGTAGGAATCTGCAACACCGCCACCTTATTGTAGAGCCAGGGTTTTAATCCCAGCTAAAACCTTCTCGCTTTCCTAGCCTCCGTATCAACTTGATGCGGGGAAAACCTAGCTAATTCATTAAATTTTGCGGCGTATTCTAACACCATCATATTCTCCTCCTTCAATTCTTAAAATTTACCCTTCATCCTAGCCTGTATACTAGGTGAAAAATAGTTCTCGAAGAACAGAGTTTTAAATATATCCCATGTGACTACACCTTCTCCTGCCCTAGCCTGATTCGCTTCCCACAAAAAGTTTGCCTCCCCCTTCATCATGTAGGTCGCAAAAGCGATCTTTTACCCCTCAGCTACCCTAGATACCATAAACGCCTTTTCAATCTCTTTAACCCAAGTTTGGGCTTCTACAGGGTCAGTTGTACCTTTAAATTCCGACGGTCCTACAACCTTAAAGTCTTTGAAGTTCGCTAAGCGGTTGTTCGGCTGGTTTCCAATGACTGGTATTCCTTGCTGCATAGCTTGTGCTACCATGTTTGCAAAGTGCTGCATCGGGTCTGCTTGTTGTTGTCCCTCAATGTTGTTGACAGATTCTTCTGCCCTTTGGTTTCGAGTTCGACGTCTTGGCGGCATTATCTGGTTAAATAAAATCATAAATTTAACTTACATTCTAAATCTTATCGCATAAGATGAGTATTTCAAACTCGTTTCATTACTCAAATATAGGTTCATATTCATTTAACGAATATTTTATATAGCATAGCACATAATGCTTTAAACATCAGTTATCCCTTTAGGACCACAAAAGTCGGGATTTAGAGTTTGACTAATACAAAAGTTGGGAACATTACATTAAACAGACATACTTATCATATATATTATATTAAACACACCTACTCAACAGAACCTATACTACTTATTTATTACACCTCTTTCTTGGACAACCTTTCGCCTGATTACCTTCTATTCCACAGATAAAACACGCTCCTGGTTTGTAGTCGGGACAATACAGAGTAGTATGTGCTTCATAACTGCACAGATAACATATTCTTTTCCTCTTCTTTTTATCAGTTTTTCCTAAGTCCTGATATTCTATCTTTCTTTTCCCTTTCTTGCTCGGAGCAGCACACGATGTGTTGCTTGAGGCTCCCATCTGATCAATTTGGATTTTAAGCTTATCTTGCTCTTCCATTGTTTCTATTAACGCATGTCGCAGTTGACTAATTAACAACTTTTCTATCTCCCACAGCCTTTTCAGAGAAGAAACCTTGTTCCTCAAATCCTGCACCTCCGTTGATGCTTGATCAGCTTCAACTTTAGTGTTCGAATCACTATCTGTCAGCTCTACCATCTTCGGATCTGGTACTACATTTTCTATAATAACCACATCGTCCGAGTTGTTTTCATCGTGAGCCTCTATTTCAGCTATTGGCTTTGATATCAGCTCGGGTGTATGGGTTTGATCCCTCTTCATGCTATAAGCATATAACAAGCCTTTTCCACCAGACATACACACATAAATTATCCTGATTATCATATAATATATACACACAATAAATAATAGTTTTATATAAGTTATCTTTTATTTTGTTTGACGATGAATTTATTCAATTCATCTCTTTTTAAACTCTATATGAGTTATTTATATTTTCAACGTTTCCCTCTGTTTTAAGGTTATAGCCTAAGGTCTAACCCACCTAAGGTTTTTAACCCTAAGCTCTGATACCAACCTGTAAGGCCCCCAAATTTGGGTACTTGAAACCTGAACTCGGTGCTTCACGATACCATTTCTATGAGCGGAATAATACTAATAATAATAACAATAATATAAAGATCAACTTAATTTACATATTTATCAGGGTCTGAATCCCAAGTACGTAACCTTTAAACATTCATTACAACCCATGATAGATAATATATATCATACTTATCATAATAAAGTTAATTATTGCATAAAATAACATTCTCTCATTCAGCAACCTTTCCCTTTCCCTTGTTCTTAGCAGAGCTCTCTGATCGTTCACACTTAGCTGAAAACATTTAAATTAAGCAAGGATGAGCATTTGAGTGCCCAGTAAGTAATAGCAATTATATATATAAGCTAAAAGAATTTAAATGTTTTCTTTTATACTACCCTTCTACAACGATTCAATAGTTGTGAAGTAACTCATACCAATGATAATAATATATCAATTCTATACCAAATCTTTGAAACTACGTCTTGTTATAAATAGGGTTTAGGTGACATGCTATGAACATTGTTTTCAATTTTGAATAGGTTAAGCAGAAATTCATCTATGCAAACCGTCATAACTTACTTACGAGGGGGGGTGATCACCTGATTATGCCTCGCGTTGATTAATACTACGTGCAAAGAATGAGGGTATCGTTCACTGTCATCTAGGCGCATAAAAGTTTTCTCGTGTAGGGATGTTCATACTTGTCTGGGTTTCAAATCAAAGGTTTTATCTTGTTCAACAACAATCTATAATTCAACATATATGTATACGGGTAATTGACAAAGGTATATCAACATGTGATTAAATACAATGATTATCCAAGTGGGGACACTTGTATAACCATTTATAGAAATTAACGAATAGAATATATATATATATATATATATATCTGAATTACTATATAATAACAAGTTGATAATCAATGAGCGTATATAATATAAGGTTAATAATCTGTACAGTAATAATATAATTCATAATTATTCTTACTCATGTCCATTGCATAAAGAAAATGCAAAGGTAAGATACTTGCCTAATGCGCTGCTTACAGTTTGCAACTTAGTTTTATCTTTTATCTCACGACCTATCATTAATAAGATCGTCCGTTCGATTAGAATAACATACTATAACACATAGCACTGCTTATTGCAGTCAGCACATAACATAATCATATTGTCACATATGTTTAACAACCATTGAATCACAAATAATCACATATCTAATTAAATTATCTAAGTCCAGATCAATTTAAAAATACGCTTGTCAAAATTTACGACTTTATCGGAGTAATTATTGAGTCTAAGACTACGTCACCAGTAACTTAGTATTAGTCATATTATTTTTAAATGACTTATAATAATTTTAAAACATTTATTATAATTTATCGCTTAATTTTTAAACATCGGAATCATTATTAAATGATTTAAATTTTAAACAAATTCTCTTATCATTAATATTTAATTAATATTAAACTATTAATGAAATCATTTCAAAATATTAAAGTTATTTATAATAACTTAGAATATTTTAAAGTATTAATATTACCCTTAATTATTTTTAAAATATTTAAAATCATTTTTAAATAAATATCATTAATATTTAAATATTAATGTACTATTTATCAAAATATTAAAAGTCATTAATTATAACTTAAAATATTTTTCATTCATTTATATCCTTTTGAAATAATTGTTAAATTAATAAAACCATTTTTAAACTATTTATTTAATATAATTATTAAATAAATTCAATATCATTAATAATAACTTAATAATCATTAATATTAAATTATTAATGAAATTATTCTTTAAATATTAAAAGTTATGTTTTTATAACTTAAAATATCTTTAAACACTTTATTTTCATTTAAAATGAATTTTATATTAATAAAATTATTTTAAATTAATTTATTTAATATAATTATTACATAAAATTAATATCATTAATAATAATTAATTAATGAAATTTACCTTTAAATATTGAAAGTTATATTTTATAAATTAAAATATTTTTAAATACCTTATTATTATTTTAAATGATTTTTTTATATAATAAAATCATTTTAATTAATTTATTTAATTCATTTAGTAAATAACTTAATATTCATTAATATTAAATAATTAATGAAATTTGCTTTAAAATATTAAAAGTTATATTTTATAACTTAAAATATTTTTAAATAACTTATTATCATTTAAAATGATTTTTAATATAATAAAATCATTTTAATTAATTTATTTAATGCATTTAATAAATAAATTAATTATCTATAATATTTAAATAAATACTAATATTTTTGAAAAATATTTCAAATTATTAATATTTAATTTTATATCTTAAAAATAATTTTTAAAATAATTTTTGTAATTTTTGAAAATTAATAACTATTTTTAAATAATTTTCGAAATTAAAATAAATATAATTATTAAATCTATCGCTATAACCTTTAGCGACAGAAAGCGTCGCCGTAGGTGTTCTTGAGCCCTCAAGAACATTCATAGCTCGTTAAGTTTGACCACGTGTAGATCTTAGCTCGTTAAGTTTCTGGGATTTCTGCTCGTGATAACTTGTAGTACTAGTAACATACTACAAGCTCCAACAATCAACATCATCACAAAGCAACTAACATAGGAGATCTAATCGTCCAAAGTGGTACATCGAAAGTTGTTCTTCATTTTTCGGTTACCCAAAATGAAGAAGCGATTCGACCGCCACTTTGGGCTTCCATAACTTGATTCTTGTGTAGTGGTTTTGTGATCTAATATATTCAGTGTGTAGCCAACATGTCAAGGAAGAGATAGATCACATATAATCACCATAACAACAACTAAATCGCCAGATTTTAACCGGTCAACCCATGTCAGAAATCACGATCATACGTTTTCTGGGTTACCCAGAAAACGAAAATCGTGATCGTCTTACATGGTTTGACCATACACTACATACATCCTGTTAATCATTTAGATGTTCTACAAGCTTAAACATGTAGCCTAAACAACATACAACAACTGTAAGACCCCAACTTATTATAAATAAAATCGAATTTCCTCTAATTATATTTGTGAATAATAAGGTATTAATTTGATATAATTCTCTAGTTATGGGTGAAATGTGCAAATTTTGCAAAATATGCAAGTGGTTATAAAATAATCATTGTTGTGGGGAATATTAAATGCGGATGGCGCAATCATTTTGGGCCCCATAATGAGAATAACTATCGGATGAAGAAAATGACAAGTTTGAGTTTTTATAAATACTTGGCGTAGTTATTCTGAATTAACATCGTTGGAATACCGGTGGTTAAAATACTGATGTCTGGCGTGGATATGCAGTATTGATGAATTATTGATCCTTACGTAAGAAGGCACTACTCAATAATTGTTACAGTGAGTTCTTTATTCAATATTTTATTTTATTGATTCAATAATTCTTTGCGTTGATATTTTATATTATTGTTGTTTCAATAATTGTCCTTTGCATGATATTTCCCATTATCGGATCAATAATTCATATTATTTGAATAATATTATTAGATAGCATTATTGGAAATGTCTAGAAAGTTCGTCGAGGAGAGATTTGGTCACCTAATTGCGCGACAATAAGGAGAAATTCTTATTGGAAAGCCCTCTCTTTCCTGGGAACGGCCTGGTTGTCATAAATGTGATTCTGTGATATTATTTGTGAATAATTAATTATTGATTCATATGATAAGGTAATAATTATTTTATGTGGATATAAATGTTGGATATATTTATTATGATTAAAAATGAAGGAGTTAATATTGAGGTGTTTTATCAGTATTTTTGTCGAAATGGAGGTATTAAAAATTAAACCAATGTTTTTGAGATATATTGCGAGAGTTATAATTTTTAATCTGACCGTTGGATCGTTGTAATTTTTGGATATGTTATACATATATAAGTTGAGTATATGTCTACAAATTTTGAACCGTTAAAAATGAACGTATTATTTGTTATAAATTTTAAGAGGTGATTGGTTCAGAAATTATTGAAGTATCCGAATTTAGCATTTTGGTGGAAAATTCTAGAATTGAGTGGGCCCCACTTGTGGTTGGTGAAGAAATGTGCTTAATTTTATTTCAAATGTGGTGGGTGGGAATAGTAGCAGGTAAAGCCATTAGGTTACAGGTCAAGTCTGCTAATATTTTCCTATAAATAGAGGGCTAAGTTAAAATTGAAAATCACACCAGAAACATAAGTTTTCTCTCTTTCTCTCTCTAGATTATTGAATGTATTTTGTGAGTATTTAGATACTTTGTGAGTTTTTATTCATCAGAGCAAGTTTCCTTCGGCCTTATACCGATATTCCGATCAGAAGTACTGATATTTTGAGGTAAGGAATGTTATTTTCTTCATATATGATATTATTTCTTCAATATCATTATGCCGAAGTATTGATCCGAATTTTATCAAATTTGGAACTTTTTTTGTGTAGGGTTACTATTCACGTATCGACACTTATTCACGAATCTGGCACTATTCCTTTGAAAAATAAAATTTTCTTCTTTTTGTCCAAGATGTCTATTATGGTTACTATCTTTGATTGTATCCATGTTTTGATCTTTATTTTTGAATTCTGCTTCAAAATTTGTATTTATGAAGTATTATTGATCTTGGATAAACTGTTATACGAATCCCTACTATTTGTCCTTCCGTTTCACTGGATTCTTTTTCTTTAAAATATTTTTCATCATCCTCGGTCCTAAATGATGATATTACTAAATATCTTCTACTGTAGTGCAAAGATAAATGATTAATCGATGAATATCTTTGGCCCGTAGTGCAAAAGATGAGCAGTGTTGAGATGAACATGACCAACTGGTGATACAAATGAATATCTTTGGCCTGTAGTGCAAAGATGAATATTTGATTAAAGATGTACATTGATTGTTGTTACAGGGATAAAATATTGATGATGGACTTTTAAATCTTAGAAGATTGTAGAACTGATTCTCTACTTGACTCTTCTAATGGATTGTTGTTTCCGCTGCAGTTGTTGATCAAAAACTTGTTGGCTATTATATTTTATCAGATTTTTCCCTGTTGAAGACTAACGATAATTTGTTGTATATTATCTTAGTCCTAATATTCTTTACTGGGCTAGTTGATCTCACCCTTTTCCTTTTTGTTCCATTTTTCTCAGGAGGTGAGAACATAGCAGGAACTAGTCGGGGTACGGAGTGATGGTTCTAGTAAGATGTTTTAGTAGTCCTCACTATTTCTGTAAAATAGTGTTTGAATAGTTGTAACGAGGACTTATTTGAGTGTGGATATTGTCTAGAAGACAATATTTGTATTTAAACTCACAGTATGTGTTGTCGTATTTTGCACGACAATTGTATTATTGAAGTTGTAGTTTGCTTTACATACCATGTATTTGGCGACTCGAGAATGGGTGTTGTATACCTATTTTAGGGCGTCACGGTTGGTATCGAGCTTAGGATATGGTCTCTGGCGGAGATGGGGAATAGAACTAGGAGGAGAGATAAGTAAATCCTTCGCTAGTGTGTCCTATCTAAGCTTATTTGTTGGTCGGTCATAATATAGGGATATTATGTGATAAGTTAATTTGTTTAATTAACCCTTGTTTTTTATGGCGATGTTAAGAATGGGCTGTGAGAGCGTTAACAATGGAGTGTATGAGGCGTGGAACAACCTTTAGTTACAAACCAGAGAGCGTGCAATGGGAAGGCAATAATCCTCCCGTAAACAACACTCACTAGAACAAATGATGAATGATGGGATGTTGAAGTTTTTGCATTTTATGCAAAAACCAGATTTGAGAAACTCGTGTACGAATCTGGTGAAAATGCTAGCAATGCGCGGCTTGTCACAACCCAAGCAGATTCAAAAGTTGGGACCACCATAATTTAAAGGAAATTTGGATCCGATCATGGCGGAAAGCGTGGGTCAAACAAATTACCAAGATATTCGATGTCTTGGGATGCGGAGGAACGAAGGTTCCATTCGCCACCTTTATGTTCAGCGGTGAGGCGGACTCTTTGGTGGGAGTCGTGAAGGCGTCCCACCCACCCGCTTTTCGGTATGTCTTGGGAAACATTTTAGAAACTATTCAATGACAATTACTTTCCTGAAAGTATTCGTCATATGAAGGAGGTGGAGTTTATCAGACTAGAACAAAGCAACATGACGGTGTCCCAGACGAGGTGAAGTTTGCGAGTTGTCGGGTTTGCACCTCATTTGGTCGAAAATGAGGAGCGAATACGAGGATGTTTTCGAGATGTCTAAAGCCCGAGATTGACAATATCTTATATCTCATAAATTTTCTTTATATTCGGATGTTGTAATGAGGCTCAATTATTAGAGCGAGATAATGAGTATGTGCAACCGAGGGACCACAACCGTGGTCATCATGGGTGGCATTCATCGAGGCGATGATAACCAACGAGGAGGAAAAATACGAATAAAGGCGGTAACCACTCGGTGGTCATCATCCGGCCGTGATAATAGGAGAGGTGAGTCAAGTGGAAATTTCGAGTAAAGAGGAGACTCATTTAGGCACTGTGCGGCAATACCATCCGAATACGGATGGATTTGTTATATCAAATGATGCTTGAGTGCAAAGGGTTTGGATGCGTTCTCATGCAACATGGGAAAGTCATAGCCTATGCCTCACGACAACTCAAAGAATATGAGAAGAATTATCCTACTCATGATTTAGAGTTGGCGTGATCGATTCGCGTTGAAAATTTGGAGACACTACTTGTACGGGGGGGCGGAGATTTATACGGACCATAAAAGCCTCAAATATTTCTTCACCCAAAAAGAACTCAACATGCTACAACGACGTTGGCTTGAACTATTGAAAGATTACGATCACACTATTCAATATCATCCTGGAAAAGTGAACGTAGTAGCTGACGCATTGAGTAGAAGATCATATGCGATTACGAGTGCGATATTGTCAATGCAAAGGCCCATTCTGTATGACTTGCAAAGGATGGAGGTAGAATTAAAGACTCCAGGGACCCACATGATGATGGCGAATATACGAGTAGAACCGACTTTAATCGAAATTTAAAGATGCTCAAGCTACGGACCTGGAGCTGATACGTATGAAGAAAAAAGTGCAAGAAGGAGCTATTCCAGAAGCGAGAATCGATGAAGAATGAATACTTAGATTCAACTCCAGACTTTGTGTTCCTAATGATTCTGACTAGAAGCATAGAATCATGATGAAGGCACACAACACACCGTTTGCAATCCATCCTGGGAGTACCAAAATGTATCATGATATTCGACATACATTTTGGTGGAACAATATGAAGAGAGAGATCGCGGAGTTTATCTCGAGGTGTTTAACTTGTCAACGTGTAAAGGCGGAGCATCAAGTGCCAAAGGGTCCATTACAACCACTTGAGATTCCGAAATGGAAGTGGGAACACATTACTATGAATTTCGTTCATGTGTCTTCCCAAAGTTTCTCAAAGCATAAATGCGATTTGGGTTATTGTTGATAAATTAACCAATCGCCCATTTCTTACCGACCGTCGTGAGACTTATTCCCTTGAACGTCTTGCTCGCATATACGTGAATGAGATTGTGAGATTGCATGGCATGCCAGTATCCATAGTTTGGATCGTGACCCAAGATTCACTTCACGATTTTGGGTTAGCTTGCCAGAAAGCTATGGGCACGGATTTCTGATTGATTCAAGCATACCATCCTCAAACCGGACGGACAATCAGAGAGGACTATTCAAACCCTTGAAGATCTATTAAGACTTTGTGTCCTAGATTTTAAAGGAAGTTGGGATAAGTACTTGCCACTGGTGGAATTCTCCTACAACAACATTTATCAAGTAAGTATAGGCATGGCTCCATTTGAGGCATTGTATGGACGAAAGTGTCGTTCTCCAGTATGCTGGGACGAGGTGGGAGAAGCAACATTGTTGGGACCAGAATTAGTACGCATGACTACAGAAAAGATCCAAATGATTCGACAACGTATACAAATGGCACAAGATCGACAAAAGAGTTATGCGGATCTTCATCGAAAAGACGTGGAATTTAATATTGGGGATCATGTATTGTTACGTGTTGCGCCATGGAAGGGAGTTACAAGATTTGGGAAGAGAGGAAAGCTCAATCCACGATTTGTTGGTCCATTTGAGATTCTTGACCGAATAGGAAATGTGGCCTATAGACTCGCATTACCTCCAAGTATGTCTCGTGTTCATAATATTTTTCACATATCCATGCTTCGTAAATATGTGAAAGACCCAAACCATATTATTGCGTTAGAACCAGACGAGATAGCCGAAGATTTAACGTACGAAGAAGTACCTGTTAAGATCTTGGATAAGAAAGAACATGTCCTACGCACCAAGGTTATACCACAAGTTAAGGTTTTGTGGAGAAACCATGCTGTTGAAGAAATGAACTGGGAGTTGGAATCAGAAATGAAAGCAAGGTATCCTCACCTTTTCGAAACACCAGGTACGTATGTCAATTTCGAGGACGAAATTTCATAAGAAGGGGAGGTTGTAAGACCCCAACTTATTATAAATAAAATTGAATTTCCTCTAATTATATTTGTGAATAATAAGGTATTAATTTGATATAATTCTCTGGTTATGGGTGAAATGTGCAAATTTTGCAAAATATGCAAGTGGTTATAAAATAATCATTGTTGTCGAGGAATATTAAATGCGGCTGCAGTCATCATTTGTGGGCCCCATAATGAATAACTATCGAGATGAAGAAAATGACAAGTTTGAGTTTTTATAAATACTTGGCGTAGTTGTTACCATTAACATTGTTGGAATACACGGTGGTTAAAATCGTAATGTCTGGCGTGGATGCATAGTATTGATGAATTATTGATCCTTACGTAAGAAGGCACTACACAATAATTGTTACGTGAATTCTTATTCAATATTTTATTTTATTGATTCAATAATTTGCTGCGTTGATATTTTATATTATTGTTGTTTCAATAATTGTCAATGTCTGAAGATTTCCCATTATCGGATCAATAATTCATATTATTTGAATAATATTATTAGAAAGCATTATTGGCAATGTCTAAAAAAGTTACATCAAGGAGAGGTTTGGTCACTAAATTGCGGCAATAAGGAGAAATTCTTATTGGAAAGCCCCTCTTTCATAGGGAACTACTGGTTATCATAAATGTGATTACGTAATATTATTTGTGAATAATTAATTATTGATTCATATGATAAGGTAATAATTATTTTATGTGGATATAAATGTTGGATATATTTATTGTGGTTAAAATGAAGGAGTTAATATTGAGGTGTTTTATCGATTATTTTTTGTCGAAATGGAGGTATTAAAATTAAACCAAAGTGTTTTGAGATATATTACGAGAGTTATAATTTTTTAATCGTAGTTGGATCGTTGTAATTTTTGGATATGTTACACATATATAAGTTGAGTATATGTCCACAAATTTTGAACCGTTAAAATGAACGTATGATTTGTTATGAATTTTAAGAGGTGATTTGGTTCGAGAAATTGTTGAAGTATCCAAATTTAGCATTTTGGTAGAAAATTCTAGAATTGAGTGGGCCCCACTTGTGGTTGGTGAAGAAATATGCTGAATTTTATTTCAAATGTGGTGGGTGGGAATAATAGCGAGGTAAAGCCATCGAGTTGTAGGTCAAGTCCGCTAATATTTTCCTATAAATAGAGGGCTAAGTTAGAATTGAAAATCACACGTAAACATAAGCTTTCTCTCTTTCTCTCTCTAGATTATTGAGTGTATTTTGTGAGTATTTAGATACTTTGTGAGTTTCTATTCATCGATTGCTAGTTTCCTTGACTTTATATCTAGATATTGGTCGGAAATCACGATATTTTGAGGTAAGGGATGTTATTTTCTTCATATATGATATTATTTCTTCAATATCATTATGCCAAAGTATTGATCGAATTTTTATCAAATTTGGAACTTTTTGTGTCGGGATTACTATTCACGATATTACGACCTTTATTCACGATATCTGACACTATTCATGTATACGGCACTATTCGAGAAAAAAAAAAAAAAATTCTTTTTGTCCAAGATGTCATTATGGTTACTATCTTTGATTGTATCCATGTTTTGATCTTTATTTTTGAATTCTGCTTCAAAATTGGTATTTATGAAGTATTATTGATCTTGGATAATCTGTTATACGAATCCCTACTATTTGTTCTTCCGTTTCACTGGATTCATTTTCTTTTAAATATTTTTCATCATCCTCGGTCCTAAATGATGATATTACTAAATATCTTGACTATATGGTGCAAAAGATAAATGATTAAGCGATGAATATCTTTGGCGTGTAGTGCAAAGATGAGCAGTGTTGAGAAAAACATGACCAATTTGGTGATACAAATGAATATCTTTGGCCTGTAGTGCAAAGATGGATATTTGATTAAAGATGTATATTGATTGTTGTTACAGGGATAAAATATTGATGATGGACTTTTAAATCTTAGAAGATAGTAGAACTCATTCTCTATTTGACTCTTCTAATGGATTGTTGTTTCCGCTGCAGTTGTTGATTAAAAACTTGCTATTATATTTTATCAGATTTTTACCTGTTGAAGACTAACGATAATTTGTTGTATATTATCATAGTAATAATATTCTTTACTGGGCTAGTTGAGTTCACCCTTTTCTTTTTTGTTCCATTTTTCTGAGGAGGTGAGAACATAGCAGGAACTAGTCGGGGTACGGAGTCATGGTTCTAGAAAGATGTTTTAGCAGTCCTCACTATTTTTGTAAAATAGTGTTTGAATAATTGTAACGAGGACTTATTTGAGTGTGGATATTGTCTAGAAGACAATATTTGTATTTAAACTCACAGTATGTGTTGTCGTATTTTGCACGACAATTGTATTATTGAAGTTGTAGTTTGCTTTCTGTACCATGTATTTGGCGACTCAGAATGGGTGTTGTATACCTATTTTGGGGGCGTCACAACAACCTTGTTAAAACAAAAAAATCCAAAACAAAAACATGAAAGATCTGGGCCCATGAACTTGCTGTCAGAGATTTCTGGGCAAGTTCTGGGTTACCCAGATCTGGCTTGGTCAATGTCGGTCAACGATGTTTGACCACGATTAACTGACATTCTATGCATGATCTGGTCCTGCCACAAGTTCTAGATCACAGATCTCATATCACACTACAGGTTCAAACATTAAAAACATAAAAACCATAAACATCCAAAGATCTAAAGGGCCTGACATTCGGTTGTCAGTTAACATAAAAAAAAATTCCCAGATTTTTAAAAACACATAATTCGAGCCTATAGATGTTATGGATCAAACATCTATCAACCCAGATCATCATTATACACTACATACAACATATTTTAACACTGAATCATAACATCTAACAAAAGATCGTTGGACAGATTTCGAATTAGGATTTAATACCTTTATGAACAATCTTTGATTCAAGGCTACTGATTTGGTTAGGGGATTTCGTGGGGCTGATCTTGGGGACTGGAAAGATTATAAATTTCGTGGGTTGTGAGTTAAAAGAATTTGGTTGAGTGTTTGAAAAAAAATGAATTCTCTCTCTCTTAATCTATTTATACTAAATAGATTCAATGTATCTAACATGCAAGGTGTCAAAAGAGATAAGCTTGGATGATATATAGAGCATGTGCTATAATCTAGAGTGATGACTTGCAAGATATGGATAAGATTTGCAAAAAAAAACTATCCAAAAAGGGTATTTTAGTAAACTAATAAAACATTTTAAGGGTATTCTTGTCCATGGCATTTGAATCTAGGTTTTAATCAATAGATTTTAAACCTTAAGATTTCCCAAATAATTTCTAGGGTTTGATAAATTAAGATTAAAGTTCAATAAAATTTTAATTTAACCACACTAATTAAAATTATGGATTTTAATAGAAAATTAGGGTTTTAAAATAATTAGGGTTCCTAAATAATAATTAGGGTTTCTAATTAACCTTAAATTCTATAATACTCAACATTAATCAAATAATGAAATTTCTTACCAATCACAAACTTGGTTTGAGTTTCAAAATTCTGATTTAACATAGTAAAATTAGGGTTTTCAAATATTGTACCATTATTGACCAATCATTAATGAGACGCATCATACCGTACATATTTATAGCATTGAAAAATTAAAATATAATATTATTATATTATTATTATTATTCCTTGATAAAATCCAAAATTAAGGTTTGGATTCCATATCTCGATTATTCTTCCATATTTAACCTTATTAATTAAGGTAAAATAATTAACTTAATAATCTGTACTAAAATTCATATAATAAAACAATTATTATAATTATAAAAAAATCACTTCATATATTTTTAAATAATATATGATTATATAATCATGGAAAATAATTGATAAAAACATTTACGCTATCAAAGTAATTATTATAAGAATATACATTATAATAATCAATAATTCTAAAATAAAATTATTTGTAATCATGTATGTAATAAATATATTTTTATTTACCACATAATTATATATACACATTATCTTGTACAAATCCTCATCATTAAAATAAAAAAAATTTATACGCAAAATTTCTTATTTATTTATATAGAAAATATCGGGTTTTTACATTCACCCTCCCTTATAAAGATTCCGTCTCCGGAATCACTGTTTTAAAAATCTATACATACAAGGGTACATAGCATACATAATCATTGCAAGTAGATCTTGATCAACTTTGATCGAACTGATCTTTAACTATCCACATATAGCTTGTCTTTCTAATTAAACAGAAATTTAATTTCTAAAAGAACTCAAATTCCTCCCTCAAAATTTCTTTAAAAATAATTTACTATACATAGGAAAATCATACAAAAGAAAATAAGAGTTATAGGAATAATACCTGGAGTTGCATTACCAGCTGCCATCGTATCCTGGACAGTCATGTTGTAGACCCTTACTGTTGATTTTGTTGGTTTGTTTGACGAGGTCGGTCTGGTGATTGCTAAAGTCCCGCTGCCTGTGCCAGTATTCCCACTTCCTGCCTCCGTCCTCCTCTTCAGAAAATCCTTCACCTGGTGTTCAGTCGATCCGCACAGAAAACACCCACTGTTCACCCTAGGATTGGGGCAGTTGGGAGAGATATGGCCCTCCTGCCCGCACTTATAGCAAACGAATTTTCCCTTCAAACATTCCCCCGAGTGGTTCTTTCCACAATTCTTACATTGTACTGCTGTCTTCTTAACACCTTCTTATTTTACCTGCACACTTCCAAAACTGCTCCCCTTCCTCTTGCTACTACCACCCCTATTCCCACTATTAATTTCCACCTTCCCAGCTCCTTTGGTCTTACCCTTATTCTTCATCTCCTTGTTGTAGAGGCTCATGGCCTCACTTCCCTCCTCAGCAATAATCGCCTTCTCCATGAGTGCTGTAAATGTAGGAATCTGCAACACCGCCACCTTGTTGTAGAGCCAGGGCTTTAATCCCAGCTCAAACCTTCTCGCTTTCCTAGCCTCCGTATCAACATGATGCGGGGCAAACCTAGCTAATTCATTAAATTTTTTGATGATTCGACATAAATCATATTCTCCTACTTCAATTCTAAAAATTTAACCTCCATCCTAGCCTGCATACTAGGTGAAAAATAGTTCTCAAAGAACAGAGTTTTAAATCTATCCCATGTGACTACACCTTCTCCTGCCCTAGCCTGATTCGCTTCCCACAAAAAGTTTGCCTACCCCTTCATCATGTAGGTCGCAAAAGCGGTCTTTTGCCCCTCAGCTACCCTAGCTACCACAAATGGCTTTTCAATCTCTTTAACCCAAGTTTGGGCTTCTACAGGGTCAGTTGTACCTTTAAATTCCGGCGGTCCTACAACCTTAAAGTCTTTGAAGTTCGCTAAGCGGTTGTTCGGTTGGTTTCCAGCGACTGGTATTCCTTGTTGCATAGCTTGTGCTACCATGTTTGTAAAGTGCTGCATCGAGTCTGCTTGTTGTTGTCCCTCAACGTTGTTGATAGATTCTTCTGCCCTTTGGTTTCGAGTTCGACGTCTTGATGGCATTATCTGGTTAAAAAAATTCATAAATTTAACTTACATTCTAAATCTTATCGCATAAGATGAGTATATCAAACTCGTTTCATTACTCAAACATAGGTTCATATTCATTTAACGAATATTTTATATAGCATAGCACATAATTCTTTAAACATCAGTTATCCCTTTAGGACCATAAAAGTCGGGATTTAGAGTCTTGACTAATACAAAAGATGGGAACATTACATTAAACAGACATACTTATCATATATATTATATTAAACACACCTACTCAACAGAACCTATACTACTTATTTATTACACCTCTTTCTTGGACAACCTTTCGCCTGATGACCTTCTATTCCACAGATAAAACACACTCCTGGTTTGTAGTCGGGACAATACAGAGTAGTATGTGCTTCATAACCGCACAGATAACATATTCTTTTCCCCTTCTTCTTATCAATTTTTCCTAAGTCCTGATCTTCTATCTTTCTTTTCCCTTTCTTGCTCGGAGCTGCACATGATGTGTTGCTTGAGGCTCCCATCTGATCAATTTGGATTTTAAGCTTATCTTGCTCTTCCATTGTTTCTATTAACACCTATCGCAGTTGACTATTTAACAGCTTTTCTATCTATTACAGCCTTTCTAGAGAAGAAACCTTGTTCCTCAGATCCTGCACCTCCGTTGATGCTTGATCAGCTTCAACTTTAGTGTTCGAATCACTATCTGTCAACTCTACCATCTCCGGATCTGGTACTATATTTTCTATAATAACCACATCGCCCGAGTTGTTTTCATCGTGAGCCTCTATTTCAGCTATTGGCTTTGATATCATCTCGGGTGTATGGGTTTGATCCCTCTTCATGCTATAAGCATATAACAAGCCTTTTCCACCAGACATCTACACACATAAATTATCCTGATTAGCATATAATATATACACACAGAAAATAATAATTTTATATAAGTTATCTTTTATTTTGTTTGACGATGAATTTATTTAATTCATCTCTTTTTAAACTCTATATGAGTTATTTATATTTTCAATGTTTCCCTCTGTTCTAAGGTTATAGCCTAAGGTCTAACCCACCTAAGGTTTTTAACCCTAAGCTCGATACCAACACATAACGCCCCAATCAAGGGTGCTTGAAACCTGAACTCGGTGCTTCACGATACCATTTCTATGAGCGGAATAATACTACTAATAATAACAATAATATAAAGATCAACTTAATTTACATATTTATCAGGGTTTGAATCCCAAGTACGTAACCTTTAAACATTCATTACAACCCATGATGGATAATAAATATCATACTTGTCTTAATAAAGTTAATTATTGCATAAAATAACATTCTCTCATTCAGCAACCTTTCCCTTTCCCTTGTTCTTAGCAGAGCTCTCTAGTCGTTCACACTTAGCTGAAAATATTTAAATTAAGCAAGGATGAGCATTTGAGTGCCCAGTAAGTAATAACAATTATATATATAAGCTAAAAGAATTTAAATATTTTCTTTATACTACCCTTCTACAACGATTCAATAGTTGTGAAGTAATCTGTACCAATGATAATAATATATCAATTCTATACCAAATCTTTGAAACTACGTACTGACTATAAATAGGGTTTAGGTGACATGCTATGAACATTGTTTTCAATTTTGAATAGGTTAAGCGAAATTCATACGCAAGCCCGTCATAAACATACAGACACGGGGTGATCGGCCGTTATGCCCTGCATTGATTAATACTACGTGCAAGAATGAGGGTATCGTTCACTCTGTCCGCCTTGGGCGCATAAAAGTTTTCCCGTGTAGGGATGTTCATACTTGTCTCGGTTTCAAATCAAAGGTTTTATCTTGTTCAACAACAATCTATAATTCAACATATATGTATACGGGTAATTGACAAAGGTATATCAACATGTGATTAAATACAATCATTATCCAAGTGGGGACACTTGTATAACCATTTATAGAAATTAACGAACATAATATATATATCTGAATTACTATATAATAACATTTTGACAATCAATGAGCGTATATAATATAAGGTTAATAATCTGTACAGTAATAATATAATTCATAATTATTTTTACTCATGTCCATTGCATAAAGAAAATGCAAAGGTAAGATACTTGCTTGATGCGCTGCTTACAGTTTGCAACTTAGTTTTATCTTTTATCTCACGACCTAACATTAATAAAATCGTTCGTTTGATTAGAATAACATACTATAACACATAGCACGGCTTATTGCAGTCAGCACATAACCTAATCATATTGTCACACATGTTTATGACCGTTGAATCACAAATAATCACATATCTAATTAAATTATCTAAGTCGAGATCAATTTCGAAACATGTCGATTAATCTGCAACTGAACTTTATCGGGTAATTATCTAGTCTAAGACTACGTCACCGTAACTTAATATTAGTCATATTATTTTTAAATGACTTATAATAATTTTAAAACATTTATTATAATTTATCATGAATTTTCAAACATGGAATCATTATTAAATGATTTAAATTTTAAACAAATTCTATTATTATTAATATTTAATTAATATTAAACTATTAATGAAATCATTTCCAAAATATTAAAGTTATTTATAATAACTTAGAATATTTTAAAGTATTAATATTACCTTAAATGATTTTTAAAATATTTAAAATCATTTTAAATAATCATCATTAATATTTAAATATTAATGTACTATTTATCAAAATATTAAAAGTCATTAATTATAACTTAAAATATTTTTAATTCATTTATATCATTTTAAATAATTTTTAAATTAATAAAACCATTTTTAAACTATTTATTTAATATAATTATTAAATAAATTCAATATCATTAATAAAAACTTAATAATCATTAATATTAAATCATTAATGAAATTATTCTTTAAATATTAAAAGTTATGTTTTATAACTTAAAATATCTTTAAACACTTTATTTTCATTTAAAATGATTTTTATATTAATAAAATAATTTTAAATTAATTTAATTAATATAATTATTACATAACTTTAATATCATTAATAATAATTAATTAATAAAATTTACCTTTAAATATTGAAAGTTATATTTTATACTTTAAAATATTTTTAAATACCTTATTATTATTTAAAATGATTTTTTATATAATAAAATCATTTTAATTAATTTATTTAATTCATTTAGTAAATAACTTAATATTCATTAATATTAAATAATTAATGAAATTTGCTTTAAAATATTAAAAGTTATATTTTATAACTTAAAATATTTTTAAATAACTTATTATCATTTAAAATGATTTTTAATATAATAAAATCATTTTAATTAATTTATTTAATGAATTTAATAAATAAATTAATTATCAATAATATTTAAATAAATACTAATATTTATGAAAAATATTTCAAATTATTAATATTTAATTTTATAACTTAAAAATAATTTTAAAATAATTTTTGTAATTTTCGAAATTAATAACAATTTTAAATAATTTTGAAATTAAAATAAATATAATTATTAAATCATTTGCAATAGCCTTTATGACGAGAAAAGCGTCGTAGTAGGTGTTCTTGAGCCCTCAAGAATATTCATGCTTGATTAACAAGTGAGCACGTTTGACCGCGTGTAGATCTTAGCTTCGTTAAGTTTCGGGATTTACGCTGTCGTAACTTGTAGTACTAGTAACATACTACAAGCTCCAACAATCAACACGATCACAAAGCAACTAACAAAGGAGATCTAATCGTCCCAAAGTGATTTATTAGAGTTGTTCTTCATTCACAGGTTACCGAAATGAAGAAACCGCTCGACCAATCCACTTTCGAGCTTCCACAACTGATTCTTGTGTAGTGGTTTTGTGATCTAATATATTCGGTGTGTAGCCAACATGTCGAGGAAGAGATAGATCACATATAATCACCATAACAACAACTAAATCGCTGATTTTAGCAGGTCGACCCATAATCGAAATCACGATCATACGTTTTTCGAGTTACCCGAAAAGCGAAATCGTGATCGTCTTACATGGTTTGATAAAATACACTACATACATCTTGTTAATCATTTAGATGTTCTACAAGCTTAAACATGTAGCCTAAACAACATACAACAACCTTGTTACAACAAAAAAATCCAATTAACAAAAACATGAAAATGCGGGCCCATGAACTTGCGCCGCCGAGATTTACGGGCAAGTTCAGGTTACCCAGATCCGGCTTGGTCGATGTCGGTCAGCGGTGTTTGACCACGATTAATGACATTCTATGCATGATGCGGTCACCACAAGTTCTAGATCACAGATCTCATATCACACTACATGTTCAAACATAAAAACACAAAAACCATAAACATCCAAAGATCTAAAAGGGCACGACATTCGGTTTGTCGGTCGACATAAAAAAAATTCCCAGATTTTTAAAAACACATAATCGAGAGCCTATAGATGTTATGGATCTAACATCTATCAACCTGGATCATCATTATACACTACATACAACATATTTAAACTTTGAATCATAACATCTAACAAAGGATCGTTGGATGATTTGAATTTGGATTTAATACCTTTATGAATAATCTTTGATTCAAGGCTACTGATTTGGTTAGGGGATTTCGTGGAGCTGATCTTGGGGACTGGAAAGCTTATAAATTTCGTGGGTTGTGAGTTGAGAGAATTTGGTTGAGTGTTTGAAAAAAAATGGCTAACAAAATGAATTCTCTCTCTCTTAATCTATTTATACTACATAGATTCAATATATCTAACATGCAAGGTGTCAAAAGAGATAAGCTTGGATGATATATAGAGCATGTGCTATAATCTAGAGTGATGACTTGCAAGATATGGATAAGATTTGCGAAAAAAACATATCCAAAAAGGGTATTTTAGTAAACTAATAAAACATTTTAAGGGTATTCTTGTACATGGCATTTGAATCTAGGTTTTAATCAATAGATTTTAAACCTTAAGGTTTCCCAAATAATTTCTAGGGTTTGAAAAATTAAGATTAAAGTTCAATAAAATTTTAATTTAACCACACTAATTAAAATTAGGGATTTTAATAGAAAATTAGGGTTTTAAAATAATTAGGGTTCCTAAATAATAATTAGGGTTTCTAATTAACCTTAAATTCTATAATACTCAACATTAATCAAATAACACAATTTCTTACCAATCACAAACTTCGATTTGAGTTTCAAGTTACGATTTAACACAGTAAAATTAGAGATTTCAAATATTGTACCATTATTGACCAATCATTAACAGTATGTACATACCATACATATTTATAGCACTGAAAAATCAAAATATAATATTATTATATTATTATTCTCATTCCTTGATAAAAATCCAAAATTAGGGTTTGGATTCCATATCGATTATTCTTCCATATTTAACCTTATTAATCAAGGTAAAATAATTAACTTAATAATCGTACTAAAATTCATATAATAAAACAATTATTATAATTATTCAAAAAATCACTTCATATATTATTTAAATAATATATGATTATATAATCATGGAAAATAATTGATAAAAACATTTACGCTATGAAAGTAATTATTATAAGAATATACTTTATAATAATCAATAATTCTAAAATAAAATTATTTGCAATCATGTATGTAATAAATATATTTTATTTACCACATAATTACATATACATATTATCTTGTACAAATCCTCATCCTTAAAATAAAAAAAAAAAAATTATCATAAAATTTCTTATTTATTTATATAAAAATATCGGGTTATTCAATACACATGATAAGTTATTACTTATTCTTAATATGTTCAAAACTCATAAACTACTTATAATTCTATTTCTTATGATTTATCATGGCTTTAATCTTTTAACCATCATTCTTGCATCTTCTTATCATACTAGTGCCATTAATGTAAACATGTTACAAGTTCTTACAATTTCTTATTAAGTTCATACTAACTCCATCACCATTATCATATGACAAGTTCTTACAAGATCTTCATAAGTTCATAACTTATATAAGTAGAAATGACTTGTTCATGACTTATTACGGCTTATTAAGACTTAAGCCTTTTGGTTTATCATTCCTTAGCATACTAGTTCTACCAATACCCCCTTCTCTAACTATGGAAGAGAAAGAGAAACATGGTTCAAGAACACTTACTCTTTGATGATATCTTGCTTAATCTTTGATCTCCTTCTTGCTTCTTGAAATATGAAAGACTAACTTTCTAACTTATTCTCTCTAACTAATAAGTTATAAGTTATTGGTGGAAAAGTTAACAAAGAAAGTATAACTTATATGTGCTTATTCTCTCTACCAAATAAGCTCTCAACTTAAGTTGGATGAAAAACTAATAACCAACAAATGAAAATAAAGGTAACTATTTATAGAAAATCCTAGATGAGGGCACAATGGTCATTAAGCCACTTCCACCTCCTTAATCCACCTCCTTACTATTCATTACTTAGCTCTTAAGTTAACTTGCTCTCCAAATAAATTACTTGGTCATTACACTTACTTAATCATTAAGTATACTTGTTTATCACCTTAATGCACTTTGTGTGATCACCACACTAACTTAGCCTCTAAGTTTGCTTGTTCATCACATCAATTTCTTGTCCACCACTTTGGACTATCCATGGTTTGCTCCATGGTTCGTACCCATTGGATAATTACTTTGGGCCTTAGCTTAATTAACTTACTTAATCATTTAGGCTTCTATCATAATTTTACTTTGGGCTTGTAATTAAACAAACATTGGGCTTGCATTAATAAACTCACATTGGACTTAACCATTCAATACTTGGGCTCACATAATACTTAAAAAAATCCTACCAATTCCTTTCATTTGGCTTCAAGCCTTATAACATATATTATACGTATAATTCTCGTACTCTAATTCAGTATACTTAGTCAAACATATACGACATACCATTATTCATACGTATCAGTATAATAACTCATATAGTATTCAGTATTCCTTACCTAAATCAATACCTACGTATAATACGATCATCGGCAATTCATTACATACATTTAAATTTCCTTCTCGAAAGTCACATTTCCTAAACGTTAGGTTTTAAGTCCACAGGCGAAATATTATGTTTTTCATAACTGAAATATTATTGGATATTCCATCTCACCTCTATATTCTATCGTTACGTATTTCTCGGAAGTTCAAAAATAATTCCCGAGCAGAAATGCGTGAATAGTGTTTTTTGGAAATTTTCTCGGAAAGCTTTTATTTTCGTCTTGGAAATTCAAACACTTTAATTCTACCACGTAGCCAAAATCCTACGATGTTCTGACATTTCTAGGTCATAGAACGACCTTCGATTAGCTTGCTCCATAAATAATTAATTAAATTCATTTAATAAAAATAAAAATTTAATTCTCAAAAATCCGATTTTCTCGGGCGTTACAATAAACCTATCCATTAAATACTTATATAAATCAATAAATATTTAATATTACACTTTAAAATTCTGGAATGTTACATGATCAGCCTTTCATACCTGACTTATACATGCAATATGTACAGAGTACAATTCATGGCAACCAGAAATGATTAACCATAAGTATATCTGAATGAAACAACTCTTAATAGAGTTAAGTAAAAATAAACTTGACTGAACCGTTGATTACCGCTATGCAATTTATAACGCTTTATCCGAAGACCTAATATTAGTAATATAGATCTCCAATATTAGAATAATATCATCACAATATAATACTATTATATATATAGATATACATAGAATAAACTAAACACATAACACATAACCCTATCAGTCTACAACACACATAGGGCTCGGTATCAAGTCAAACTATTACAGTCTGAGTTGAATTCGACAAAGTTCTAACATCCCGACGGTCTAGTCGGACAATTCTTCGAGTTTAAGTTCAATTAAACTCTACCTAACACTTAACAATTATCTCAGATAATTTTAAATAATTATTACTATTTATCGTGAATTTTCAATCATTAAAATTTTATTTAAATGAATTAAATACCACATAATCCCTTTATCATTAATATGTATTTATTATCAAATATTAATGAAATACATAACATAATATTATAATATATTTATAATATTACAAAGTATTTTAATACCTTAAAATCACCTTTATATGATTTTTAAACCATTAAATTCATTATCCAGATAATTGCTATGAATATTAAAATATTAATATTTTCATGGCAAAATATCAAAAGTTATATTTTATAACTTAAAATATTTTTATAACACTTAAATCATTTTTCATATGATTTTTAAATCATTTATTCTATTTTTCCATAATTTATTTAATACATTTATTAAATAAACTAATTATCATTAATATTGATTAATTAATGAAATTCATCACAAAATATTAAAAGTCACTAAAAATAACTTAAAATATTTTGTTATACCATAATATTATTTTTCATGATTTTTCATGTATTAAAATCATTTTTAAATAATTTATTTAATATTATAATTAAATAAATTAAATACCATTTATATTCCAAAAATATTAAATATTTATGAAATATACTGAAAATAAGTAAAAACTAATTTTAGGACTTTAAAATAATTTTTGAAATTTATTATGTATTGTTAATAATTAAAAACTATTTTTTCTATTTATTAATAATTTCCGAAATATTCAGAAATTAAAATAAATAAAACCGTCGATGTAGGCCTTTAGCGACACTTGTCTATTGCCTTTGGTGTTCTTGGCTCAAGAACACTGACAAAGTTAGTGTTCAAGGTGCATGGTTTGACCGACCTTAATTCTCTGCTATAATTGTTTTTGGGCCATCTAAGACTTAGGTATTGTAGTAAACACATAAGACTACACTTATCAATCACCAACATGGTCATACGACATCGCAACAAGGAGATCAAAGCCTCCAAATTTGCTGTCAGAAAGATTCTGGATTTTATGGGTAACCCAGAAACCCAGCAGCTTCGAGTGGCCATATTGTATCTCGATTATATACATGTTCTGATAATGGTTCATGTGATGTTAAGGCTCAAATCTATAGTCTTTATGTCAGGGTACATTTATATACCAATATTTCAGTCCAATAACATTATAAGCTCCAGATTTGGCTTGGTCAAATGATGTCAAAAATTATGTTCATCGAGTTTCTGGGTTTTTCCAGAAACTGAAATCGTGAACGGATAGTCTAGTTTGACCACCTTCTACGTTCGATCTGATGATTATTTAAATGATCTAAGGCCACATATATGAAGTACATATGACCAGCTATAAACCGATTACAACATATCATCAAAACACTAACACGACTGACAGATCAAAGCGAAAGAAAATCTTGTCAAACATTGTTTAACCATTTCTGGGTAACCCAGATTTACCCGGTCAACGTCGACAACTCACTTTGACCGTTAATAACTCACGATCTAGACCTGTAATGGTTGTGATTCCACTTCCAGATCAAAGACCACATGACAAGCTACCTATTTCAACTTTAAAACAACACAAATCAAAAACAGAAAAGAATCTAAGGCCACTGACATTCGGTTGTCAGGCCATTTTTTCAACATTTACAGATTTTTGAAATCTTTAGATTCGAGCATCTAGATGTTATGGATCCATGATCCAACAACCCAGATCTCTAAATGGCACCCTCTAACACATATCTAACCAATAACTAACATCAAAACACAAGATTTACAAAATTTAGGGTTTATACCTTTTCTATGGTTTGATCCTTAATATGACTTTTTGATTCTAATATTGAGAGGCTATGAACTGATTATGGCTCACCTTCTCTTTCTCTCTCTCACTTTAAATCTCGAAAATGAAGAGAGAGGATGGTTTTGGAGAAAATGAAAACTCAAGTGGTCTTTCTCTCTCTAATCTTGATATTATGTATGATGCAATGCTATGATCTAAAATTTCGGCTGGTTGGCTGATTTGTAAGAGAGCTCAATCACATGGGGTGGGTAGGGTTGTTGAACAACTCACTTTTGACAAGTCTTGCAAGCTATTACACAATAATGCAACAAAGGGCACTTTGGTCATTTTACATACAAAATTAATGGCATTTTGGACATTGAGCAAACCCTTAGGGTTTAGGGTTTGGGTTTGGGTTTAGGGTTTAGGGTTTGAACCCTTAGGTTTTAGAAATAATTTCTAGAATTTCCAAATTAGGTTTTCAAAAATAGAAAATTAATGTTTCTAAATTATAATTAGAATTTTCTAATTATATTAAAATTTCTTAATCACAAATTAAATCTTGCTAATTAGGATTAACATTTCCTAATTAAAATTGCTAATTTAGCAATTAGGGTCGTAATTGGTCATTAGGGTTTTTAACCCATAATTAGAAAAATAATATTTCTAATTTAGAAATCTAATTAGATTAGGGTTTTCTAATTACTATAATCTTGAAATTTTGGATTAATGTTTCCTAATTATATATCATGAAAATTACCTAATTATAAATTAGGGTTTCAAATTTACAATTTATGGTTCCTAATAATTAGGGTTTCTAATTATCAGAATTTCTAATTAATCAATTAGGGTTATCCCTAATTAAGTTTGTGATTAATACAAAAACCATATAAGTTGTACTTAAATCCCCAATTTAGGGTTTCCATATACCGAATTACGGTTTCGAATTTCCAGAATTGAAATTAGGGTTTCCAGAATCGGTTTCTAGGGTTTCTTATAATTTGCTAGGGTTTTCTAACCGAACGTCTTAATATATACTTAGGGTTTGTTACGTATATCGTTTATCTGGTCCACCCTTGATCCTTAACCACATCATGCACACATATACACATAACATATTCACGTATTCCCTTAATCCTGAATAATTCACCTAAATTCTTCACAGAATTTTGAAATTCTCAAAATTCCTTCTCAAAAATATCAAATGCATACACTTATTTTTTGTCTAGGTTCTAATGTTGTACCTTAAATCAATTAATAAAAATTTTAAAAATATTTAAAATTCTCGGGTTGTCACAAATACAATAATACGCGTGGTTAGACAGTAGCACACGGTATTGCACAGTATTTTGAATTATTGATTCTTACGTAAGAAGGCACTACTCAATAATTGTTACTGTAATTACTATTCAATATTTTATTTTATTGATTTAATAATTGCTACGTTGATATTTTATATTATTGTTGTTTTGATAATTGTCACTACGAGTATTTTCCATTATCGGATCAATAATTCATATTATTTGAATTATATTATTAGATAGCATTATTGTCGATGTCTAAGGAAGTTACATGCAGAAAAGGGGTTTTTGTCACCTAATTGCGGCGCATGATAGGAGAAATCTTATCGAAAAACCCCTCTTTTTCACGGGGAGCGACACTGGTTGTCATAATTGTGATTCTGTAATATTATTTGTGAATAATTAATTATTAATTTATATGATAAGAAAATATTTATTTTTATATGGATATAAATGAAGGAATTAATGATAAGGTGTTTTATCAGTATTTTGTCGGAATGGAGGTATTAAAAATCGTCCGTATGTGGATTTCGGGCATTTTCTATTTGGAATTTGGAAAAACTTTCTTCTACAAAGTTGTAGAGAATTTAAATTTCCTACGGAATGGATTTAATTAGTATTTTTCTGATAAAAGGGCTATTTATTATGAATTTTTGAAGTTGATGATTATTGTTTAAATTTAAAACATTTTGGAAATTTTCTAGAATAGGTGGGCCCCACTTTTGGTTGGTGAGAAATGTGCTGAAATTTTATTTCAAAAGTGGTGTGCGTGAATAGTAGCAGGTAAAGCCATCAGGTAGCAGGTCAGTCTGCTTTGGCGTTCAAAGTATTTTCCTATAAATAGGGTGCTTAGTTAAAATTAAAAATCACACCAGAATCATAAGCTTTCTCTCTCTATATTATCGAGCGTATTTTGTGAGTATTTAGATACTTTGAGAGTTACTATGCAGTGCAAGTTTTCTTCAGCGTTATATCTGATATTTCAGGCAGAAGTACTATTCTTTTGAGGTATGAGATGTTATTTTCTTCGTAAATGATGTTATTTCGTTAAATATCATTATGCTGAAATATTGGTATGAATTTTATTATGATATTTTTACCTTTTTATGTTGAGGTTACTATTCACGTATACGGTACTATTCACGTATACGACACTATTCACAGAAAAATGAACTTTTCTATTCTTTGTCCAAGATGTCTATTATGGTTACTATCTTTGATTGTATCCATGTTTTGATCTTCATTCTTGAATTTTACTCCACTATGGTTTATTATGGAGTATTTTTGAACTTGGATTATCTGAAGTACGAATCCCTAATATTTGTCCTTTTATCTCACTGAATTCGTTTCTTTAAAATATTTTTCATCATCCTCAGTCCTAAATGATGATATAACTGAATATCTTTGGCCTGTAGTGCAAAGTTGAATGATTACCTGATGAAGATCTTTGGCCGGTAGTGCAAAGATGAACAGGTGTTGAGATGAACATGACCAACTGGTGATACAAAAGAATATCTTTGGCCCGTAGTGCAAAGATGAATATTTGATTCAGAATGTATATTGATTGATGTTACAGGGATAAAATATTGATGATGGAATGTTAAATTCATAGATGATAGTAGATTTCATTCTCTACTTAACTCTTCTAATGAATTGTTGTTTCCGCTGCGAATATTGATCTAAAACTTGTTGTCCATTATATTTTATCTGATTTTTTGAAGGCTAACGATAATTTGTTGTTTATTATCTCAGTCATAATATTCTTTACTGGGCTAGTTGAGCTCACCCTTTTCCTTTTTGTTCCATTTTTCTTCTCAGGAGGCGGGAATATAGCGGGAACAAGTCAGGGTATGGAATGATGGTTCTAGAAAGTTATTTTAGCAGTCCTCACTATTTTGTATAATAGTGTTCAATAATTGTAATGAAGACTTATTTGAGTTTGAATACTGTCTAGAAGACAATATTTGTATTTAAACTCACAGTATATGTGTTGTCGTACTTTGCACGACAATTGTAATAATGATGTTGTAGTTATTTTCTGTACCATGTATTTGGAGACTCAGATTGGGTGATGTATACCTATTTTGGGGGCGTCACACATAGTGTTTTCATAGTTATCGATTGTACCTTTATGTAAAGTATCATTGGTTTAGAGTGTGAGTATTGTTATTAGTATTGAAACTCACATCTTATGTGTTGTCGTATTTTACACAAAAGTTTAATGGTTATAAATTGGAAGATTTTTATTTGGATTTTTTTGTGTGTATTTGGCGACCCAAAATGGGTTGTGTGGACCTATTTTGGGGGTGTCATGTAAGACCCCGAATTTTATGAAATGAAAGTGTTCAATTTTTCTTATAATTATTATTTTATTTAGTAAATGGTTAAATTGAAAAAAGGTTAAATTTAAGGGTGATATGTGAAAATTTGCAAAGTAAGCAAGTGGTCATAAAATATTCGTTTGGTCGGGAAATATTCTTTTTGTCGGGGAATATCCGTACGACGGCACAATCATTGGTGGACCCCACAATGAAATGACTATCGAATATAGAAAGTGATAGAGATAACTTTTTATAAAAATAACGGCAAAACTTTTACCGTTAACTGTTGAAATAATCGGTGATAAAAATACGATGAATGGCATTGGTTTGCGATAGCACACGGTATTATACTGAGATCGTTGATTATTGATGCTTATGCCTGAAGTCACTCAGTTTTATTCAATAATTGCTATAGTAGTTGCTGAATAGTATCTCATATTATTGATTCAATTATTGTTAGTATTATCTGCACAATAGTTTATTTTATTAAATCAATAATTGAGACGACACAGTTATTCTTATTATTATTTGCATTACTGACATTGTCTAGAAAGTTCTGTCTAAGAAAGGGGTTAGGTCATCTAACTGCGCACCAATAAGGAGAAATCTTTATCGGAAAGCCCCCACTTTCCTGGGAACGATCTGGTTGTCAATATTGTGAATTATAATATTAAATGATGATTAATTGTTGAAATAATAAAAATGTGTTGATTGAAGATAAATGATTTGTGGTAAATATTTATTCAATTTTGATATAAATATAGGAATTTGTTATGAGGCGTTTGTTATAAATTTGGCTTATTATTCCATGAGGAGATATGCTAATTTTTCAGACAGTTGGTTGAAGTTATAATAGTAAATCATTATGGATCGTTGGTTGAAGTTATAATAGTAAATCAGTATGGACCGCTAGTTTAAAGTTATAATAGTGAATCAGTTTGGATCGTTGCTTTAAGTTTTAATAGTAAATCAATATGAATCGTCTGTTTTAATAGTAAATCAATATGGACCGCTCATGAATTAGTTACTATTCAATCCATTCTCCTATAAATAGAAGCTCATTCCTTCATTATTTCTTACGAATTCACTAAAACTCTAGAGAGAAACTATAGAGAGAAATAAGAAGAGTATTCTGCTACTTCACTATTGCAGTATTCAAAGTTCTACTAAGGTAAGGGGTATTATTCTTTCGTATTCATAAAGAATGTTATTTTCTTTCAATACTCATAAGGGTTGTCATTCTATTCTTTATTAATCTGCAGGAGTAACCTGTCTACGCGGACTACCGCATGCATGGTGAATGACACTTCGTATTCATTCTTTATTAATCTGTGGGAGTAACCTGTCTACGCGGACTACCGCATACATGGTGAATGACCCTTTGTATTCATTCTTTATTAAATTATGGAAATGATCTGTTTACGCGAATTACCGCATGACGGGTGAAATTTCATTTACAGTTTCGTATATTCTTTTATACTTGTATGAGATGTCATTTCTTTTATACTCATCAAGGGATATTGTCTTCTTTCGTATTTCTCCATTTATGGTACAAATTTGTTGTTTGTTTCCATAACCATATTATTAAATGGTGAAAACTCTTGAAATTAGTGGAATATTCTTAATAGTTTGTGCTTCATCTAGTATTTCCACTATTGGTCTGAACTTTCTTATTAAATGGTGGGATACTATTTATGTCGGGATACTATTCACTCGGGATACTATTTACTCGAGTACTATTCACAGGGTACTATTCATAACAAAATTGATTTCTTTTTTGTCCAAAATTATTTTTGATACATGAATATCATTCTTGAATGTTACTCCACAAATGGTGATCATGTTGACAATTTGGATATTCTTGAACTCTGGATAAATTGAATTATAAATCTCTAATATTTATTCTTGATCTCACTTGATTAATTTCTTGTATCATTGTCATCATCCTCATACTTATGTTGTGGTAAAAGTCATCTTTGGCCCGTAGTGCACAGATGGACTGTTTATTGGTATGATTATGACCATGAATTTTGTATTAGTATAATCATGACATGTAATGTTACAGACAAATTGTAACAATCCAGAATTTAAAATTGTAATTTCAAATATTTTTTGAATTATATAAATATTTTAATTGATGTGTTTATTGTAGAATAAATATTTGTTTAATTTGATTATTTATTTGTTAAATAAATAATTAATGAGTTAAGGAAATTAATTATTATGAGATAATATTTTAATTTAATTTAATAATTAAGTTAGAGAGTTGATATGGATTAAATGGATTATTATAATATTTTTAATTTAATTTGGTAATAAAATTGTGACAATAAACTATGCTATTAATGAGTTATTAAAATAAATTAAAGGAGTTTAATTCAGTTTTGCCAAATAAGGCTTAACGAATGTTAAGTCTTTAATTTAAATAGGTTTTACCAAACAAGGCATAAGGATTTTAAGTTATTAAGTTTTAAAATGGTTTAGCCAAACAAGCCTTAGGGCTTTATATTTTCAAAAAAAGATGTAACTGATATCAGTTACATATATATTTATATTATATAATTAATATCTATTATATTATACGTTATATGTTTCTAAGTACGTAAGTTAGAGAAGGGAGAAAGAACAGAGAAGAAGAAAAAGAAGAGAAAAGAAAGAAAGAAAAGAGAGAAGAGAGAAGGGAGAAGGGAAAGTTCTATGTGAATTGAGAATTTAGAAGAAGAAGTTGTTGTAATCATCTTCTAGCAAAGGTATAACCATACCTTTCTACTTTTCAAAGTTTAAGTTTTATCATATTCAAAAGTTCTCTGTAAAATTGGTGTGAAGGATTAACTGTTTATTATGTGATTTTGTATGATAATTGTTGATAAAAATTGTTTTCATGTGGTTTATAGATGATTTAGAGTACATTGATTCATGTAATATATTTTATTATGGAGAAAATCATATTACAGTAAGTTTACATTGACATATGTTGAATATGGCTTAAATTAGAATTTAAATTTGGTACTCAATTCATAGTATAGTGTAAGTTGTTTATTGATTGTGAAAATATATGAAGAAACGAAAACAAAGTAATTGAAACTAACTGTTTTGGTTGTAAAACGAATTCACAGTGAAGAATTTCTCTATGAATGTCAAAAGAAGAGGAAATAAGAGAAATAGTGAAAATTAAAGGTTGTAATCTTGATGTTTTTGTTGTTTAGGTGATTAGAAACATTAGTTTATGTTTCTGTAAACATATTACACCTTGGGTAGGTTGGTATGGTTGTTAGAAAGGAGTTTATAGGCCTAAATTTGCTTTCTGTAGTGTTCTAGATGATAAGTCGCGAAAACGCAGAAGGGACCCCCGCCCCGGAGGGGGGGTGGTCTGTCTAGCTAAATTTTGAAAAAAGAACTGACCGGACATGTTTTACTAAAATGAGCATAACATTTTCATACGAACTCCGATTGAAGCGATTCAAGATGATCTGGAAAGAGGACGAGTAGACCTATAACTTTTATTCCTTAAGTGTTTCAATTTGATGTCGTTATTAGGGGTCAAAAGGACTATATTTAGGACTATTGTGCATTTGGAAGCCATCGGAGGGCGTCGGGATGCACTAATACAAATGCAGTCCTTTGTGTGTTAGTATAACCTAATCTGAAGAGAATGATAACATGTTGGCCATGTAATAGGATGTTAAATCAAGTTGTTAATGTGTATATGGTGCAATGACATGATCACTTAAGTAGTTATAGTAAAGCTAAAATGTGATGCTCATGAAAAGATGTGTTATTGTTTAAACTTAAACTTAGTTAGTGAGCTATACTAAAAGTGGGAAAGAAACTCATGAAACTAATATTAGTGTAACTAATGTGTATTGTTAATACATATTGTATGTGTAGGACTTGTGGTGAACGTGAGTAGTGATTGTTTAACCTACGCATGAGGCAAGTTCTCTAACTCTACTTTTACGATTGTGCAAGTGCTTAAACCTTATTGATGCATTGAGCAAGTTCTTAAACCTACTTATATATCTATTCTAACTTGATTATGTTCATGAAAACTAGTCAACCTAACTCTTACTTTGAGAAGGGTTCATATCTTTAATGTTTTTCTAATTACACAAGTTCCTAAATTCTGTTATTCTTATATTGAGCAAGTTTTATTCCTCAACTTGTTATTAATCACGCACGTTCATTAACTCACTTCTTTTATTGAGTAAAATTAATAGCCTTAGCTTATTATTGTTCAAGCAAGGTTTGGAATAATATTCAATGCTTATGCTTTCTAGTCCATTTCTAAATCATGTTTTCGATCTATAATGTTGATTCACTTATAATTCATGACTATTTCATATCATATTATTATCGAGCACTTGAAGTGATATTAAACTATATTGATTCAACTAATCCTTAGTTGATGTTCGTTGAACTCTAAATTACCTTGAAGCTTATCCAAACCAAACTTTTTTTGGTGCGGACTCGTATATTAAAACTGAGATGAACAACCCTATTATAGGGGATTACTTACACGTAAGCGTTTAGATGTTTGTGCACAATACATGGTACGAAGGGATGATCACCCTAAGTAGGTGAAGTCCCTACAGTATAACTGATTAGATTAAAGTTGAAATATTACTTGTAACCATGGACATAATTCGTGGTCTTATGACCCTTAGATATTTCATATTTTGATTCCAGTTTTTGGTTATCATTGACAAAGTATTATTCAGCTCTAATGAGCTTATTCATTGACGATTACTATTCTATCGTTGTTCATTGCTATATCTAGTGAGCATTTGTTTTGCTCACTCTTGAATAAATTTAATTATTGCAGCTAAAGTTGAGAAGGTCGATGAACCTACCACAAACAAAGGAAAAGGAAAAATTTACAAGTGAAGAAGACTTGTAATTTATTGGCTTTTATGTTGATAGACTTTATTTAAATGATGTGATGTAGTTATTTTATTTCCGCACTTGATTTATGTTAAAGGTTAGATAACCTGGGAGATTTTTATTGAACTTAATGATGTAACTCTTTTTAATGGGAGGACTTATGGTTTAAATTCTATTATATTTGGGTAGTTAGTATGAATGAATGAAAAGTGAACACCGAGTCTTGTGGGGATGAAGTACCCGAATTTAGGGGTGTCACAAGTTGGTATCAAAGCTTTAGGTTATGAACCTTAGGTGGGGAAAAGCCTTAGGAACTAACCTTTGAAAAGATAGTGGTGATAAACTCTTATCGAGTTTTAAGGAAAAAGTAATAAAACACTTTTGTACTTATGTGGTTGTAACCTATGTGCTCGTGAGTGTCGAGTAGTAATGATTAGTAATTGAAACTTAAAATTTTGTTGTCAGAATGGATAATGTAGGAGAATCCAGTCAAACTAGGGAAGAAGGATCCCAGATGCCTAGAGAGGAAGAGCCTCGAGATATTCAGGTGGTTTGGGAACAACTACTGCCACGGGAAACATCTTTGTTGGTCACAGTGGTTGAGCAGGAGGGTTTACCCGATGAGGATGATGAGATAGAGACGGACGAGGAGGACCCCGTTGAGCTGCCACGGTCGAATGAGGATGAGGAGGACGAGGAGGAAGAGATTCTACTAAACTTGATCGCTGCTCGTATGTACGATGAAGTATACGACCGCAATGTGGAACTTCAGGATACCGTCGAGGAGTTGGAAGAGATAGTAGCTGAACAGCAGATCACAATGGCGCAAAAAGACAACGAGATCCAGGATCGAGATGAACGTCTGAATAATGTGGAAGGGAAGCTGATTCACACTGAATGAGAGAATGAACAAATAACAGAGGAGATTGCAGAGCTGAAGAACACGTTAAAAGAAGAATCTACTGAGAGGGCAAGAGCCGAAGATGCGCACGAGGAATTTTATCAACGAGCCGGGATAGCAGAGAGAGAGGTACAAGTAAAGAAGATCAAGATGGAAGAGATGAATAGTGTTTTTAACACCGTGATCAATCGAGCTTAAGATCGGGTTATGTGTTATCCGATTCAGTTCGAGACGCTGCCATCGTACATGTTAGATCGTCGAACAATGTTCTGTATTATGGTAGAA